>CM076576.1:793154252-793474326 GCA_034641835.2 Pinus albicaulis | reverse complement strand
TAAACTCCAGAGCTTTCTCAAACATGTAATTCAACAAAATTGACAAAATGCTCAAACTTCAAAGCACCACCCACAATTTAGTTGAATTTTCCTCGCCCCAACAATAATAACATCTAAAACATAAGATAATCAATAGAAAATTTCAATCTATGATATGAAAAATAGAGCTTATTTATTTGCTTACGAAGGAATCCATGGTAAGTAGTTAAGGGGGCATGAATAAGGAGCAATACAAAAATATCAAAGGCAAATCAGAAATGCATACCTTTGGATCTCTTGTGGCCAAGTATTTTGACTCCTTTAATTTGTGGAAATGATGAGACATTCTCCCCACTCGATACATCTACATCTACAAAATATCTCCATTAACCCATGCAATATCCCAAAATATGGTATATTTCTATTAACATGTAAAATTGGCAACAACTATTAATCAAGTCACATTTTCACTCACCTTAATCATCACATCAAAGTACTCAACATCAGAATCCAAGGTACTAGGAGTGTAGGGTTTGATAGCTTCTTCACCTTCAACATCTTTTCCCTTGCATACTTAAATTAAACACAACCCATCCTTTCCCTTGCATACCCAAATTAAACACAACCCATCCTTTCCCTTGAATACCCAAATTAAACACAACCTATACTAGATGAAAATAAGCTCTCATCATTTGTGATC
This sequence comes from Pinus albicaulis, assembly GCA_034641835.2. Classification (NCBI taxonomy): domain Eukaryota; kingdom Viridiplantae; phylum Streptophyta; class Pinopsida; order Pinales; family Pinaceae; genus Pinus; species Pinus albicaulis. The sequence goes on along the minus strand of CM076576.1, from coordinate 793,473,647 downwards.
TTATAGAAGCTTACATAGTGAATTTCCAGCAAATACTAGCAAAAACAGGAATAAAAATAATAATTTATTATTGATATGCTATCCAATTAGAAGCCCCAACATCGATGTTGGATTGAAAAATAACCCAAGAAATTCAACAAATTAGTTCACACATCCCTCATAATTTGAAGTAAAAGACGTTATAATCAAATTCACCATTAGTTCATCAATATCTTGAATTTTACTTTAAAAAAAAATGTGTACTAAATTTAGTGATATAGATGCTATGGAATAGACAAATTACGTTATAATAATAAAACACAACAAAAAAACTTGTATGGTGATTAGTTACGAGAATCACCAACAAATTCAATTCTACATTTTCACTTAATCAAGAATTTTGAAAAATATCAATTCGTTAAACTTATCTCACGATTTCAAATTTAGTAGAGCCTTTCATTTGTAGAAGTGCACCATAGAGATTGAACACTAACATAATATTTGTGCATTATTTATTTCACTATTGTCTATAGAATTCATTGAAATGCCTTTTGGTATTGCTAATGTTGGTCATGAAAAACGTTTCAACATTTATAATATGTGTCAAGTTGTCAATCAATGGTAGGTCTTAAATGGTATTAAAAAAATATTTATTCTCCATCACTCCAAACCTTCCTATGAAAATTTGAACAACTACAAAAATTTGATTAACTCCATGAAACCAAATATCTTAAATTGAGTCAAAAGGATTATTGTTTATCAAAAAATACATAAAGGATTCTATTGTAATGCACCTAGAGACTAATGCTATGCACATATAATTATTCAACAATAAAATTAATAAACAATTTTAGACAATGTTCACTCAATTGGGCCTATGATTAATTTCACCCTTTATATCTAGAAATCACTTTCCTATTAGTGTTGAGAAACATCTTAGTTTCAATACATAAAACACTTGTAGAAACATTCTTTTGCAAACAAGAACATGCTTTCATGCGAACAAACCACTTGGTATACAAAACATCTTCCCATGGGTGTTACTACAAGGGTTGCTTCAACTATTTATGGTCAAATACGTGGCTGTAGTTGCAAATGAAATGAGGAATTAGCACAATGCATGTCACAATTGATAGTCTCAAAAGGTAACAAAGACAAAAAAATAAAAATAAATAAAGGCCAGAATCAACAACTCACCCAATTAAACCAATGGATCATGCAAGTACAAACAGGCCATTTAGATAACCAATCTCCACAATATCATTAATATCTTACTAGTTGAACATTCCATTGGCAACAAGGAGGTCCACTAGGAAAAGCGATCATATTACACCATCAACATTGAGAACCAAATTGCTTTCTTTGGAAAGAGTGCAGGTCTCCACTTTCATAGTATAGTCCATGTACTTAACATCGAGAAAGTGTATACGTGCATATTCCTACATAAGCTCTACTCTCTTGTTACAACTATCTGCTCTCTTTATCCTCCAGTAAAACAGTAAACTTCCGGAGTTAGATTAAATACAGAGAAATGACTGTATTCAAGAAGAAAATAGAGATATCTTGCTTTCTAGCCTCTGGATGGTAGGCACATGTAAACAATCCCTTCAACGCAAATACCTTTCTTACTTATTCCCTCCATAAATTCATATGACGATAAAACCTATAGGGCATAAAGCAGAATCATTGATACTCTATTTGAGAAATTTATCAAGAAAAACTCATAATGGGACAATATCATTGGTCTTCTTTTTACAACCACATTGCGTTCCCCAAAAATATTCACTTGCACCATTAATCAAATTTTTTTGATATGGTTACAGTGTCATATGCATCCTTGAGTATCTTGCAGCATCATCAACAACCCCTCCAAATCGAATCGTGGACCAATGGTAAGTAGGTTTGTTTCCCAATCCAGTGATATGTGGTTTAACGGAAAGTTTCGTTGGGTGAAACCAACGAGACCAAGGTTCAAATCCCATTGAGTATATGGCATGCTATGATCTCGGCTCAAGGAGTAGACTCCCCCCCTTCTGTGAGTCTCAACTCTTGCTAAATAATAAGATTTGGTTGTTGGATGTACTCTTGGTGTTATAAGGCAACCACTAAATTGATCCTTGGACCTCCCTTAGATTAGTCTAAAAAATTACTGATTCACCATGGTAAAAAAAAAAGGTTTGTTTCACATCAATGAACCATAATTTATAGAAAATGTATGTATTCACACCACTTTTACAAAGGATCCTTTAAAAAAAATTGTGTTCATTTTTAGTAAGTACGAACACTAAACATGTATATTTGATTGGAATAGAAAAGGAAGAATATGTAGTTCTAAAATAAAAAAGGTATTTGAAACAAGACTCGACACTAAATCCTTCCTTGCCCTTACTGTTGCATTGTGTGTAGTAGATATGCAAGGTCTCGGGTCAGCTGAAAGCATGACACATATATCTAACAAAATAGTTACAGTTTCAAAATTAGACAATGAATAAAGGGACTCCATATCCCTATCCAGTAGTCAATCAAACATTCCCCACTTCTAAAATGAAGAGCCACAGATGTGAAAAAATTCAATATTTCTTGCTCAAATGCATAATTCAACTTTTCCATAACTAACATTCTCCATTGTACTGGGCCAGTGTGTGGTCTATGGATGTGCAGTACTACTGTTGTGTATATGTTTTGCATGTTGTATGGTTAGTGATGGTACCTATGGTGATGTGTACATGTAACATATGTATTATTGTATACATAATGTTGTATGTTTGTTGTATATATGTTGTTGTGTGTATATTTCATATGCAGTGCTAGTTATAGATGGTGCTATGTACATGTTGGATATTCAATGTTGTGTACATATCATATTGTGCGCATGTTGGATATGCGATGTTGTGTGAATATGGTGTTGTGCACATGTTGGATATGTGGTGTTGTGTACATATGTTGTTATTTACATGTTGTATATGCAATTCTATGTACATATGGTGTAAGTGAATTAGATTTCTGAAGAAGAAGAAGAAGCAGAGACAGAGATGGAGGTATGCAGATTTATAGACCAGGTAACCAGCATATTCTTTTCTTCATGTATGAGGCTATTGTAGTCTCCTTTCAAGTTTTAACTTGATAAATAAAAGGTTTGAGCCTGTTAAGGTAGGATCCTCTTGTGGGTTGTAGCATGCAGAAAACTAAAGGGAGTTGTAGTTTCCTTGCATGTTGTAACTTGCATAAAATTTGAGGTAGCAAACTTTTGTAGGTTGGATTCTACAAAAAATCAGATGTCATGGTTTTCTCCCTTTATGGGTTTCCACTTATAGCTAGTTTCCATATGTGTTTTTGTTATGTGGTGATGTGATGCTATGGTTTACTTATTACTTATTGTTCACATATTAAATTTTTTGTTCATAATGTGTTAAGTTGTTCATTTAAAATTTTAGTTAATGATTTTAAAAGAAAATAAATTTATGTCTATGAATGTACTAAATGGATTCACCTCCCTGTCAGTTTATTCTAGTTTCCATTAAGGTCATCTTCAAGAAGCTCAGTTTCTGTGGATTTATCTCTCAAGTTTGAGCCAAATAAAAACAGGATAGGGTCCATGGAGTCCAACAATATGGAAAAAAAGAATGTTTGTTGCTTGGACTTGAGAAGCCAAGTAGGACCTAGAAAAAATGAGCTACAAAGAGAAAAGTCCTCTTAAATGTTGGAGGATGTGGGAGCTTAATGGAATTAGTGATTGTTATGGCACCAAGGAACATCAAGATACAGAGGTATTCGGGAGATTATAAATTCAAGGCTATGATTAGTCATGCAGAGGGCAAGGATATCAAAAACACTGAGAAAAACAATTTCGTAGTAGCAATCACAGTTTCTACATGTTATGGAGAATCTCATATAGGTTTGAAGATTGTCAAGAGAACTTATTTTGACGATATCTCTGGAGGGGTTCAAACAAGAGAAATTCCTATAATATTTTTCCCTGGTCCCCTCGCTCCTCAGTTAAAAAAATTGAAATGCAACCTACATGTTGTCAAGTTTAAGGTTGCAACGCAGATCTTCCAAGTTCAAAAGATTACCATCGCAGGAACATAGTTTGCAAGATCCATTCTGTTAGCACTTCATAATTTTGAGGCTGAAGAAAAACTATAGAGGCAGCATCAAAACTGCTTCGGGCCTAGGATCTAGCCCTCCTATATCTAGAGAGAGATCTCTCTGTTAGATGTAGCTTTGCTGATAGGGGCATTTTAGGCTAGCTGTTAGTGCATAGGGGTTTGTTTGAAATTTTATGGTTGAGGCAGTAGAAGAGTGCCATTGGGCTTTGGATTCAAACAGGTGTAAATAGATTCAAATGGATGAATAACCGAAATCATGTGTAACCAGGCAAGCCAGTCATGCCAATGGATCTTTACAACTTGTGAAATAGAAAGGAGGAGGAGATTAAGGTTCAATGTGAATGCAGAGCAGACCATCTCTGAATTCTGCATTCAAATCTCAAAGCAAAACATAAATTACTTTTTCAAGACTGAGCAGGGTACCCTATAGTAAATCCTACACAAAAATTTTGTAATCCACAGTAAATAAAAAAAACAATATGTGAAACTAGAGAATGACAAATTACAGGAAAAGAAATTCTTCACCACAGATCATAACACAAGAATCAAGAAACAACAGTGTCCCTTCATTCATAAAAAAAAAGAGTGTATACAACCAGATGAGCCTATTACAATGGTTTCCCCCTTTCGGGCTCTCTTTTATTATTGCAAATGCATACAATATTTATATAAAACTTAAGTCGGTTACTCTGTCTTTTTCAGAGATTGTTATTAATTACATTCAAGTGAGAATTTGGACAAGTGGAAACATGCAGGCAGTGATAAGATAAAACTGACAAAACGGTGGTTTCATTTACTCTGGAAGTCCGATATTGACTGTGAAATTATCAGAATCTGGCTAGTGTGATGTCGAAGAGGCAAGGATGGCTCTGACATCTTGGTTCTACCTTGGTGGAAAACGGTTGCCTGATGACCCGATCTGTTTCTATGATGGCTGTCATGATGTCCATTCTACCTTCTAATTGCCTCTATATTTGCTATGTTGAGTATTGTTGCAGGGGAGTTTAAAACAGGAAACTCATTTTCCATTTATAAATGATGCAAAACCTTGCTTGAATTACCGATCATCAGAATGCAACGCCGTTGCAAAATCTAGTTGGCCAGGTAGGTCGATGTGGAGCAGGATTGGTGAGCGGACGTGGAGCAACGAGGAAGTCCATAGGTTGATGTGGTTTAGTGGTGCAATGGATGCAGTGGACGATGTGATGCAGCAGTGGCGGGAGACGTGGAGCAGCGGTGGCGGTTTTTCTAGTGGTGAAAACCAACTTTCGAAGGGGGGTGATGGAGGAAAGTGGTTTCGACGAAGGGGGGTGCGAATTAGTAGGGGTGCGCCATGTATCGGGAGGGGTGGTAAGGAATACCACCCATTTTGGACCCCCCCGTAGTTAAAACTCGAAGACTGAGGGGGGACGAAAAGGGATGACGACCGTCGGATAGAGGGAGTTTAAGGTGGAATGACGTGGGATGTAACGGTGGGGTCGGGGATAAATGACTTTCGAGGTATGAGTAGATGGTGAAGTGGCAAGGAGGTGGGCCCACCCACATATCGCAAATTGGCACTTCTATTATGAGCGCTGGGAGATAAATGTTAAAGTGTGCGCAGTGTGAGGTGCAGAGGTGACTTGGCAAGGAGGTGGGCCCATTCAATACCGAAAATCGCAATATTTAAGGTTTGGCTATGAGGAACAGGAGTTAAAGGCTGAATCCCTCGAAGTACGATGTGTGACGATGGAGGGTGATATGGCAGGATGAAGGAGGGGCCCATTCAATACTGCAAATCGCAAGATTTATGGAGTGACAAAAGAATGTGGTGATGATTGTTGCAAAGTGCCGACGCGAAAAGGTAAGGCTTATGCGGTCTATGCCATATATGTTATATATATAAATATTCAAGTGGCCTAAAGTGGGGGGCGGAGCTGCGAATAAGGAAATATATGGTAAGTTTAAACAGGAAAATGATATGCCTGTTAATGGGTGGGCGGATTTTCTTTTTTAACTATAAAAATCGAATTTTAATTGTTAAAAAATGGGATTGAAAGAAATGAAGCGTGGGACTTTAGAAAGTGGAAAAATGAAGGGTAAAAGAGGGTAAATGAAATGAATGAGGATAGAAATGAAGTTTGCTCACCATTATACCTAATCAGCAACACTTTCCTTTTTCCACTAAACTGAAGAGGAAAATTGATTCCTTTGAAGTTCTTAACAATCAGAATTTCCCTTCTTTTTCTGGAAATAAAATGACAGCCATGGAATATTATTTTCAATATGAAAGACCTGAGAAATAATCAGTCACCTTGTGATACTGTGAATTACAGGAGTCTAACAGATTCCAAGTCTTCCAAAGTCATGGTGGTGGGTCTTGAGAAACTTCTCTGCCATAAATGCTATAATTTTGGACATTGGGCTTCTATTTCTATAATGCAAATGTTTTGTTGGTTTTTCGTGCACTTATTTTTCATATGAGTTCTTCTTGTACGAAACAGGGATAATAATTAGCACTATAACATGCTACTCTTATATTATTTTTTTAAACTATTACAAGTGGTAAGCATATGGTGATGTACAAATTATTGTATTTTGAGCACTGAAGCTAAGGAACCAAATCTAACTCCATGCTTCTTAGATAGTCGTTTCCTCACTGTCTTCGAACGTCAACACTTGTTGCTCAAGCAACTGAAAGAGGCAAGATATATTCTACCATTAATTTGTGCTTTTGGATATTTGCATATATTAATGTGCTGACACCTTTTTTCGTTCTTTTAACCTCTATACAACTCTCTTGGTGCGAGGAGCCGAGTTATGTTGGTATGTCAATGTCTACCACTATATAAAAAGGCTTTGGTTTGGGTCATATATTCTCACTGTTATGGTCCAAACAAAGTCTTCCACGATACTGTACTAAGCTAATTAAGGTATTTGTACATTCTAAAAGACTTTAATCATAGTTTTATATACACATAGCAACCTTGTTTCTAGTGTATCTCCACCATCCATGCTCATCCCAACATGCCACAGAGCACACTGCTTTAATTTCGTTGATGTATCTATTAGCATTACCTTCCATAACATAGACATATACATAGTATAATCACATAATATCAATTCATACCCATATGATACTTATCTTGTAGATCTATCAGGGTTATTCTTCCCACTTGATTCCTTATAAGCCAAGAAAATCTGCATGCCATTCCCTCGCATAAACAATCATTCCTCCACGATAATGATTCCTAATGATCCTATCAAACATTTACATAGACACATAGATACATGTAGAAATTATAGAAGAAGCATGCATATATTGGATTCACCCAATCCAACAATGTGCTAAAGTTAAATACTGAATCGCTTCTACAAATATTTTTTGTAATTAAAAACACAATCACTAATCACATGAACATGAAGAAAGATCAATCACACACAACACAGATAATTTCCCGGGGAAATCTTACAGCTAAAAACCCCACTATATTCTATTGTATACTATATCATGTATTATGAAACAATTTCATCAAAAACTCTTCTCACAAGATCCCTCAGTACATCAGCTAATTGTCTCACACAATCATACAAAAATTGGCAAGTTCCTTAGCCAATTTACTGTCTACAGACAGCGTGCCTTCACTACGCAATCCATGTTGAATGTAATCCCTGAATTGATGCAATCCTGCCTGCCTTGACTGCGCAAGTATCATGAGCACATCCAATCAGTGTTTACTTGCATGTGTGCAAGCGGATAATGTGAAAACTGAACATTTTCTCTTTTTTGATGTATTTTATAGAGAAAATACATAAATTTTTAGATCCACAAAGTCTGGTAGCAATAACTATAATATTTGCAATATCTGAGAGTTTAATTTGCAAAATATAATAAAAAACCTATCTTTCTAGCTATCTAAATCTCTATTTTCCATCTAAACATTGTTCAAAGCATATACAAACTGCTCTATGCATCCTCCACCATTATTCTTCTAGGAAAAGGACGATTCATTGCTGAAGTGTGGGAATGAAACAGTTCACACCCTTCTACGCTTCATATCTGGAACTGTGACTCGTATTTCTCCTTGGTAGTAAAACCGATACATGAACCTGAGAATTTTGTTGAACTATGCAACTATCTTGTATAATTGTTTACTTCTTTTAAGGCCTTTTTATCTTTTGTTTACTCATAATGATTGTCGTCTCTTAGCTACAAAACCCTTATGACATATTACCATCATATATAAAAAACAAATTGACTATCTAAAGACTAAAATGGAGCATGTCAAAAATCTAAGGTAAAATTATGGTTGTAAAATTATGGCATTGTTCAACAAAATTAGGTTTTGTATCTTTCTCTGCCAACGAGGTAATTTGATCATTCTTCCATAGCTTTTGTAGCTTGAGTAGGAGGTTTAACTTGTCTTGGCTTCTTGTCATCCTTCTGGTATCTTTTTGTATGGTTTTTCTAGCCTTTAGGGTTTGTTTTCCTTTTCAGCCTCCATACTATGTTTTCCTCTATGTGGTGGCCTTATTTTAGCTTTTTGAACCTTCACAAGTTCCTCTTCTTCATCAAGAATCATCAGCTCCTTTAGCTTAGGGTTGATATTTGCCTTTAAATTCAGTCATAGTTTATTTTTAGGACGAGCATGGGGTTTTCTATAGTAAACCTTAGGCTTTGTTTGTATTTTTTCATCCAATGTTTCCATACTTTGTTTCCCTTTGTTGTTTTATTTTTTCCCTCCTTTCATAGACCCTAACTTGTCGGGGGGTTTGCAGGGGGTGATAGCCCCTCTGCATGGGGTTCGAGGCAGCATCCAGGGAAAAAATATTTTTTATGCTAACCCAATAATAGTTGGGCCGACCCAAGGACGGGGGGTGGACCAAAATATGGTGGGTGGATACCCATTATTTTGTGCATGGATTTTGCACATGGTTTTGGGGATGATGGTATTCTATAGATCCGGTCAAAGGAACTACGGTTATGTTATAATCCAGGGTTAATGGATTGTGATTTATGAATGCTTTGTCATGTATATATATATGTGTGTGTGTGTGTGTGTGTATTGTAACATTGAAAGGAATATAGTGAAAAAAAATTCTAGTAGTCTCGGTTTGGGCTCTAGGGGAAAATCTTTGTATATATTTGTTTTATGTTCTCGCCATTTTATATTTTCTATTTTAAGAATTCGTTTGCATGTGATTTTTGTACAGGATTAAAACCTACATTTTACAGGGTTTTCAATGTGTTCTTCAATAGGGATATGACTAGGCTCTCCCTCTGTTTCTTGAGCTATTGTTTTGACAAAACTTTTAGCTCGGACCTCTCCTTTTCCTTCTCAGTTCATTGTTTCTCATATTTCTTTCTATCAGTTGTTCCACCTGCTTGTTCAACTCATGAGTATATAGTATCTTTATCAGGCCATGATGAAAAATTTCATGAGGTAGTAGCTCAGGTCTAGTTCTAGCTTTCATAGACATTTTTAGCAAACTTTGATGAAGAAAATAAGGTAAATTCATTTTACTGAAACCTGCTAAATGACACAAAAACCTCATGTGATATAGATAAAATTTAGAGTGCCTTGCTTCACAGGTAAAGAAGAGTCTCATTGTCCTTAGAGAATTAGCCCATTCCAGTTTCAGCATGTTCGGAGTACTCCTACGTTCCAGTCCTTGGGCTCAGTCCCTAGAGGATCTATTGTTTGTTATGTATCATTATTCGTTGGTTACTTTTCATATTTTCATTAGTGTTGTTATTGATTACTTGTTTCTTTCTTATAGTAGTTAATCGATTACTATTTTTATGCATTTCCTGAAATCGCTGATTGAATTGTGCGAATTAGTTATATATATGTGAAATTGTGATTTTGTGAATTTCATGAGCTATGTCAGATATGTAATATTTCCAAGAATTTGTGTGATTTAATAGCTTTCCTTATGCACTTGATTTGTTGAAGTATTCTGGAATAGACAAGGTGGTTGATAAGTTAGATTAGATTTCTTTCACGAATCGTAGAACTGTAGCGATACAAGTAATCATTTGCTATTATAAATCATTTATTTCTGCAACAATTGATATTTCTTGTAATTCTCCTATAGTGATTTCTTCACACTCTTTCATAATGATCTAAGAATCTATCTTTGCATAGATTTTTTTGATAGCCTGAAAATAAAATACGAATCTCAGGTTGATAAGATTAATGATGGTAGGACTAAGTTGATTTTTAGGAGTCATCTTAGTGCTCAACAATACTTAAAACTTTTGATCTTGCATATAGATTTCTCTTACAAGCTGGTAAAATGGATCATGGGGTATTAATAGTGAAAAATTTGTCGTGATAATAATTGGTTCAACATCAAACAATTTAGTTCTTTAGCAAGCCTTAGGTAGGGATGTCGCTTATATTTATACCAATTTTTACTAGTAGCGACAGGAATAAGTAGTACAATGAAGGAAGTGGTTGTAAGTGGTCAATTGAGAGGTGCTTGTAGGGAGATCCAAGGTGATATCTCATTTATTATTTTTTAATGATGTATAGAATTTTAATCTTGGTAGGTAAGAATATTTAAGACAAACCTTGGATTCCCTTGATATGTTTTTTTGGTAATTCCTATGGAACTAAATTATTAGAATTCATTTGTCTTTCAATTGAATACAAAGGGAGGATTTTTCCACACATTGGCAATATTATGCTAATTTAGCTCGAGTAATGTCGACACTATTTTAAATTATTTGGGGTTTACATTGAATCCAAACTACTACTTGAAAGAGGATTAATAGTGGTAATTGGGGAAGGTTAAATCAAAAATTAACTTTTGGTGCAAAAGGTGGTTAACTCGTGGAGGTTATTTGGTCCTCATTAATATTGTTTTAAAAGCCGTTCCAATATTTTTCCAGTTACTTGCATACATTCCTAAAGGAAACATGGATAGAATTAGAAAGTTGTATTTTAGTTACTTGTGGAGGTGATCTAGGTGGATATTGGTGGTCACCTGCCTATTCCACTTGCACCCCCACAATTGTTTCTTTTAGTTTTTCAGTTTCCTTAATTGTAGTACAACTTACTATTTTTAGCATTTTTTGGGGTCCTAAACTTCTAGAGCCGTTTTGAGGCCCTAAACGATGTTTTTTGGGCATGAAACCTCCGACGAATAAAATTATGTTTCAGACTCTACATTCACTGTCAATATTTATACTCCTTGGGTATATCTTTCTAACGATGTATCATGTGCATCAAACGAATATAGTATGCCAAAGTTACGACCCTGTGAAATTGATGTACCAATTTACCCCAACGGGGCCCAAAGTCTGGCGTTTCATCTCATAGGGTTAGGTTTTTGGATGTTTATGGTTTTCCATTGTTTATCAATAATATATATGCCTTCGAGCCTCATTGTAACACAAATTTTAGAGTCTTGAGCCGCCACATCTCTTCTCAGCGATAAGCTACCAACGCCCTAGCTAGTTTATTTCCATTCTGTCTGTAAACAAATTTCAGTTCTTTGATATTAATGAAATGAAGTGTTATTCCTGCTGTATCTTTGTATTTATGATTATATGTGTATTCTGCTGCATTCCTGCGTAAATTCGGATCAGGAGGGAAGTGCTCAGTATAAAGGTCTCCATCTAGTCAACTAGGAATAAATTGCTTGGCCAAAAGAAGCGAGTGGTTGGGTTCTTATGAATGATATCGTATGTGGAAAAGCATTAGCTTCCAAGTATTTTTTACACTATTTCAATTCAATTGTTTGGAGTAGGCTGTTAGTGGATAAATATGTTGTCAAATGGAACAAAAACGTCTCTATTGTTTATAATAATTAGAATTCTCTTACACCATCCTTCCCAATTGTAGGGAATTATTTGGCCTAGAGTGTTGGGTCTAGGGTGGAAGTTAGGGTTGGGGTTGATGGGATTATGGGATGCAATCATAGAAATTTTCTTCTCAAAGGTTTAGTTCACTATTTACAATATAATAGTAAGCTTGACTTTGGATGGGATTGGTGACCTAACATCCATCTCTTTATTGAAAAAAGGATGACTAATAGATCATTAATTGAGAATTCCGAGGAAATGGTCAAATTATTGGAAAAAAATTATTGGATGAACTTGATCATGATCACATTATACTAGTGGAAAAATAGGATGAACTTAGATGAAAATTTAATGATTTGGGGGGATCTTACTCTACAAAATTTAGCTACAAAACAATTTTATCAAATTTTCCTATAAGTAGTAAGCTTGGTGGGAAATAATTTAGAGGATAATGGCTCCCTTGAAGAGTATCCTATTGATGTGGTTGATTCTCCATGGTAAAGTTCTAACTTGGGATGCATTGTATAGAAGGAATTTCTAGGGTTTGAATATGTGTTATCGCTATCAAAATGATAATGAGGACAATACATATTTGTTTCTCACTTTTCCACTTAAGAGAGCTATGTTTTGAGATTTTTATAATAGTCCATCAACTAGGGCATTTGACATAATGATTATGTAGGCAATTGCTTTGATGAAAATATAAGGCAAAGGGATATAAATAAGTGTAGAGCCCTTCCATCAGGTATGTGTTAAAGTATATTATCAACTAGAAACTAAGCATTACATGAAAACAAGAATTTAACTCCCTTGATTGTTGTTGGATTGGTGGAGGTGAAGATTCAAGAATATAAATTAGTTTTGAAACCAAAAGTGCCTCATGTGGTGTATAATCTAGTATTTTCCACTAATAACGCTTGGTCATTCTTTGATGGGGATTTCTAGAGAGTGGATAAGCTATGTGTTTTGGGCTTTATCCTAGACCTTTGAAATTCTATTTCATATTCTTTTAAAGCAAACTATAGAGAATGAAATCAAAATAGGGGGAGTTGTTGGCATTTTACATACTAAAAATTGCTAAACAAAAAGAGGTAAATTCCTTGAATTTTTTTGGTGATTCTTCTCTCGTTATCAATTTCATTTAAGGAAAGTCACATATTCATAATTTTCCATTGTCTATCTGAGCCCTACGAATTCCAGATATAGTGCAATTCTTTGGTCCTATTAAAAATTCCCATATATTTCAGAGATTAAACATGGAAGAGGATGCTTTATCCAAATATGGGTTGGAACTACAACTCAGAACTATTATCATGATTCACAAACAAGTTGATCTAGAAAATATCATTAGTGGGAATTAACTGACTTATAACTTCATATTTTTATAACATGAGTGGATAAAGTTACCGATTCTTAAGATCTTATACTTATTTTGAGTTACTTTGATAAAGTTACATATTTTCTAACGTTCTCCACTTTCATGAATTAATCTTTTTTTCAAAATATGTAAGTGTCTGTCATTTACGTAACGCAAAAAGGAAAAATAGGATGAACTTAGATGAAAATTTAATGATTTGGGGGGATCTTACTCTACAAAATTTAGCTACAAAACAATTTTATCAAATTTTACTATAAGTAGTAAGCTTGGTGGGAAATAATTTAGAGGATAATGGCTCCCTTGAAGAGTATCCTATTGATGTGGTTGATTCTCCATGGTAAAGTTCTAACTTGGGATGCATTGTATAGAAGGAATTTCTAGGGTTTGAATATGTGTTATCGCTATCAAAATGATAATGAGGACAATACATATTTGTTTCTCACTTTTCCACTTAAGAGAGCTATGTTTTGAGATTTTTATAATAGTCCATCAACTAGGGCATTTGACATAATGATTATGTAGGCAATTGCTTTGATGAAAATATAAGGCAAAGGGATATAAATAAGTGTAGAGCCCTTCCATCAGGTATGTGTTAAAGTATATCATCAACTAGAAACTAAGCATTACATGAAAACAAGAATTTAACTCCCTTGATTGTTGTTGGATTGGTGGAGGTGAAGATTCAAGAATATAAATTAGTTTTGAAACCAAAAGTGCCTCATGTGGTGTATAATCTAGTATTTTCCACTAATAACGCTTGGTCATTCTTTGATGGGGATTTCTAGAGAGTGGATAAGCTATGTGTTTTGGGCTTTATCCTAGACCTTTGAAATTCTATTTCATATTCTTTTAAAGCAAACTATAGAGAATGAAATCAAAATAGGGGGAGTTGTTGGCATTTTACATACTAAAAATTGCTAAACAAAAAGAGGTAAATTCCTTGAATTTTTTTGGTGATTCTTCTCTCGTTATCAATTTCATTTAAGGAAAGTCACATATTCATAATTTTCCATTGTCTATCTGAGCCCTACGAATTCCAGATATAGTGCAATTCTTTGGTCCTATTAAAAATTCCCATATATTTCAGAGATTAAACATGGAAGAGGATGCTTTATCCAAATATGGGTTGGAACTACAACTCAGAACTATTATCATGATTCACAAACAAGTTGATCTAGAAAATATCATTAGTGGGAATTAACTGACTTATAACTTCATATTTTTATAACATGAGTGGATAAAGTTACCGATTCTTAAGATCTTATACTTATTTTGAGTTACTTTGATAAAGTTACATATTTTCTAACGTTCTCCACTTTCATGAATTAATCTTTTTTTCAAAATATGTAAGTGTCTGTCATTTACGTAACGCAAAAAGCAACGAAATGATAGTCCAGAGAGACTACAGACTTCTAGCAAATGGTTGTCCATCTCACTTACGTAATTTTCTCTTTTATGTGGTGCATTGTATCTTCAAATGCCATGGCATGAGTTAATGTCTTTTCAAATTATTTAAATGTATTTTCAAATTAAGTAAGATGCTCTGCCATTTACGAAAAGCAGGACCACAGGAAATGACAGATGCTCTGCCATTTACGAAAAGAAGGACCACAGGAAATGACAGTCAACAAAGACTACGGATACTTTTAGCAGGTGGGTGTCCACCTCTCTTACCACGTTAAAAAACCGCGTGCACTGTGGACCCAAATTGCACAGTTCACGCGTGAACTATGGACCCTTATTGCAAAGGACAAGCTTTATCGTTGGGCGAGCCTTATTTCCACTGCCATAGGCCCATAAATGCGCCCAGGCAGGGAATGCCCGCCGCACGATGATCTACAACTTTAATCCGACGGCGGGCATTCCCTACCTGGGCGCATTTATGGTGCGGCAGGCATTCCCTTCCTGGGCGCATTTATGGGCCTATGGCAGTGGAAATAAGGCTCACCTTATCGTTGTGTTTTCAATGATTCTGGTTCACGCATTATTATTGCAAAGGATAAGCTTTATCGATAGAAGCATAGATATATGTCCTTGTCTTCGTTATCACACTTTCAATAATATTTTTTTAGTAAATGTATTTGAATCACTCTTTTCAAAATTGTAAAATTATTTATATATTTTATTACTATTATTTGCATTTATAGGTGTAAGGTTACAACTATAGAAGTGTATATGGATGTAGAGTGGAGTGGTAGTGTTGTAAGAAACAAGGATGTGGACATAGAAGACATGTTGAATTAGGAGGTAAGGGTTTATTGATAATTGAAATCCTCTTACTTGACTTTGTTGATACTTACCTGGCTCATACTTGAAATGTCCCTCAACACATCCAAAATTAGACTATAAGATAACATGTGTTACATGTATATGTTAAATGAAATATTATTAGGTCTTGATTTATGTTAAATGAGATATTTTTAGGTCCCAATTTAACTTTTTGAGCATTCTAAACCAACCATCCTAGAGACGTCATGAAACATAACATGTAACATAGGTCATGAAACATAACATATAACATAGGTCTGAATTGAATAAAATTTTAAACTTATTTCAATATTGATTAAACTCCAGAGCTTTCCCAAACATGTAATTCAACAAAATTGACAAAATTCTCAAACTTCAAAGCATCACCCACAATTTAGTTGAATTTTTCTCACCCCAACAATAATAACATCTAAAACATAAGATAATCAATAGAAAATTGCAATCTATGATATGAAAAATAGAGCTTATTTATTTGCTTACGAAGGAATCCATGGTAAGTAGTTAAGGGGGCATGAATAAGGAACAATACAAAAATATCAAAGGCAAATCAGAAATGCATACCTTTGGATCTCTTGCAGCCAAGTATTCTGGCTCCTTTAATTTGCGGAAATGATGAGACATTCTCCCCACTCGATACATCTACATCTACAAAATCTCTCCATTAACCCATGCAATATTCCAAAATATGGTATATTTATATTAAAATGAAAAATTGGCAGCAACTATTAAACAAGTCACATGTTCAGTCACCTTAATCATCACATCAAAGTACTCAACATCAGAATCCAAGGTACTAGGAGTGTAGGGTTTGATAGCTTCTTCACCTTCAACATATTTTCCCTTGCATCCTCAAATTAAACGCAACCCATCCTTTCCCTTGCATACCCAAATTAAACACAACCCATCCTTTCCCTTGAATACCCAAATTAAACACAACCTATACTAGATGCAACTAAGCTCTCATCATTTGTGATCTTATAGAAGCTTACATAGTGAATTTCCAGCAAATACTAGCAAAAACAGGAATAAAAAAATAACAATTTATTACTGATATGTTATGCAATTGGAAGCGCCAACACCGATGTTTGAAAAATAACCCAAGTAATTCAACAAATTAGTTCACACGTCCCTCATAATTTGAAGTAAAAGACATCATAATAAAATTCACCATTAGTTCGTCAATTTCTTGAATTTTACTTTAAAAAAAAAGTGTAC
Organism: Pinus albicaulis; assembly: GCA_034641835.2. Taxonomy (NCBI): domain Eukaryota; kingdom Viridiplantae; phylum Streptophyta; class Pinopsida; order Pinales; family Pinaceae; genus Pinus; species Pinus albicaulis. The sequence goes on along the minus strand of CM076576.1, from coordinate 793,456,906 downwards.
TAAATTTAGTGATATAGATGCAATGTAGTACACAAATTACTTTATAATAATAAAACACAACAAAAAAACTAGTATGGTGATTAGTTACGAGAATCGCCAACAAATTCAATTCTACATCGTCACTTTGTCAAGAATTTTGAAAAATATCAATTCGTTAAACTTATCTCACGATTTCAAATTTAGTAGAGCCTTTCATTTGTAGAAGTGAACCATAGAGATTGAACACTAACATAATATTTGTGCATTATTTATTTCACTATTGTCTATAGAATTCATTGAAATGCCTTTTGGTATTGCTAATGTTGGTCATGAAAAACGTTTCAACATTTATAATATGTGTCAAGTTGTCAATTAATGGTAGGTCTCAAATGGTATTAAAAAAATATTTATTCTCCATCACTCCAAACCTTCCTATGAAAATTTGAACAACTACAAAAATTCGAGTAAGTCCATGAAACCAAATATCTTAAATTGAGTCAAAAGGATTATTATTTATCGAAAAATACATAAAGAATTCTATTGTAATGCACCTAGAGACTAATGCTATGCGAATATAATTATTCAACAATAAAATTAATAAATAATTTTAGACAATGTTCACTCAATTGGGCCTATGTTTAATTGCACCCTTTATATCTAGAAATCACTTTCCTATTAGTGTTGTGAAACATCTTAGTTTCAATACATAAAACACCTGTAGAAACATGCTTTTGCAAACAAGCACATGCTTTCATGTGAACAAACCACTTGGTATACAAAACATCTTCCCATGGGTGTTATTACAAGGGTTGCTTCAACTATTTCTAGTCAAATACGTGGCTGTAGTTGCAAATGAAATGAGGAATTAGCACAATGCATGTCACAATTGATAGTCTCAAAAGGTAACAAAGACAAAAAAATAAAAATAAATAAAGGCCAGAATCAACAACTCACCCAATTAAACCAATGGATCATGCAAGTACAAAGAGGCCATTTAGATAACCAATCTCCACAATATCATTAATATCTTACTAGTTGAACATTCCATTGGCAACAAGGAGGTCCACTAGGAAAAGCGATCCTATTACACCATCAACATTGAGAACTAAATTGCTTGCTCTGGAAAGAGTGCAGGTCTCCACTTGCATAGTATAGTCCATGTACTTAACATCAGGAAAGTGCATATGTGCATGTTCCTACATAAGCTCTACTCTCTTGTTACGACTATCTGCTCTCTTTATCCTCCAGTAAAACGGTAAACTTTTGGAGTTAGATTAAATACAGAGAAATGAATGTATTCAAGAAGAAAATAGAGATATCTTGCTTTCTAGCCTCTGGATGGTAGGCACATGTAACCAATCCCTGCAATGCAAATAACTTTCTTATTCATTCCCTCCATAAATTCATATGACGATAAACCCTATAGGGCATAAAGCAGAATCATTGATACTCTATTTGAGAAATTTATCAATAAAAACTCATAATGGGACAATATGATTGGTCTTCTTTTTACAACCACATTATGTTCCCCAAAAATATTCACTTGCACCATTAATCAAATTTTTTTGATATGGTTACCCTGTCATATGCATCCTTGAGTATCTTGCAGCATCATCAACAGCCCCTCCAAATCGAATCGTGGACCAATGGTAAAGAGGTTTGTTTCCCAATGCAGTGATATATGGTTTAACGGAAAGTTTCGTTAGGTGAAACCAACAAGACCAAGGTTCAAATCCCATTGAGTATATGGCATGCTATGATCTCGGCTCAAGGAGTAGACTCCCCCCCTTCCATGAGTCTCAACTCTTGCTAAATAATAAGATTTGGTTGCTGGATGTACTCTTGGTGTTATAAGGCAGCCACTAAATTGATCCTAGGACCTCCCTTAGATTAGTCTAAAAAATGACTGATTCACCATGGTAAAAAAAAAAGGTTTGTTTCACAGCAATGAACCATAATTTATAGAAAATGTGTGTATTCACACCACTCTTACAAAGGATCCTTCTAAAAAAATTGTGTTCATTTTTAGTAAGTACGAACACTAAACATGCATATTTGATTGGAATAGAAAAAGAAGAATATGTAGTTCTAAAATAAAAAAGGTACTTGAAACAAGACTCGACACTAAATCCTTCCTTGCCCTTACTGTTGCATTGTGTGTAGTAGATACGCAAGGTCTCGGGTCAGCTGAAAGCATGACACATATATATAACAAAACAATTACAGTTTCAAAATTAGACAATGAATAAAGGGATTCCATATCCCTATCCAGTAGTCAATCAAACATTCCCCACTTCTAAAATGAAGAGCCACAAATGTGAAAAAATTCAATATTTCTTGCACAAATGCATAATTCAACTTTTCCATAACTAACATTCTCCATTGTAGTGGGCCAGTGTGTGGTCTATGGATGTGCAGTACTACTGTTGTGTATATGTTGTGCATGTTGTATAGTCAGTGATGGTACCTATGGTGATGTGTACATGTAACATATGTAATATTGTGTACATATGATGTTGTATGTCTGTTGTATATATGTTGTTGTGTATATATTGCATATGCAGTGCTAGGTATAGATGGTGCTATGTACATGTGGGATATTCAATGTTGTGTACATATCATACTGTGCGCATGTTGGATATGCGATGTTGTGTGAATATGGTGTTGTGCACATGTTGGATATGTGGTGTTGTGTATGTATCTTGTTATTTACATGTTGTATATGCAATTCTATGTACATATGGTGTAAGTGAATTAGATTTCTGAAGAAGAAGAATAAGCAGAGACAGATGGAGGTATGCAGATTTATAGACCAGGTAACTAGCACATTCTTTTCTTCATGTATGAGGCTATTGTAGTCTCCTTTCAAATTTTAACTTGATAAATAAAAGGTTCGAGTCTGTTAAGGTAGGATCCTCTTTTGGGTTGTAGCATGCAGAAAATTAAAGGGAGTTGTAGTTTCCTTGCATGTTGTAACTTGCAGAAAATTTGAGGTAGCAAACTTTTGTAGGTTGGATTATACAAAAAATCAGATGTCATGGTTTTCTCCCTTTATGGGTTTCCACTTATAGCTAGTTTTCATATGTGTTGTTGTTATGTGGTGATGTGATGATATGGTTTACTCATTACTTATTGTTCACATATTAAATTTGTTGTTCATAATGTGTTAAGTTGTTCTTTTAAAATTTTAGTTAATGATTTTAAAAGAAAATAAATTTATGTCTATGAATGTACTAAACAGATTCACCCCCCTTTCAGTTTATTCTAGTTTCCATCAGGGTCATCTTCAAGAAGCTTAGTTTCTGTGGATTTCTCTCTCAAGTTTGAGCCAAATAAAAACTAGATAGGGTCCATGGAGTCCAACAATATGGACAAAAAGAATGTTTGTTGCTTGGACTTGAGAAGCCAAGTAGGACCTAGAACAAATGAGCTACAAAGAGAAAAGTCCTCTTAAATGTTGGAGGATGTGGGAGCTTAATAGAATTAAGGATTGTTATGGCACCAAGGAACATCAAGACACAGAGGTGTTACAAAGATTATAAATTCAAGGCTATGATTGGTCATGCAGAGGACAAGGATATCAAAAACACTGAGAAAAACAATTTTGTAGTAGCAATCACAGTTTCTACATGTTATGGAGAATCTCATATAAGTTTGAAGATTGTCAAGAGGAATTATTTTGACGATATCTTTGGAGGGGTTCAAACAAGAGCAATGCCTATAATAGTTTTCCCTGGTCCCCTCGCTTGTCAATTAAAAAAATTGAAATGCAACCTACATGTTGTCAAGTTTAAGGTTGCAACGCAGATCTTCCAAGTTCAAAAGATTACCGTCGCAGGAATAGAGTTTGCAAGATCCATTCTGTTATCACTTCGTAATTTTGAGGCTGAAGAAAAACTACAGAGGTAACATCAAAACCGCTTCGGGCCTAGGATCTAGCCCTCCTAGACCTAGAGAGGGATCTCTCTGTTAGATGTAGCTTTGTTGATAGGGGAATTTTAGGCTAGCTATTAGTGCATAGGGGTTTTCTTGAAATTTTATGGTTGAGGCAGCAAAATTTTGAGATTGCAACAAGATGATGAGCTTAGTGAAAAGGAGTCGCCTTCACTAAGTGGGCCGCAAGCTATTTTTTGCGCAAAGTCTATTTTTAGACTATGTCTATTTTTAGACATATGGATCATGGTCTATGAGTTGCAGGATGCTATTTGTGGATGGTTGGTCAAGTCGGGAAAAATAGATGGACCTCTATTTTTAGACATACTGGGCAGAGTCTATTTTTAGACTGCCAGTCTAAAAATAAGGGATCACTTTAATATTATTTAGCTCTAATAATATTTGGACTATAAACATTATCTTATCCTTTCGCAAAGACTGGGCCGAGCTAAAGGCGTATGGTGGCACAACAGCTGATGTAAGGAATTACGCTATTCTTAGGGTTTAGTTGAGCTATTGCATGGTTGACTTTAGTTAGAACTCATGTGGCAGAGTTTGGTGGAGTTGATGAGACCGTTGATGGAGTTGTGTTCGGTTTAACTTAGTTGAACTAGTTGTATTTAGTCTAACTGATAAATACACTAGTGATGAGTGGTGTGAATTAATTATTAATTAATTCACTAATTATTAACTCATAAATCAACTAAAGAATACATCAGTTAACTGCAGTGCATGGACAGTTCAGTGGAGACCAGTGGTAGAAGTGGGTGAAAGAGCAGGTTTACTATCAGTTGTGACCATAGTTGTGCATGAGATTTGCACACACATTGATTGAGATTGCCAATGAGGATTGCGCAGTACAAGCCAATGGGATTCGAAATTTGATCTCATCATTATTCATCTTGGATTGCGCAGTAGAGGCAAGCTAACAGGTGGAGGAGATTTGAACTTGTGACTTGTCAGATCTGAGCTTGTTTAGTGTGTAACAATTGGAGATAGTGCTGAGAGCTTGTGAGGAGTTTGTACTATGATTGTTACATGTTCTCTATCATTATAATATACCGATAGTTGGGGGTTTTTCAACTGTAATCTTTCCCCATTACATACTGTGTTTATATGTGTGATTGATTAATGTTTTAATGTGCGCATGCGATTGTTTTTAATTCCGCAAATTGATGATCAATGGTAGAAGAGGTTATGTATTATGCATGAAGCTCAAATAGTGTGTAATCAGGATAATCTCGGTGAATAATTCATCTATTATTCAAATTTCTACATGGTATCCGAGCGATATTGATCATTGGAGCAATTGCAGTACATTGAAGCGGTTGAGTTTTGAGCTGGTGGAATTCGAATTTGCAGCAGTGTTTTCTTGGTTTTGAAGTCAAAATGTCTTATAATGGATTGCGATTGGAGTATGCCCTTGAAGGTAGCTCAAATTATATTGCATGGAGAGATAGGATGGAGGCGGTGCTAGATGAAAACATGTTGAAGGAGTTCATAGATTCTGAAGTCCAAAAGCTTGCTTCTAGCGATGCTGCCGCACTTGACGCATGGCAAAAGAAAACAGCAAAATTTCGAAGGATTCTGTTGGACGGCATGAAGGATCACATAGTATATAGCCTGCATGGTAAGGCTTCTCCATTTTTTATGTCGAAAGCCTTGATAGATTTATTCCAAAGCAAGAGCAACCAGAGGAAGTTGGCGCTCAAGGATAAACTCAGGAACATTAAGATGGAGAAAGGAGACAGTATGCCCAAGTACCTCACGAAGTTCGTCCAATGCAGGGATGAGCTGGGAAGTGTGGTGGTGACTGTAGATGACGAGGAATTGGCGAGCTTGGCTCTCCTTGGTCTTCCGAAGAGTTGGCATTCCTATCAGGATTCTGTCGATGGTTGGGAGAAATTGCCAGAATGGGAGAGACTTTGGTTTGATCTTGTGCAAGAGGAGATAAGGCGAAGTACCAGGGACAGATCTTCATCAAAGGCATCTGATGAAGAAAATTGTGCTTTGGCTGCCAAAGCAAAGAAGGGGAAGATCAAGAAATCTTCTCAATCTGGTGCAAAAGGCAAGAAGTAGGACATGTCCAAGGTGAAGTGCTTTCACTGTCACCAACACGGACATTATGCCACAAATTGTTTGCAGAAGAAGAAAAATAAGCAGGCTGCTGGATCTGTAGCGGGAGAGGCCTTAGCCTCGTAGTTTGAGCTGGATTTTTCGCTGATCGCATGCTTGGTATCAAGTGATGGGTTTAGTTTGGTCTTTGGACAAGCAGCATCTTTTTCACAGTTACGGAGATCTAGATTTGTTATATCAAGGTGATGAGAAAGATTCTGAGTGCACATCGTAGATGGGCGACATAAGTAGATACAAGCAGACCGGTATCGGTACCATTTCGGAGAGGGAGTCCGGTAACCCTTTCATCCTTCTGACAAAGGATGTGATGCATAGTTCTGGTGAGATTGAAGAGAAATCTTATCTCTCAGAAGTATGTTAGAAGCAGCCACAAGATGCGTTGTCTTCGGGGCCGAGGGTGAGGCTTTTCCACAAAGAAGACAGCTGGAGAAACCCGAAAGATAGGGGTTCAAGTTAAGAACCTTTATCAATTGCAGGTAGATGGCTGCACAGCAATGGCAGGCAAGGAAGAAGGAGTGGTGAGCCGGGATGATGGCGAGCTATGACACTGGAGATTGGGCCACCTTCACCATGGAGCTTTGAAGATACTGCAACAGATTTCTACTCGGCTTCCCAAAGGTACACTTGCGCAGTCAGATCAGTGCAAGGGATGTACTTTGGGAAATTTTTTGAAAGCCACCTTCGACGAGCTGGATAGTCGGCACCACCATTTATCCTTGAGAGAATTCGTCGGTACGTGTGGACCTTTCGCAGTCGCTTCCAGCTGTCGGTGTGGCTGAGACTTTTGTTGATGATTTTTCTTGTAAGTGTTGGATCTTCTTCATGCAGAAGAAGAGCGAGACATACTCAAAGTTCTGTGAGTTCAAGGCACTGGTTGAGAAAGAATCAGGGAAGCAGGTGAAGGCTCTTATGAGCGACAATGGTGGTGAATTCATCTCTGGCGAATTCAAGGACTTTTGTAGCGCAGAAGGAATTCGAAGAGAGCTCATAGCACCTCATAACCCACAGCAGAACGGGGTTGCTGAGCTGAAGAACAGAATGATCGTGGGTGCTACACGGGTGATGTTGCATGACGGTGGAGGCGAAGACCGGTGGCCTTCCCACACTTGTGGGTCGTAGGCATGAAATACTGGCGTCAATGTGGGTAGAACCGCAACCCCACAGATACTTGGCATGATATAGCCCAGAGGCGTTTTCGGTAAGAAGCATGATATTTCCCATTTGAGGATTTTTGGTTCACCTGTTTACATTCATGTGATGAAGGATGCCAGGAAGAAGCTGAAGCCGACTATGGAGGTTGGGATATTTGTGGGGTACACTGATACGCCCCACAACTATCGTGTGTATTTTCCAGACAGTCGCAAGACTGTTGTGCGACGGGATATCAAATTTCAGGAGGAGAAAGCCATGAAGTGTTCTCTTGAGAGGGAGCCACACTTGCATGCAGATGAGGAGCTATTAGTTCCTAAGGATGAGTCTCAGGATGTGGATCAGCCACAAGATGAGGTTCATGGAGTGGAAGAGACCACTCAGGAAGTGCCAACCATCAGAGGGTGGAAGAGCACTACAAAAGCTGAGCGACTGGCTCAAGATGCAGAGAAGGTTGTAGGAGCACCTACATCACAGCGCAGACAGAGACAGTAACCTGACCGGTATACTGGATACATGGCTCTTATGAGCAAGTGTATCGTGACAGAGCCATCCTATTTCGAGGAAGCTGTGGAGGACCGTACATGGGTAGATGCCATGGTGGAAGAGTATGATTCGATTGTTAGAAACAGTGCATGGGAGATTGTCCCGAGACCGGAGGGGAAATCAGTGGTGGGTTCGAGATGGATCTACAAAGTGAAGCAGGCAGCTGACGGGAGTGTGGAAAAGTACAAGGCAAGATTTGTTGCCCGAGGCTTTTCACAGATTGAGGGGATCGATTATGAGGATACCTTTGCACCTGTCACAAGGTATTCTTCCATACGGACGATTCTTGCTCTCTCAGCATAGATGGGGTGGCACATTCATCAGATGGATGTGAAGACTGCGTTCCTCAACGGAGTCATTGAGGAGGAGGTGTACATAGAGCAGCCCGAAGGTTTTGAGATCTTTAGCAGCGAGTCGCATGTGTGCAGGCTCAAGAGAGTGCTGTATGGGTTGAAACAAGCACCTCGTGCTTGGTACACACGAATAGATAGTTATTTCACCGTACTTGGATTCTCCAAGAGTGAGGCGGATCCGAACCTATACCATATTGTGGTGGAGGGTAAGTTGTTGATCATTGTACTTTATGTAGATGATTTTATTCTGACAGGTGATGAGCTGTTTATACTTTCATGCAAGGAGGATCTTGCTAGAGAGTTCAAGATGAAGGACTTGGGCCTCCTTCATTATTTCCTGGGATTGGAAATTTGGCAGCGCAGTGATGGACTATTTGTTTCTCAAGGTAAGTATGCTCGGGAGATACTGGAGAAGTTTAACATGCATGGCTGCAAGCCTGTTGATACTCCTCTTCCTGGAGGTTGGAGGAAGGAGGATGCTACTTCAGCGGAGGTAATGCCACTGTTTATCGACAGTTGGTGGGGTCGCTTATGTATCTGGTCAATACATGACCCGATATATGTTATGTTGTTAACCAGCTTTCACAAGCTATGGTTAAGCCAACCAAGCTCTTCTGGAAGGCAAGCAAGCATGTATTGCGTTATCTCAGAGGCACATCGGGATATGGATTATGGTACGGACAGTCGGATGAGGTGAGGCTATGTGGCTTCACGGATGCAGATTGGGCAGGGAGCCCAATGGACAGAAAGAGCACATCTGGAGGGATTTTCATTATCGGGTCGACAATAGTTTCTTGGTACAGCAGGAAGCAGAGATCCGTGGCACTCAGTTCAGCAGAGGCCGAGTATATGGTAGCAAGTTTGGTTGCATGCGAGGCTATATGGATGAGGAAGATCGTGGTCGGGTTGTTCGGTTCACACTTGGAGCCTACTGTGATTTATTGTGATAATCAGAGTTGCATCAAACTCTAGTTTATTCCAGTATTTCATGATAGATCCAAACACATTGACATCTGGTATCATCATATCAGAGATTGTGTGCAACGGAAGGTCATGTTACTTTCATACATTCCTACGGAGGATCAGGATGCTGATATCTTGATGAAGGCGCTCGCCAGGAGAAAATTCGAATACCACAAGGGCAAGATAGGGGTTGTAGATAATCCATATCTTGTTGAGAGGGAGTGTTGAGATTGCAACAAGATGATGAGCTTAGTGAAAAGGAGTCGCCTTCACTAAGTGGGCCGCAGGCTATTTTTGGCGCAAAGTCTATTTTTAGACATATGGATCATGGTCTATGAGTTGCAGGATGCTATTTGTGGATGGTTGGTCAAGTCAGGAAAAATAGATGGAAAGATGGACCTCATTTTTCGATGTCTCGGGTGGAGCCCATTTAGATCCCGCCTAAAAATACAGACCGCCTCGAATATTATTAGCTCTTAATAATATTTGGACTCTAAACATTATCTTATCCTCTCGGAGCACTTCAGTTTGATGCCTGGATGTGGCACATGCAGCTGACAGAAGGAATTACGCTATTCCTAGGGTTTAGTTGAGCTAGTTGGATGGTTGATTCTCGCTTAGAACTCATGTGCGTAGTTTGGTGGAGTCGATGAGACAAACTTGATGGATGTGTTCTGCTTAACTTAGTTGGATTTACTTAGTTGAACTAGTTGTATTTAGTCTAACTGATTAATACACTTGTGATGAGTGGTGTGAATTAATTATTAATTAATTCACTAATTATTAACTCATAAATCAACTAAAGAATACATTAGTTAACTGCAGTGCATGGACAGTTCAGTGGAGACCAGTGGTAGAGGTGGGTGAAAGAGCAGGTTTACTATCAGTTGTGACCATAGTTGTGCATGAGATTTACACACACATTGATTGAGATTTCCAATGAGGATTTCATAGTACAAGCCAGTGGGATTCAAACTTGGATCTCATCATTATTCATCTTGGATTGCACAGTAGAGGCAGGCTAACAGGTGGAGGAGATTTGAACTTGTGACTTGTCAGATCTGAGCTTGTTTAGTGTGTAACAATTGGAGATAGTGCTGAGAGCTTGTGAGGAGTTTGTACTATGATTGTTACATGTTCTCTATCATTATAATATACAGATAGTTGGGGGTTTTTCAGTTGTAAGCTTTCTCCATTACGTACTGTGTTTATATGTGTGATTGATTAATGTTTTAATGTGCGCATGCGATTGTTTATAATTCCGCAAATTGATGATCAATGGTAGAAGAGGTTATGTATTATGCATGAAGCTCAAATAGTGTGTAATCAGGATAATCTCGGTGAATAATTCATCTATTATTCAAATTTCTACACAGAAGAGCGCCATTAGGCTTTGGAGTCAAACAGGTGTAAACATATTCAAATGGATGAATAACCGAAATCATGTGTAACCAGTCAAGATAGTCATGCCAATGGATCTTTACAGCTTGTGAAATAGAAAGGAGGAGGAGATTAAGGTTCAATGTGAATGCAGAGTAGACCGTCTCTTAATTCTGCATTCAAATCTCAAAGGAAAACATAAATCACTGTTTCAAGATTGAGCAGGGTACCCTATGGTAAATCCTACACAAAAAATTTGTAATCCACAGTAAAGAAAAAAAAACAATACGTGAAACTAGAGAATGACAAATTAGAGGAAAATAAATACTTCACCATAGATCATAACACAAGAATCAGGAAACAACAATGTCCCTTCATTCATCCAAAAAAAGAGTGTTTACAACTAGATGAGCCTATTACAATGGTTTCCCCCTTTCGGGCTCTCTTTTATTATTGCAAATGCATACAATATTTATATAAAACTTAAGTCGGTTACTCTGTCTTTTTCAGAGTTTGTTATTAATTACATTCAAGTGAGAATTTGGACAAGTGGAAACATGCAGGCAGTGATAAGATAAAACTGACAAAACAGTGGTTGCATTTACTCAGGAAGTCTGATATTGATTGTGAAATGATCAGAATCTAGCTAGTGTGATGTCGAAGAGGCAAGGATGGCTCTGACATCTTGGTTCTACCTTGGTGGAAAACAGTTGCTTGATGACCTGATCTGTTTCTATGATGGATGTCATGATGTCCATTCTACCTTCTAACTGCCTCTATCTTTGCTGCGTCGAGTACTGTTGCAGGGGAGTTTAAAACAGGAAACTCATTTTCCATTTATAAATGATGCAAAACCTTACTTGAATTACTGATCATCAGAATGCAACGTCGTTGCAAAATCTAGTTGGCCAGGTAGGTCGACGTGGATCAGGATTGGTGAGCGAACGTGGAGCAGCGAGGAAGTCCATAGGTTGATGTGGTGTAGTGGTGCAACGAATGTAGTGGACAATGTGACGCAGCAGTGGCGGGAGACGTGGAGCAGCAGTGGCGGTTTTTCTAGTGGTGAAAACCAACTTTCAGAGGAGGGTGATGGAGGAAAGTGGTTTCGACGAAGGGGGGTGCGAATTGGTAGGGGCACGCCACGTATCGGGAGGGGTGGTAAGGAATACTGCCCATTTCAGACCCCCCCCGCAGTTAAAACTCGAAGGCTGAGGGGGGTCCGAAAAGGGATGACGACCGTCAGATGGAGGGAGTTTAAGGTGGAATGACGTGGGATGTAACAGTGGGGTTGGTGATAAATGAATTCGGGGGTATGAGTGGATGGTGACGTGGCAAGGAGGTGGGCCCACCCACAGATCAATAATCGGCACTTCTATTATGAGCACGGGGAGGTAAATGTTAAACTGTGCGCAATGTGAGTTGCAGAGGTGACTTGGCAAGGAGGTGGGCCCATTCAATACCGCAAATCGCAATATTTAAGGTTTGGTTATGAGGAACAGGAGTTAAAGGCTAAATCCTGCGAAGTGTGATGTGTGACGATGGAGGGTGATATGGCAGGACGAAGGAGGGGCCCATTCAATAATGCAAATCACAAGATTTATGGAGTGAAAAAAGAATGTGGTGATGATTTTTGTAAAGTGCCGACGCGGAAAGGTAAGGCTTATGCGGTCTATGCCATATATGTTATATATATAAATATTCAAGTGGCCTAAAATGGGGGGTGGAGCTGCGAATAAGAAAATATATGGTAAGTTTAAACGGGAAAATGATATGCCTGTTAATGGGTGGGCGGAGCTGCTTTTTTAACTATAAAAATCAAATTTTAATTGTTAAAAAAGGGGTTTGAAAGAAATGAAGCGTGGGACTTTAGAAAGTGGAAAAATGAAGGGTAAAAGAGGGTAAATGAAATGAATGAGGGCAGAAATGAAGTTTTCTCACCGTTAGACATAATCAACAACACTTTCCTTTTTCCACTGAACTGAAGAGGCAAATTGATTCCTTTGAAGTTCTTAACAATCAGGATTTCCCTTCCTTTTCTGGAAATAGAATGACAGCCATGGAATATTATTTTCAATATGAAAGACCTGAGAAATAATCAGTCACCTTGTGATACTGTGAATTACAGGAGTCTAATACATTCCAAGTCTTCCAAAGTCATGGTGGTGGGTCTTGAGAAACTTTTCTGCCATAAATGATATAATTTTGGACATTAGGCTTCTATTTCTACAATGCAAATGTTTTGTTCGTTTTTCGTGCACTTATTTTTCATATAAATTCTTCTTGTACGAAACAGGGATAATAATTAGCACTATAACATGCTACTCATATATTATTTTTTTAAACTATTACAAGTGGTAAGCATTTGGTGATGTACAAATTATGGTATTTTGAGCACTGAAGCTAAGGAACCAAATCTAACTCCATGCTTCTCAGATAGTCGTTTCCTCACTGTCTTGGGACATCAACACTTGTTGCTCAAGCAACCGAAAGAGGCATGATATAGTCTACCATTAATTTGTGATTTTGGATATTTGCATATATTAATGTGCTGACACCTTTTTTCGTTCTTTTAACCTCTATACAACTCCCTTGGTGCGAGGAGCCGAGTTATGTTGGTATGTCAATGCCTACCACTATATAAAAAGGTTTTGGTTTGGGTCATATCTTCTCACTTTTATGGTCCAAACAAAGTCTTCCACGATACTTTACTAAGCTAATTAAGGTATTTGTACATTCTAAAAGACTTTATACATAGTTTTGTATACACATAGCAACCTTTTTTCTAGTGTATCTCCACCATCCATGCTCATCCTAGCATGCCGCAGAGCACACTGGTTTAATTTTGTTGTTGTATCTCTCAGCATTACTTGCCATAACATAGACATATACATAGTATAATCACATAATATCAAATCATAACCATATGATACTAATCTTGTAGATCTATCAGGGTTATTCTTCCCACTTGATTCCTTATAAGCCAAGAACATATGCATTCCATTCACCCGCATAAACAATCATTCCTCCACGATAATTATTCCTAATGATCCTATCAGACATTTACACAGATACATAGATACATGTAGAAATTATACAAGAAGCATGCATATATTGGATTCACCCGATCTAACAATGTGCTAAAGTTAAATACGGAATCGCTTCTACAAATATTTTTCGTAATTAAAAACACAATTACTAATCACATGAACATGAAGAAAGATAAATCACACACAACATAGATAATTTCCCGGGGAAAGCTTACAGCTAAAAATCCCACTATATTCTATTGTATAATATGTCATGTATTATGAAACAAATTCATAAAAAACTCTTCTCACAAGATCCCTCAGTACATCAGCTATTGTCTCACACAATCATACAAAAATTGGCAAGTTCCTTAGCCAATTTACTGTCTATAGATAGTGTGCCTTCACTGCACAATCCATGTTGAATGTAATCCCTAAATTGATGCAATCTTGCCTGCCTTGACTGCGCAAGTATCATGGGAACATCCAATGAGTGTTTACTTGCATGTGTGCAAGCGGATAATGTAACAACTAAACATTTTCTCTTTTTTGATGCATTTTATAGAGAAAATACATAAAGTTTTATATCCACAAAGTCTGGTAGCAATAAGTATAATATTTACAATATCTGAGAGTTTAGTTTGCAAAATATAATCAAAAACCTATCTTTCTAGCTATCTAAATCTCTATTTTCCATCTAAACATTGTTCAAAGCATATACAAACTACTCTATGCATCCTCCACCATTATTCTTCTAGGAAAAGGACTATTCATTGCTGAAGTGTGGGAATGAAATAGTTCACACCCTTCTACACTTCATATCTGGAACTGTGACTCGTATTGCTCCTTGGTAGTAAAACCGATACATGAACCTGAGAACTTTGTTGAACTATGCAACTATCTTGTATAACTGTTTACTTCTTTTAAGGCCTTTTTATCTTTCGTCTACTCATAATGATTGTCGTCTCTTAGCTACAAAACACTTATGACATATTACCATCATATATAAAAATAAATTGACTATCTAAAGATTAAAATGGAGCATGTCAAAAATCTAAGGTAAAATTATGGTTGTAAAATTATGGCATTGTTCAAAAAAATTAGGTTTTGTATCTTTCTCTGCCAACAAGGTAATTTGATCATTCTTCCATAGCTTTTGTAGCTTGAGTAAGGAGGTTTAACTTGTCTTGGCTTCTTGTCATCCTTCTGGTATCTTTTTGTATGGTTTTTCTAGCCTTTAGGGTTTGTTTTCCTTTTCAGCCTCCATACTCTATTTTCCTCTATGTGGTGGCCTTCTTTTAGCTTTTTGAAACCTTCACAAGTTCCTCTTCTTCATCAAGAATCATTAGCTCCTTTAGCTTAGGGTTGATCTTTGCCTTTAAATTCAGTCATAGTTTATTTTTAGGACGAGCATGGGGTTTTCTATAGTAAACCCTAGGCTTTGTTTGTATTTCTTTATCCAATGTTTCCATACTTTGTTTCCCTTTGTTGTTTTATTTTTTCCCTCCTTTCATAGACCCTAACTTGTCGGGGGGTTTGCAGGGGGTGATAGCCCCTCTGTATGGGGTCCAAGGCAGCGTCCAGGGAAAAAATATTTTTTATGCAAACCCAATAATATTTTGGCGGACCCAAGGACGAGGGGTGGACCAAAATATGGTGGGTGGATACCCATTATTTTGTGCATGGATTTTGCACATGGTTTTGGGGATGATATTATTCTGTAGATCCGGTCAAAGGAACTACGGTTATGTTATAATTCAGGGTTAATGGATTGTGATTTATGAATGCTTTTTCATGTATATATATGTGTGTGTGTGTGTGTGTATTGTAACATTGAAAGGAATATAGTAAAAAAAAATTCTAGTAGTCTCGGTTTGGGATCTAGGGGAAAATCTTTGTATATATTTGTTTTATGTTCTCACCATTGTATATTTTCTGTTTTAAGAATTCGTTTGCATGTGATTTTTTTACAGGGTTAAAACCTACATTTTACAGGGTTTTCAATGTGTTCTTCAATAGGGATATGACTAGGCTCTCCTTCTGTTTCTTGAGCTATTGTTTTGACAAAACTTTTAGCTTGACCTCTCCTTTTCCTTCTTGGTGCAGGGTTTCTCATATTTCTTTCTATCAATTGTTCCACCTGCTTGTTCAACTCAAGAGTATATAGTATCTTTATTAGGCCATGATGAAAAATGTCATGAGGTAGCAGCTCAGGTCTAGTTCTAGCTTTCATAGAAATTTTTAGCAAACTTTGATGAAGAAAATAAGGTAAATTCATTTTACTGAAACCTGCTAAATGACACAAAAACCTCATGTGATATAGATAAACTTTAGAGTGCCTTACTTCACAAGTAAGGAAGAGTCTCATTGTCCTTAGAGAATTAGCCCATTCCGGTTTTAGCATGATCTGGAGTACTCCTACGTTCCAGTCCTTGGGCCCAGTCACTAGAGGATCTATAGTCTGTTATGTATCATTATTCGTTGGTTACTTTTCATATTTTCATTAGTGTTGTTATTGATTACTTGTTTCTTTCTTATAGTAGTTAATCAACTGAACTTTGCATTTTGTAATTTTTTTATGCATTTCCTGAAATCGCTCATTGAATTGTGCGAATTAGTTATATAAATGTTAAATTGTGATTTTGTGAATTTCCTGAGCTATGTCCGATATGTAATATTTCCAAGAATTTGTGTGATTTAATAGCTTTCCTTGTGCACTTGATTTGTTTAAGTATTCTGGAATAGACAAAGTGGTTGATAAGTTAGAATAGATTTCTTTCATGAATCGTAGAATTGTAGCGATACAAGTAATCATTTGCTATTATAAATCATTTATTTCTGCAACGATTGATATTTCTTGTAATTCTGCTGTAGTGATTGCTTCACACTATTTCATAATGATCTAAGAATCTATCTTTGCATAGATTTTTTTGATAGCCTAGAAATAAAATACGAATCCCAGGTTGATAAGATTAATGAAGGTAGGGCTGAGTTGATTTTTAGGAGTCATCTTAGTGCTCAACAATACTTACAACTTTTGATCTTGCATATGGGTTTCTCTTACAAGCTAGTAAAATGGATCATGGGGTATTAATAGTGCAAAATTTGTCGTGATAATAATTGGTTCAACATCAAACAATTTAGTTCTTTAGCAAGCCTTAGGTAGGGATGTCGCTTATATTTATTCCAATTTTTACTAGTAGCGTCATGAATAAGTAGTACAATGAAGGAAGTGGTTGTAAGTGGTCAATTGAGAGGTGGTTATAAGGAGATCCAAGGTGATATCTCATTTATTATTTTTTAATGATGTATAGAATTTTAATCTTGGTAGGTAAGAATATTTAAGACAAACCTTGGATTCTCTTGATATGTTTTGTTTGGTAATTCCTATGGGACTAAATTATTAGAATTCATTTGTCTTTCAATTGAATACAAAGGGAGGATTTTTCCACACGTTGGCAATATTATGCTCATTTGGCTCGAGTAATGTCGACATTAGTTTAAATTATTTGGTGTTTACATTGAATCCAAACTACTACATGAAAGAGGATTAATAGTGGTAATTGGGGAAGGTTAAATCAAAAATTAACTTTTGGTGCAAAAGGTGGTTAACCCGTGGAGGTTATTTGGTCCTCATTAAGATTGTTTTAAAAGCAGTTCCAATATTTTTCCAATTACTTGCATACATTCCTAAAGGAAACATGGATAGAATTAGAAAGTTGTATTTTAGTTACTTGTGGAGGTGATCCAGGTGGATATTGGTGGCCACCCGCCTATTTTTAGCATTTTTTTGGGTCCTAAAATTCTAGAGCCGTTTTGAGGCCCTAAACGACGTTTTTTGGGCATGAAACCTCCGACGAATAAAATTATGTTTCAGACTCTACATTCGCTGTCAATAGTTATACTCCTCGGGTATATATTTCTAACGATGTATCATGTGCGTCAAATGAAGATAGTATGCCAAAGTTACAACCCGGGAAATTGATGTACCAATTTACCCCAACGGGGCCCAAAGTCTAGCGTTTCATCTCATAAGGTTAGGTTTTTGGATGTTTAGGGTTTTCCATTGTTTCTCAATAATATATATGCCTTCGAGCCTCATTGTAACACAAAGTTCAGAGGCTTGAGCCGCCACATCTTTTCTCAGCGATAAAGGTCAGTATAAAGGTCTCCATCTAGTCAACTAGGAAGAAATTGCTTGGCCAAAAGAAGCGAGTGGTTGGGGTCTTATGAATGATATCATATTTGGAAAAGCATTAGATTCCAAGTATTTTTGACACTATTTCAATTCAATTGTTTGGAGTAGGCTGTTAGTGGATAAATATGTTGTCAAATGGAACAAAAACATCTCTATTGTTTATAATAATTAGAATTCTCTTACACCATCCTTCCCAATTGTAGGGGATTATTTGGCCTGGAGTGTTGGGTCTAGGCTGGAAGTTAGGGTTTGGGTTGATGGGATTATGGGATGCAATCATAGAAATTTTCTTCTCAAAGGTTTAGTTCACTATTTACAATATAATAGTAAGCTTGACTTTGGATGGGATTGGTGACCTAACATCCATCTCTTTATTGAAAAAAGGATGACTAATAGAACATTAACTGGGAATTTCGAGGAAATAGTCAAATTATTGGAAAAAAATTATTGGATGAACTTGATCATGATCACATTATACTAGTGGAAAAATAGGATGAACTTAGATGAAAATTTAATGATTTGGGGGGATCTTACTCTACAAAATTTAGCTACAAAACAATTTTATCAAGTTTTCCTATAAGTAGTAAGCTTGGTGGGAAATAATTTAGAGGATAATGGCTCCCTTGAAGAGTATCCTATTGATGTGGTTGATTCTCCATGGTAAAGTTCTAACTTGGGAAGCACTGTATAGAAGGAATTTCTAGGGTTTGAATATGTTTTATCGCTATCAAAATGATAATGAGGACAATACATATTTTTTTCTCACTTTTCCACTTAAGAGAGCTATGTTTTGAGATTTTGATAATAGTCCATCAACTGGGGAATTTGACATAATGATTATGTAGGCAATTGCTTTGACGAAAATATAAGGCAAATGGATATAAATAAGTGTAGTGCCCTTCCTTCAAGTATGTGTTAAAGTATATCATCAACTAGAAACTAAGCATTACATGAAAACAAGAATTTAACTCCCTTGATTATTGTTGGATTGGTGGAGTTGAAGATTCAAGAGTATAAATTAGTTTTGAAACCAAAAGTGCCTCATGTGGTGTATAATCTAGTATTTGCCACTAATAACGCTTGGTCATTCTTTGATGGGGCTTTCTACAGAGTGGATAAGCTATGTGTTTTGGGCTTTATCCTCCACCTTTCAAATTCTATTTCATATTCTTTTAAAACAAACTCTAGAGAATGCACTCAAAATAGGGGGAGTTGTTGGCATTTTACATACTAAAAATTGCTAAACAAAAAGAGGTAAATTCCTTGAATTTTTTTGGTGATTCTTCTCTCGTTATCAATTTCATTTGAGGAAAGTCACATATTCATAATTTTCCATTGTTTATGTGAGCCCTACAAATTCCAGATATAGTGCAATTCTTTGGTCCTATTAAAAATTCCCATACATTTCAGAGATTAAACATGGAAGAGGATGCTTTATCAAAATATGGGTTGGAACTACAACTCGACACTATTATCATGATTCACAAAGAATTTGATCTAGAAAATATCATTAGTGGGAATTAACTGACTTATAACTTCATATTTTTATAACATGAGTGGATAAAGTTACCGATTCTTAAGATCTGATACTTATTTTGATTTACTTTGATAAAGTTACATATTTGCTAACATTCTCTGAATTAAATGTTTTTTCAAAATATGTATGTGTCTGTCATTTACGTAACACAAAAAGCAACGAAATGATAGTCCGGAGAGACTACAGACTTCTAGCAAATGGCTGTCCATCTCACTTACGTAATATTCTCTTTTATGTGGTGCACTGTATCATCAAATGCCATGGCATGAGTTAATACGTGAAACTAGAGAATGACAAATTAGAGGAAAAGAAACACTTCACCACATATCATAACACAAGAATCAGGAAACAAAAGTGTCCCTTCATTCATCCAAAAAAAGAGTGTTTAGAACCAGATGAGCCTATTACAATGGTTTCCCCCTTTCGGGCTCTCTTTTATTATTGCAAATGCATACAATATTTATATAAAACTTAAGTCGGTTACTCTGTCTTTTTCAAAGATTGTTATTAATTACATTCAAGTGAGAATTTGGACAAGTGGAAACATGCAGGCAGTGATAAGATAAAACTGACAAAACGATGGTTGCATTTACTCTGGAAGTCCGATATTGATTGTGAAATGATCAAAATCTGGCTAGTGTGATGTTGAAGAGGCAAGGATGGATCTGACATCTTGGTTCTACCTTTGTGGAAAATGGTTGCTTAATGACCCGATATGTTTCTATGATGGCTGTCATGATGTCCATTCTACCTTCTAACTGCCTCTATCTTTGCTGCGTCGAGTATTGTTGCAGGGGATTTTAAAATGGGAAACTCATTTTCCATTTATAAATGATGCAAAACCTTGCTTGAATTACCAATCATTAGAATGCAACGCCGTTGCAAAATCTAGTTGGCCAGGTAGGTCGACGTGGAGCAGGATTGGTGAGCGGACGTGGAGCAGCGAGGAAGTCCATAGGTTAATGTGGCGTAGTGGTGCAACAGATGCAGTGGACGATGTGACGCAGCAGTGGCGGGAGACGTGGAGCAGCGGTGGCGGTTTTTCTAGTGGTGAAAACCAGCTTTTGGAGGGGGGTGATGGAGGAAAGTGGTTTCGACGAAGGGGGGTGCAAATTAGTAGGGGCGCTCCACATATTAGGAGGGGTGGTAAGGAATAATGCCCATTTTGGACCCCCCCCAGTAGTTAAAACTTGAAGACTGAGGGGAGGCCGAAAAGGGATGACGACCGTCGGATGGAGGGAGTTTAAGGTGGAATGACGTGGGATGTAACGGTGGGGTCGGGGATAAATGAATTTCGGGGTATGAGTGGATGGTGACATGGCAAGGAGGTGGGCCCGCCCACAGATCGCAAATCGGCACTTCTATTATGAGTGCGGGGAGGTAAATGTTAAAGTGTGCGCAGTGTGAGGTGCAAAGGTGACTTGGCAAGGAGGTGGGCCCATTCAATACCGCAAATCACAATATTTAAGGTTTGGTTACGAGGAACAAGAGTTAAAGGCTAAATCCCATGAAGTGCGATGTGTGACGACGAAGGGTGATATGGCAGGACGAAGGAGGGGCCCATTCAATACAGCAAATCGCAAGATTTACGGAGTGACAAAAGAATGTGGTGATGATTGTTGCAAAGTGCCGATGCGAAAAGGTAAGGCTTATGCGGTCTATGCCATATATGTTATATATATAAATATTCAAGTGGCCTAAAGTGGGGGGAAAAGTTGTGAATAAGGAAATATATGGTAAGTTTAAACGGGAAAATGATATGCCTGTTAATGGGTGGGCAGAGCTGCTTTTTTAACTATAAAAATCGAATTTTAATTGTTAAAAAAGGGGTTTCAAAGAAATGAAGCGTGGGACTTTAGAAAGTGGAAAAATGAAGGGTAAAAGAGGGTAAATGAAATGAATGAGGGCAGAAATGAATTTTTCTCACCGTTAGACTTGTTATTTCCTAAATCTACCTCAAGCTGAAGGAAGGCAGAGTTCAGGGTAACATCAAACCACGCTTAGTCTGGTAGCTAGCCCTACCAGATCAGGAGAGGGCTCTCTCCGGGTCAATCTCAGCAAAGATAATCAATAATGCTTGAGATGACTTGAAATAAAAGCTGATTTTAGGCCAGGTATATAATTAAAAAGGTTTTGATTTTATTTTTTGGGGGTTTTGTTGTAATCAAAGGGAAAGGCAGTTTTGGGCTCGGAGACAAGGCCTAGTTTTTTGTAGAATTCTAAATGGGGCAAGGAAGGCCATCATTTTGATGCTTTGGATTTAATGAATGGATGGCTAATACTGATGAGAAGCTGAAGAGGGCAAGAGGCTCTCAATAATCCTCTTCAAATAGATGAAAGCATGGAAAACTAAACAAAACTCAAGGCAGAGCACAACAATCTAATGAATTCTACCTTTCTAACTTGTTTGTTTAATTTGAGAAGAAAAGAGGAGGAAAATGGTGCACATGAAACATCAGTAAACTTAAAATTGCAAAGAGAAACACACCATCAAAACATAGAGCCACAAGGATCCCAAATAGTGCTGCAAACCCTGGTCTATTCCTTTGCCAAAATTGCAAAGATGAAATGTACAATGAAGTGCCAAGCAATCCCAAGTGTCCAACCCTGAAAATGACTGAGGAAATACAAGATATAGACAAGCCTAACTCATCTCCATGCCTCTAGGGGTAGAGCTCACTATTCTAGGAGCTGTTTCAACCATATCTAAACTAAGAACTGGAAAATAGGCAATGAAACAACTTGCCTCTATATGGTAGGAAACTGATTCATTCAGTTACTTTTCACTGAGCCTTGATTGCCAAAATATGTGCCAAATGGAGAGGGACTGTGGGTAATAGGGCAGTGAGGACAATGGGGTTTAATCAAGTGAGATTTGATAATGTAGGGATAATTTACAGTCACTTGATTGTTTGGGAATGTTGGGGTTTGGGAATTTTTATAAATGAGGTGGGAAAAGGAGAAATGACAGGAAATGAAAGGATTTAGGGATAGGGATAATGGAAATGAGTGACTTGGGATATAAGGGAATAGGGGAGGACTGTAATGATAGTATGATAGTGAGGGGAGGAATAAACAGTGAGAAATGAACAAGTTTGGCACAAAACTATTTTGAAAACACCAACTTTAAAACCGTAAGGGAACAATTTTTTAACAAGGTGATAGGGTTTAAATTTTGGCATTCAAATTCTCAAAACCAATCTTTCAAACAACACCAAACACTGATTAATGGCAATTTCAAGATGATTTGAAATTACTTGGAGAAAATGGGACCGATTCGTTTTGAAATTTGAGAGAGATAGCAAGAAATGTTTTGTTTCAGGCCAATGTGCCGCGCGCACAACCCAGTGCCCCACGCCTGCTGTGTGCGCTGCACCAGTTCAAATTTACATGGAGAAAAACGGTCCTATGCACCGCGACCGTTATGTGCGTCGCGACCTTCACCCAATCCGCTACGCAGGTAAATTATACACAGTCCGGCCTCCAAATCACAGTTCCGCCCTCCAACTTATTTCTCCACGATTTCTCTTGGTTCCTTTCTGACTTTGGCGTGAAAATGAAGTTTTTCATTTGCAAATTCCTTATATATATAAAAAAAAATTTGATTTTTCATTTGGCAAGCCCACTTTCTAATGTTTGAATTTTGACACTTTTGAATAAAATTTGTTTTGTGCTTGTTTCCTTTGATTTTTGAGCTGAATGATGAATCTCTTGTCTATTTTTTGCAGGGATAGCAGGCACGGGATTTGGCAAAGGTGACCAGGGCTGTGCCTGAAGAATTTTACAATTGAAAAACTTTTGAAAGTTACATGGCATTTATTACAAAAGATGAAATTGACGATTTTTCTTCAAAACAGAGTTTTGAAGAAGAATCATTATTGAACATTATGACGATGAATTTTTTTGCAATGAAACCTTATTTGAAGCTCCCTCATGTTCCTGCTGGAATTATTAGACAATTTGCAGACTGAATTAACAAAACCCTAGACCAAATATGCCCTAAAAAACCCTAACATGACTCTTTGTCAATTTTTGAGACCCAGTATGACTGTACATGATTTTGATGAACTAAATATACCAGTAGGTACAAGACATGAGGAACATGAGTGAAAAGCCTCCTATTGTCAGGTGATCGATGCCCCTAGCGGAATGCAACTGACTAAACTGAGTGAGACACCTAGAATGAAATGCAAAAAGAGAAATTTTGATCTCTGACGGAGGGATGACGAGACCGAATCTAACAAGACCTAATCAGCAACACTTTCCTTTTTCCACTGAACTGAAGAGGCAAATTGATTCCTTTGAAGTTCTTAACAATCAGGATTTCCCTTCCTTTTCTGGAAATAAAATGACAGCCATGGAATATTATTTTCAATATGAAAGACCTGAGAAATAATCAGTCACCTTGTGATACTGTGAATTATAGGAGTCTAACACATTTCAAGACTTCCAAAGTCACGGTGGTGGGTCTTGAGAAACTTTTTTGCCACAAATGATATAATTTTGGACATTGGGCTTCTATTTCTATAATGCAAATGTTTTGTTGGTTTTTCATGCACTTATTTTTCATATAAATTCTTCTTGTACGAAATAGGGATAATAATTAGCACTATAACGTGCTACTCATATATTATTTTTTTAAACTATTACAAGTGGTAAGCATTTGGTGATGTACAAATTATTGTATTTTGAGCACTGAAGCTAAGGAACCAAATCTAACTCCATGCTTCTCAGATAGTCGCTTCCTCACTGTCTTGGGACGTCAACACTTGTTGCTCAAGCAACCGAAAGAGGCATGATATAGTCTACCATTAATTTGTGCTTTTGGATATTTGCATATATTAATGTGCTGACACATTTTTTCGTTCTTTTAACCTCTATACAACTCTCTTGGTGTGAGGAGCCGAGTTATGTTGGTATGTCAATGTCTACCACTATATAGAAAGGCTTTGGTTTGGGTCATATCTTCTCACTGTTATGCTCCAAACAAAGTCTTCCATGATACTGTACTAAGCTAATTAAGGTATTTGTACATTCTAAAAGACTTTAAACATAGTTTTGTATACACATAGCAACCTTGTTTCTAGTGTATCTGCACCATCCATGCTCATCCCAGCATGCCGCAGAGCACACTGCTTTAATTTCATTGATGTATCTCTCAACATTACCTGCCATAACATAGACATATACATAGTATAATCACATAATATCAAATCATACCCATATGATACTAATCTTGTAGATCTATCAGGGTTATTCTTCCCACTTGATTCCTTATAAGCTAGGAACATCTGCATTCCATTCACCCGCATAAACAATCATTCCTCCACGATAATGATTCCTAATGATGCTATCATAAATTTACACAGATACATAGATACATGTAGAAATTATACAAGAAGCATGCATATATTGGATTCACCCGATCTAACAATGTGCTAAAGTTAAATACTGAATCGCTTTTACAAATATTTTTCGTAATTAAAAACATAATCACTCATCACATGAACATGAAGAAATATCAATCACACACAACACAGATAATTTCCCGAGGAAAGCTTACAGCTAAAAACCCCACTATATTCTGTTGTATACTATATCATGTATTATGAAACAATTTCATAAAAAACTCTTCTCACAAGATCCCTCAGTACATCAGCTAATTGTCTCACACAATCATACAAAAATTGGCAAGTTCCTCAGCCAATTTACTATCTACAGATAGCGTGTCTTCACTATGCAATCCATGTTGAATGCAATCCCTAAACTGATGCAATCCTGCCTGCCTTGACTGCGCAAGTATCATGGGCACATCCAATGAGTGTTTACTTGCATGTGTGCAAGCATATAATGTCACAACTGAACATTTTCTCTTTTTTGATGTATTTTATAGAGAAAATACATAAATTTTTAGATCCACAAAGTCTGGTAGCAATAACTATAATATTTACAATATTTGAGAGTTTAATTTGCAAAATATAATCAAAAACCTATCTTTCTAGCTATCTAAATCTCTATTTTCCATCTAAACATTATTCAAAGCATATACAAACTGCTCTATGCATCCTCCACCATTATTCTTCTAGGAAAAGGATGATTCATTGCTGAAGTGTAGGAATGAAACAGTTCACACCCTTCTACGCTTCATATCTAGAACTGTGACTCGTATTGCTCCTTGGTAGTAAAACTGATACATGAACCTAAGAACTTTGTTGAACTATGCAACTGTCTAGTATAATTTTTTACTTCTTTTAAGGCCTTTTTATCTTGTGTTTACTCATAATGATTGTCGTCTCTTAGCTACAAAACCCTTATGACATATTACCATCATATATAAAAAATAAATTGACTATCTAAAGATTAAAATGGAGCA
Organism: Pinus albicaulis; assembly: GCA_034641835.2. NCBI lineage: Eukaryota > Viridiplantae > Streptophyta > Pinopsida > Pinales > Pinaceae > Pinus > Pinus albicaulis. The sequence goes on along the minus strand of CM076576.1, from coordinate 793,431,333 downwards.
TGTCAAAAATCTAAGGTAAAATTATGGTTGTAAAATTATGGTATTGTTCAAAAAAATTAGGTTTTGTATCTTTCTCTGCCAACGAAGTAATTTGATCATTCTTCCATAGCTTTTGTAGCCTGAGTAAGGAGGTTTAACTTGTCTTAGCTTCTTGTCATCCTTCTGGTATCTTTTTGTATGGTTTTTCTAGCCTTTAGGGTTTGTTTTCCTTTTCAGCCTCCATACTTTGTTTTCCTCTATGTGGTGGCCTTCTTTTAGCTTTTTGAAACCTTCACAAGTTCCTCTTCTTCATCAAGAATCATCAGCTCCTTTAGCTTAGGGTTGATCTTTGCCTTTAAATTCAGTCATAGTTAATTTTTAGGACGAGCATGGGGTTTTCTATAGTAAACCCTAGGCTTTGTTTGTATTTCTTCGTCCAATGTTTCCATACTTTGTTTCCCTTTGTTGTTTTATTTTTTCCCTCCTTCAATAGACCCTAACTTGTCGGGGGGTTTGCAGGGGGTGATAGCCCCTCTGCATGGGGTCCGAGGCAGCGTCTAGGGAAAAAATATTTTTTATGCAAACCCAATAATAGTTGCGTAGACCCAAGGACGGGGGGTGGACCAAAATATGGTGGGTGGATACCCATTATTTTGTGCATGGATTTTGCACATGGTTTTGGGGATGATGGTATTCTGTAGATCCAGTCAAAGGAACTATGGTTATGTTATAATCCAGGGTTAATGGATTGTGATTTATGAATGCTTTGTCATGTATATGTGTGTGTGTGTGTGTGTGTGTGTGTATTGTAACATTGAAAGGAATATAGTGAAAAAAAATTCTAGTAGTCTCGGTTTGGGATCTAGGGGAAAATATTTGTATATATTTGTTTTATGTTCTCGCCATTGTATATTTTCTATTTTAAGAATTCGTTTGCATGTGATTTTCGTATAGGGTTAAAACCTACATTTTACAGGGTTTTAAATGTGTTCTTCAATAGGGATATAACTAGGCTCTCCCTCTATTTCTTGAGCTATTTTTTGGACAAAACTTTTAGCTTGACCTCTCCTTTTCCTTCTCGATGCAGAGTTTCTCATATTTCTTTCTATGAATTGTTCCACCTGCTTGTTCAACTCATGAGTATATAGTATCTTTATCAGGCCATGATGAAAAATGTTATGAGGTAACAGCTCAGGTCTAGTTCTAGCTTCATAGACATTTTTAGCAAACTTTGATGAAGAAAATAAGGTAAATTAATTTTACTGAAACCTGCTAAATGACACAAAAACTTCATGTGATATAGATAAAATTTAGAGTGCCTTACTTCACAGGTAAAGAAGAGTCTCATTGTCCTTAGAGAATTAGCCCATTCCGGTTTCAGCATGTTCTGGAGTACTCCTACATTCCAGTCCTTGGGACCAGTCCCTAGAGGATCTATTGTCTGTTATGTATCATTATTTGTTGGTTACTTTTCATATTTTCATTAGTGTTGTTATTGATTACTTGTTTCTTTCTTATAGTAGTTAATCAATTGAACTTTGCATCTTGTAAATTTTTTTATGCATTTCCTCAAATCGCTGATTGAATTGTGCGAATTAGTTATATAAATGTGAAATTGTGATTTTGTGAATTTCATGAGCTATGTCAGATATGTAATATTTCCAAGAATTTGTGTGATTTAATAGCTTTCCTTGTGCACTTGATTTGTTGAAGTATTCTGGAATAGACAAAGTGGTTGATAGGTTAGAATAGATTTCTTTCACGAATCGTAGAACTGTAGTGATACAAGTAATCATTTGGTATTATGAATCATTTATTTCTGCAACGATTGATATTTCTTGTAATTATCCTGTAGTGATTGCTTCACACTCTTTCATAATGATCTAAGAATCTATTTTTGCATAGATTTTTCTGATAGCCTGAAAATAAAATACGAATCCCAGGTTGATAAGATTAATGAAGGTAGGACTAAGTTGATTTTTAGGAGTCATCTTAGTGCTCAAAAATACTTACAACTTTTGATCTTGCATATAGGTTTCTCTTACAAGCTGGTAAAATGGATCATGGGGTATTAATAGTGCAAAATTTGTCGTGATAATAATTGGTTTAACATCAAACAATTTAGTTCTTTAGCAAGCCTTAGGTAGGGATGTCGCTTATATTTATTTCAATTTTTACTAGTAGCGACAGGAATAAGTAGTACAATTAAGGAAGTGGTTGTAAGTGGTCAATTGAGAGGTGCTTGTAGGGACATCCAAGGTGATATCTCATTGATTATTTTTTAATGATGTATAGAATTTTCATCTTGGTAGGTAAGAATATTTAAGACAAACCTTGCATTCCCTTGATATGTTTTGTTTGGTAATTCCTATGGAACTAAATTATTAGAATTCATTTGTCTTTCAATTGAATACAAAGGGAGGATTTTTCCACACATTGGCAATATTATGCTCATTTAGCTCGAGTAATGTCGACATTAGTTTAAATTATTTGGGGTTTACATTGAATCCAAACTACTACATGAAAGAGGATTAATAGTGGTAATTGGGGAAGGTTAAATCAAAAATTAACTTTTGGTGCAAAAGGTGGTTAACTCGTGGAGGTTATTTGATCCTCATTAAGATTGTTTTAAAAGCAGTTCCAATATTTTTCCAGTTACTTGCATACATTCCTAAAGGAAACATGGATAGAATTAGAAAGTTGTATTTTAGTTACCTGTGGAGGTGATCCAGGTGGATATTGGTGGCCACCCGCCTATTCCACTTGCACCCCCACCATTGTTTCTTTCAGTTTTTCATTTTCGTTAATTGTAGCACAACTTACTATTTTTAGCATTTTTTCGGGTCCTAAACTTCTAGAGCCGTTTTGAGGCCCTAAACGATGTTTTTTGGGCATGAAACCTCCGACGAATAAAATTATGTTTCAGACTCTACATTCGCTATCAATAGTTATACTCCTCGAGTATATCCTTCTAACGATGTATCATGTGCGTCAAACGAAGATAGTATGCAAAAGTTACGACCCTGGGAAATTGATGTACCAATTTACCCCAATGGGACCCAAAGTCTGGTGTTTCATCTCATAGGGTTAGGTTTTTGGATGTTTAGGGTTTTCCATTGTTTATCAATAATATATATGCCTTCGAGCCTCATTGTAACACAAAGTTCAAAGGCTTGAGCCGCCACATCTCTTCTCAGCGATAAGCTACCAACGCCCTAGCTAGTTTATTTCCATTCTATCTGTAAACAAATTTCAGTTCTTTGATATTAATGAAATGAAGTGTTATTCCCGCTATGTCTTTGTATTTATGGTTATATGTGTATTCTACTGCGTTCCTGCGTAAATTCAGATCAGGAGGGAAGTGCTCAGTATAAAGGTCTCCATCTAGTCAACTAGGAAGAAATTGCTTGGCCAAAAGAAGTGAGTGGTTGGGGTCTTAAGAATGATATCGTATTTGGAAAAGCATTAGCTTCCAAGTATTTTTGACACTATTTAAATTCAATTGTTTGGAGTAGGCTGTTAGTGGATAAATATGTTGTCAAATGGAACAAAAACATCTCTATTGTTTATAATAATTAGAATTCTCTTACACCATCCTTCCCAATTGTAGGGAATTATTTGGCCTGGAGTGTTGGGTCTAGGGTGGAAGTTAGGGTTGGGGTTGATGGGATTATGGGATGCAATCATAGAAATTTTCTTCTCAAAGGTTTAGTTCACTATTTACAATATAATAGTAACCTTGACTTTGGATGGGATTGGTGACCTAACATCCATCTCTTTATTGAAAAAAGGATGACTAATAGATCATTAATTGGGAATTCCGAGGAAATGGTCAAATTATTGGATGAACTTGATCATGATCACATTATACTAGTGGAAAAATAGGATGAACTTAGATGAAAATTTAATGATTTGGGGGGATCTTACTCTACAAAATTTAGCTACAAAACAATTTTATCAAATTTTCCTATAAGTAGTAAGCTTGGTGGGAAATAGTTTAGAGGATAATGGCTCCCTTGAAGAGTATCCTATTTATGTGTCTGATTCTCCATGGTAAAGTTCTAACTTGGGATGCACTATATAGAAGGAATTTCTAGGGTTTGAATATGTGTTATCGCTATCAAAATGATAATGAGGACAATACATATTTTTTTCTGACTTTTCCACTTAAGAGAGCTATGTTTTGAGATTTTGATAGTAGTCCATCAACTGGGGAATTTGACATAATGATTATGTAGGAAATTGCTTTGACGAAAATATAAGGCAAAGGGATATAAATAAGTGTAGTGCCCTTCCATCAAGCATGTGTTAAAGTATATCACCAACTAGAAACTAAGCATTACATGACAACAAGAATTTAACTCCCTTGATTGTTGTTGGATTGGTGGAGGTGAAGATTCAAGAGTATAAATTAGTTTTGAAATCAAAAGTGCCTCATGTGGTGTATAATCTAGTATTTGCCAATAATAACGCTTGTTCATTCTTTGATGGGGCTTTCTAGAGAGTGGATAAGCTATGTGTTTTGGGCTTTATCCTAGACCTTTGAAATTCTATTTCATATTCTTTTAAAGCAAACTCTAGAGAATGAACTCAAAATAGGGGGAGTTGTTGGCATTTTACATACTAAAAATTGCTAAACAAAAAGAGGTAAATTCCTTGAATTTTTTTGGTGATTCTTCTCTCATTATCAATTTCATTTAAGGAAAGTCACATATTTATAATTTTTCATTGTTTATGTGAGCCCTGCAAATTCTAGATATAGTGCAATTCTTTGGTCCTATTAAAAATTCCCATACATTTCGGAGATTAAACATGGAAGAGGATACTTTATCCAAATATGGGTTGGAACTACAACTCGGCACTATTATCATGATTCACAAAGAAGTTGATCTAGAAAATATCATTACTGGGAATTAACTGACTCATAACTTCATATTTTTATAACATGAGTGGATAAAGTTATCGATTCTTAAGATCTAATACTTATTTTGATTTACTTTGACAAAGTTACATATTTACTAATGTTCTCCGAATTAAATGTTTTTTCAAAATATGTATGTGTCTGTTATTTACGTAATGCAAAAAGCAACAAAATGATAGTTCAGAGAGACTACAGACTTCTAGCAAATGGCTATCCATTTCACTTACGTAATTTTCTCTTTTATGTGGTGCACTGTATCTTCAAATGCCATGGCATGAGTTAATGTATTTTCAAATTATATAAATGTATTTTCAAATTAAGTAAGATTATAGGAAGATATCCCTCCATCAGGGTTGGTCCGATAGTATTTACCACTGCGTGTTGTGCTCCCGTCTAGATCCGAGGTCATTCAGTCAGTGTGACTACACATAATGCTCTTTTCACATAGTAATATCTTAATCAGCAATGGTAATGTCCTCAGAAATTTTCCCCGAAACCCTTTAAAGAATTGACGGCCTTGAAGTATGAGACAAACTGATCAATGACAAATTCCGTCACAAATACTCCCAGTACGCTATCCACCCAGTGATCTATCATGCGCGTGATAGTATTATCAATCTTTTCCAGCCGCCGGATCAGCTCTGGGGTCCACTGAGTGACTCGTTCTTCCTTCCAGCACTTCTGGAATTCTACAAGTCTGGCCAGCCACTCCTGGAGCTCAATCGCAAAAGTCACAAAGAATATTTCGTAGCTCTCTATAAGGATGTACCTATTTTTCCACCTTTCCACTGTTAACTTCTCACTGTGATTTTCTTTTACCGCGAATTCCTGGATCTATCTTTCGAACCAGCCTTTGATCTCATTTCTCTTAGGCTTCCAGTATTCTCTTGTCATTACCCGATTCCTCTCTCAGACTTCTTCCGGTCTCGGCAACGGAACCATTTGTTGGCTTGAGGGGTTCTGACCCAGGTTCGGTGTGCAAGGTTTTCCAACAAACCCCTATACTACTGGCCCTTTCGGCAGTGACTTGCTTATGCAGGTCAAAGTCTCACCCGAAGTAGTATGGGTGGGTGTTGGAACCAGGTTTCCGCACCCTGAGAAAGGATGGGTAAGGCAAGCAGTGTTGTGCTAGGTCCTATAATTCCCAAATTACCTTGTTCTGTGCAGGGTTAATTAGGTCTCGGTTCACATCCACGTGCACTAGATGTATAATTATATGCTTTTATGACAGTAACACAATAGTACATAAACAGAACAGACAAGATCCAGATCCAGAAACACACTTACGCAGATCTTCGTAGCTTAAAGATAGAAAAGGCACAATTCAGCAATTACCAACAATTCACACAAGAATACTCACAGATTCAGTCCTTTATCAATATTTCTTATTCATTCATTCATCAATTCTTCCTTACAATTCCCTTCCCAACCTGCGCACACAGCAGCATGGTCTGCACACAGGTGGACTTGGATCTCCGCGCACACAGCCAGCAGGAGTCCTTTCCCCAAAACCCAAACAGATAGCTTAAACCACAAATAGTATCAATAGCTCATCATTCTTGTCCTTTACAATACAAAATTTCCCTCTATTTATAGCAATCTAGCCTAGACTTTCCTATGGTTTGAAAACCGTGGTTTTCGAACCCCTAGTTTACCCTTTTACCCATTACAATGCGTTCGGGGCTTTGACCTGTCCCAAAACCCCTGTGCTAGACTAAATCTAATCAAAAATATTCAAAATGGACCAGTTTCGTAACTTGTAGGAGACCCTGTTCCAACACTTGTATTCCTTTGATTCAAGTAGGGTAAATTGTTTGGGCCTGATCAAGGATCTTTGTGTCAACTTGGCACAAGTGCCTACTAAGAATCTAGTCATGCACATAGTAGTGGAAGATATTCCCCCCAAGTATGGCATGCTTTTATCCAGATCTTGGGGAGCCAAGCTTCAAGGGAACCTTCAACTAGACATGTCCTATGCTATCATCCCTGTTTTTAACCAAACAAGGAGATTATACTGAGAGTCACACATGAAATATATGGTTAGCAGTCAAGAAAGGCCAAACAATTCACCTCTTTATTCCATACATTTAGATCTTGACTATTTTATTTTACATACTGAAGGAGACATTGATGAGCAGGAAAATGAAGTTGAATCACATCTATACATACTACAACAGTCAAACCAATCTCTGCATGAAGAGCTCAATGACCAAAACTATAGCAGCCCTGAACCACAACATCATAATAAAACTAAACTTAACTTTTCGCAAATTAAAAATGAAATTTCAAAACCAAAAAATAGTTTAGAATCTAAGCCAGGTTGCTCGAATGAAGGACAAACCTCTAAAACAAAACTTTTCCCTTTTCCCAATCCAAAAGAGATGAAATACTCTCACATAATAGAAAACTTTGGGAATCTAAATCAAAATAATCTGATGTTTTTTCCTTATATAGACACCTCATTATTAGAAATTTTTTTCTCTCCAAAAAAGTTGTTGACTCTCACAGATATTGCTATGAATCCTAAAGGAATGTCTGCTGAAACTGATATAGAAGAGTATAATGTAGGCAACCTTAAAAAACCCAAAATGATTAAGTTAGCTAGAACTCTGTCATTACACACAAAGCTGAAAGACATAAGGTTATGCAAGAAGTTTCAATATTCTTCTGTGTATGGTGATGAAAACATAAAACCTTGTAACACAAACATTACTCTAAGAAGCTCTCCTTTCAATAAAGGCTATGAAAACCTTGGGAAAATTATGTCCCTAACAAAGAAAGAAAAAGGATGCAGACTGTGTAAAGACTTTAGGTACCTAGACAGAACCTCTATGAAGAATAAACACCCTTTTCCCAAGACAAATCGTCCTATACAAAGGGTAGGAGTGTTGGAAATATTGTCATTGATGGCAAAGGAGAAGATAGGAGTAGCACCTGAACTATCACTAAGGAAAAAGAGCAAAGAAGAGCCAGCAATAAGGCAAAGGAGAAGACAGGAGTAGCACCTGAATTACCATCAAGACAAAGGAGCAAAAAGAAACAATAGCAACCAAGGTAGAGAGGCAGCAGAGACATCAGAGGAAACAAATGAAGTAGAGAAAGAAGCAGAGGCAACAGAGATAGAAAAAGAGAAGCAAAGAGTAGCATTAGACAAGAAACATAGGCACCAAAGACAGAACAAGCTCAAGAGTGGGAGTTAAAGTAGGAACATGGTTTTTGTAAGCCTTCGGGCAAAGTTGGAAAAAGGCCACTGATTGAATATCAGGCCTGGAAGGAATTTTCCAAGTGAATACTGTTTTTAAATACAGAGATTTTATTTCTAAATTATAGATTTTGCAGATGAATTTATTTTGAGAATCTGAACTCTGGTTGATTTATATTATTGAGCAAATATTCATTATTTGAGTTGTGTGGCATTGATTGAGCAATTCAACATCACAGTAGGTCGATGTTATGAAAATGTTGTAGTGGGTTGAAGTCCATATAGGGCTCTTTCTATAAAGGAATCAATGAAATTGAATTGCAGGAATGAAGAAATTCTTGTGCGCCAGAATGGTCTAAGGATCATGAAATAGAAGAGATGGTATGGTCGATTCATGCAATGGAGCAGCATTGAAGAGCCACGAACCGAAATCTGGAAGTGGAATGATGGCTCAATTGCAAAGATGCGCTCATAAGGAGAGAGGATTTACACATTCAATTGTGTAAATATGATACCGCAATATCAAGGGCTGGTTGAAGCAGTGACTTGAACAGCAGTGAGATGGGAGCGGAACATTGAATGGAATGTAGTAGTGGTTAAACTATGAAGAGTATGCAGAGGTTTGCGTCGAGGTCAAAAGGAGGCAGAAGGATAGCAGAATATCAGACTAAAAGAAACGAAACCTTGAAGTTGGAACCGTGAGGGCAGTTTCGAGAACAAAAACTAGCAGTTTCGCGCTACTTAAAAATGGTAAGTGGAGTTGCCCAAAAAAATGCGATATCGTTACTTGATTGACGCATGGCAAAAGTGGTTAATCGAAAACCATTTTTATTGCATAAATTTTGAAGATTAAGGCTCATGCATTTTGGTTGCGCGATAGCCCTCTGATGTGCGCCCAAAGTATTGTTGGAGCGGTAGAGTAGGTTGATCGTTGTATTGCCAGTAAAGTTGCATAAACGATAAAGTAAGGTATGTTAACTGAGTTGTGGGACCGAGCGGACCTTAATGTTTGTTGGGTTTTGTTTTTAATCAAAGTCGAGATTTAATAAGGTTTGAGATGCATAAATGAAATGTGATGTCGGCAATTATAACCAAGGTAAGAACCTTAGGTGAGGTGGAGGTTATATATTGTAGTTGCCGGAATATAAGATGAAGGGGGTTATAGTGTTCAGCTGTGGATAAATTGAAAGAGAAGAACCTCAGGTAAGGTGCTTCAATTAATAAAAAGAAGTTTCGGTGATAAATGTAAATTTTGGGTTTTAACCAAGGTCAGGTTTGATATATGTTCATAATCATTGTGGCCCGGACATTCATATTTGTCGGCATTCGAGAGTTTAAATAAGGTTTCCACTTGGAATGAAATCTTAAATAAAACGGGTTTCAATATGGCTTATTGACCATTGGGGTTAAATTATAAAACCTAAGTTATATGCCGAGACTTATATAATGGTTTAGTTTTAATATTCGACATATTATAAGATGGGGTTGATTATGGTTTTAGCCATAGGTACAGAACAAAAGCTTTTGATATATGAAGATTGAAAGGGGTCTTATTTATAATGTTTTAAATCAGAGTTTTAAATATAAGCATCCACATAGAAGAATTGTAATCTGGGTTGGATGGTTTTATAAACATATAGAATTTTATTTAATATCTCAAATCTATGATTTGAGATATAAAATTTTCAGCATTAAATTGTTAATTTTGCCCAGATTTGAGTGTGGTTGGAGAAAAAATTTGGGATGCATTTTTATATGCACAATGAACTTGGAGAATGTGGGTCTGGCAGGGGTACATGCATAGAAAGCAGGAGAGGATGCAGAACTGTTACACTACAACAGCAGAAAAGACAAACACACAGTGAGCCAAGAACTAAAAGGGTTGAATGAGATATATCTATTGCAAATGTAAATGTAAGTGTTTTAATTAATTTTATATTGTTTCTGATGCAAGGGCAAGTCTCCGTAGGCAAACAAAACTCCACTGTAAAACTGAAATGTATACATATTGTTATATTTTTCTCAATGTTTTAGGCAAGAAATGAGAAGGTGGAAGGTAAAGGGTCATACATATTCACTTTGAATTCCCTGTGGAATACAAACAATCATGAGGTGAACTCTATAAATGATATCACATAGATATGCATAATGTGAGAGGTTAGAGAATGGAGAAATGAGGCAGAGAGGGTAAGAAGAAGGAGGAGCAGATAGAGAAGCTGTGAAGATTCAGAGACGATATAAGGCAGATATGAAGGTTGGTGGACAACAGTGAAGAAGGAACAGAACAGAGCTAATATCTAGGGAAATCAGCATGTGTTTTTTATGAAAAAGTGAGGAAGTTGGTGCTTCCATATCAAGTTGTAGCTTGATAGATGTCAGTTGTAGTTGGCTGAGGTAGGAGTCTCCTGTAGGTTGTAGCCTGCAGAAAATAGATGGGAGTTGGAGCTTACTTGCAAGTTGTAGCTTGCAGAATTGAGGTAGGAGCCTCCTGTAGGTTGGAGCCTACAGAAAATCAGTGGTGAGAGGGAGTTGGAGTTTTCCTTTGCATCACAACAATAATAAGATGTGGTTTTCTGGCTTATGGGTTTCCACTTATATCTGTTGTCTATGTGCATGATGTTTATGTGTTGATATGGTGTATCTAATCTGCTTAATACTTGCTGCTTACATATGAAGATTGTTGTTACATTATGTAATAAGTTGATCACGAAATGAAGGTGTAAATAAGTTTAAAGGAAAGTTTTAAAAGTCCATGAATGTGTTAAACTGATTCACCCCCCCTCTCAGTTTAAATAAGGGTTCAACAATTGGTATCAGATCGAGTTCCTTCTGTATCATTTTAACAACTGGAAGGAGATCCTAAGTCCCAAGGATGGCTCTTCTAGAAGGATGCTCAACAAATAAAGCCCCTTTGTTCACTGGTACAAATTATGCCTTCTGGAAAATAAGAATGAGGACGTACATAATGTCTCTAGGAATAGAAGTTTGGGCTGCTGTGGAATTGGGATATGCCCCAAAGGAGTCTGACTCAGAGAAAGATGCCAAACTAGATTTTGTAGCTAATGCAAAAGCCATGAATGCTCTCTTAAGTGGATTGTGTGAGGCAGAATTTATCAAAGTAATGCATAAAAAGACTACCAAAGAAATATGGGATACATTAGAAAGCATCCATGAGGGAGACAAAAAGGCGAAGATAGCCAAACTACAAGTCTATAGAGCTCAGTTTGAAAATATAAAAACGAATGATGATGAAGACATTGCCAGCTTCTTCTTGAGGGTTGCAGAAATTGTGAATAACATGAAAGCTCTAGGAGAAACCATTAAACAATGTGTAATTGTTCAAAAGATTCTAAGATCTTTACCATCCAGCTTTAACCCCAAGGTTTCTGCCATAGAAGAAACAACTGATTGGGAAAATCTGACCATGAACCAATTACTTGGAAACCTAACAGCCTATGAGATGAGACTGCCACAGAGGAAGTCAAATGTGTGGGAGGTAGCCTTTAAGACAGAAAAGAACAAATAAGAAAAAGAAGATATATGCTCTTGCTCTAATGAGGAAGAGGCCAAATTTGTCAGAAGATTGGATAGAGGCTTAGGAAAATATAAAGGTAAACTTCCATTTAAATGCTTTAACTGTGGAAGAGTTGGGCACTATGCATATAAGTGTCCTCATAAGAAAACAAAGAATCAGACTCAAGAAATAGAGTAAACCATAACAAATAACTGGCAAAAAGGGAAGAGATTCAATAGAAAATCATTTTATGCTCAGCAAGACAGCAGTGCATTTGAAAGCTCAGATGAATCCTCCAATGAAGAAGGAACCTCTGAATTTGTCTTAATGGCCAAGGAAGAATTTGAAGATGATCTCCTGGAATCTGATGAAGAATGTGAGGTAGATCTTGAGGGGGAGCTAAGAAGTGCCTTGGAGGAAATAGACAGAATTAAACTCAAGTCCAAAAAACAGAAAGACATTCTCCGCAAATATGTAAAAGAAGAACTAGACTCAGAAGACCTTATTAAACTGAAATTTGAACTAGAATAATTAAGGAAAATAGAGGATATTCTAAAAAGGGAAATAAAGGAGAAAAATCAGGAATGTGAAAAATTGGAAGAAGAAGTGGTAAGCCTAAGGAAGAAATCAGAAAATGCCCAAAGGGAATTAACTACGAATATTCCACAAATGAAAAGTTCTGGACAGTTGGACCAGATTCTAAATGCTCAAATATCCCCTCTCATAAAGGCTGGGATAGGCTATGAAGGAGAAACCAATAAGTCCAAGGTTGAAGATAACAAGGATATCACTTTCGTGAAAGCTGTAAAAGATAAAATTAACCCTTAGCAATCTGAGCTTATTACAACTAGAAGATTGATGGAAGAAAGGAGCAGGTTGTGTAAGTAGCTCGAAGGTGAGATTGCCTCCATGGAGAACTCGGAGAAGGCAGACATTGAAAGGAATGATGAAGCAACTCAAAAGGAACCACAGAAGCAGAAGCCAGCAAGAACCTGATGTGTAATGAAACAAACAGAAACAAGCAGCAACATGAAAGGAAAGAGAATGAGAGGATGAAGCAAGTAGTTGCAAAAAGCTCAATTGTTCCTAAATATCGATTGAACAAGTTCGGAAGATCTCAAAGGAGGTTCTTTCCTCCTATGAAAAATATCACATGTTTATCTTGTCATAAACCAGGACATATTGCAACATATTGTAAGACAAGGCATATCAACTTTAACCAGCAAAAGATGCAGCAAATGAGAAGAACCCCTCAAGCAAGAAAATGGAAAAGACAATCTCTCACCAGGTACACAAATAATTTCCGTGGCTACTGCTATTCATGCAATGAATTTGGACACGTAGCAGCTCAGTGTAAGACAAAGAGAATCAATTTTAACCAGCAAAAGATGCAACAAATGAGAAGACTACCTCAAGCAAAAAAATGGAAAGGACAACCACTCACCAGGTACATAAATCATTTCCATGGCTACTATTATGCATGCAATAATTTTGGACATAAGCTTGTTGAATGTAAATTATGTTCAAAAGGGAGCATAAAATATTATACATAAGCTCAAACATACCTTGGTGAAATAAGATTTTATGTATGCCTCAAGCTTGGTCACAAAGAAAAAGACTGTATACTGCCATATACATTAAAGAACTCTAGATAGATGATGGAATCTAATCAAATCAAATAAAACTGTGAATCAAAAATAAGTGCAAACATTATGAAGAACCCCAATAAATTATGGAAGAAAAAGAGAAAAGGGGGAGCCTGTTACCTCAATAACATAATGAATCCATCATAGTCTCAGGGGGAGCTGCTCTAGGAAGAAACACAAATATCCAACTAGTGATAGATATGAAGCAACATCCCAGGGGGAGAGCAGTTCGTAAATAGTTCCCATAAAAGTAGTCTAAGAAGAGCTCCATGAAATAACAATAGCTAGAAGGTTAGGAAGGGAGAGGAAAATTCCTCTAACAGAGAACTATAGAGGAAGAAGATTATCTGAAGCATTCAATAGTTGACAGATTGATGGAAGAAGAGAAGGAAACAAGAATCCATGGTAGTAGAGAGAACATCAACCAAGATCATGTAAGCTAAGAAGACAACAGTGCACTAAGTGATGAATGGTTAAATAAATAAAAATTATGTTTCGAAATATAAAACTGGAAAAAATCCATAAAGGATGATCAAATTGTGCATCACACTGCTAGAATTAACAATGAATCACATTAAGAAGGATGAGTAAGAGAAGTGCCTATCATCATTATATCATTACATCATTTATCTATGAAAATTCCCCTTGAAGGAATGTAGTTAAGTGAGTGATAAATATCTGAGTGATTTGCCCATGAAGATTCCTAGTATAGAAATTGAAGATGTCTTCCCGAAGATCATTATGTTAGAACAGTTGAATTGAATATAAAGCAGAAATGATTATGGAGCAGTCCTAGAAAGGAACATGCAATGGAATTCCTTTGAACATAATGACAAAATAAGAAAAATGGTTAATGATTCCAAGATCAAATTTAGTATATTGATGATTGTTGGTGTGAACAGTGGAAAGCTCAATAGTAGAAACTATGAAGGTTCTCTTAACTATGGGTTCATGTGCGAGCTAAAGTGAAAGTAGTATCAATTGGTATTTGGTACAAGCAACATGCCTATTAACAGAATACCAAGTGTTATCAGTGGAACAACGGTATGGTACAAGTCCTCAAGATCAAAGGATTATGGAAAAATTACATCAAGGTAGTATTCCCAGCGTTATCTTCATTACTAAAGCATGAAAAGGTCAATAACTATGCTAAAGGATCATTATTTTATTTACACTTGAAGCATTATATTGAGCATTGAAGCAGTATCTATTTCTATATATAACTGCATGCCTTCTTGAAGTCAGTACATATATATATTCAAGGCCTTTCTCTTAAGATCATTCATAAAACTGTGTGAAGTTTGGTTGCTGAGATTTCAATTAAACAACTTGAAGATGTTTTGCTGAAGATCATCATGATAGAACAGTTAAAGTATCGGAAGTATGAAGGACTAGTTGTGTTAATATTACAGTTGAAGCTCAAAAGTATGTTATTGATTCATCATAAGCATACTTCAGCAGAAAGGATTTGCTGGTATTTCACCATTAAAGAGAGGTTGATCGTTGACATACATATCCCCTTATGTCATAAATAAGATTGCATAGTTGATAAGTGAGACTGACCAATACATTGAATGTGTCGAGCCCCATGGGTTTGTTTTGAAAGTACATTGCACAAGCAGTAAAGTCGTTTGGTCTCTTATATTGAAAGATATTGTCTAATCTCACCATAAGTTGTAAGCTCTGGTTTGATTCATTGATCACATCAGTAACAAGGACCTTTCAGCTATTAAGTGTAATATCCCTATCAGCAGAAAAACTCATATCACCACCAACAGGAAGTAAAGGTGAACCACAACTATAAAAGATATATTGGCATCGTCATATTTGAATAGTTGTGTACTACAGATATGTGTCTCAGATGAATATCATAATATGGACTGAAGTATATTTGGAGCAGACTTTGTATGATGTATGGACCATTCTCAGTACTTTAGTATTATTCCAATGTTGCATCTCTGATTAGATAAGTCTGATACAATGTGTTATATGAAGTGTCCTTATCGTCACTTTCAGCTTTATACAAGTGCAATAATTCTGAGCTTTGGGAGGATATCAACTTGTTGTGTATATACAAGTTCAATGATTCTCAAAGTGTTCTCCCAACAACTCTTGTACACCAGTTTGGAGTAGCATGGTACAAAGCCAGAAGAAGAAGGCCTAAACACAACTAAGAGAGAGGAAATGAAAAGATAGAAAGTAGATTGGGAAAGGTGCAACCCTTTGCCATTAATGTCAAAGGGGGAGGAAAAGCAAGCAGAAGAAGAAAGGCTCTTCTGAAAAGCAAGCAGAGGAAGACAAGACACTTCTCAGAATGAGAAGGGGGAGGAAGTCCTGGAGGAAGTATTGGAGTATTTCCATCAATGCCAAAGGGGGAGACTGTTGGAAATATTGTCATTGATGGAAAAGGAGAAGATAGGAGTAGCACCTGAACTATCACTAAGGCAAAAGAGAAAAGAAGAACCAGTAATAAGGCAAAGGAGAAGACAGGAGTAGCACCTGAATTATCATCAAGACAAAGGAGCACAAAGAAACAACAACAACCAAGGTAGAGAGGCAGCAGAGACATCAAAGGAAACAAATGAAGCAGAGAAAGAAGCAAAGGCAACAGAGATAGAAAAAGAGAAGCAAGGAGTAGCATTAGACAAGAAACAGAGGTAGCAAAGGCAGCAAAGACAAAACAAGCTCAAGAGTGGCAGTTAAAGTAGGAACAGGGTTTTGGAGCAGCATTAGACAAGAAACAGAGGCACCAAAGGCAACAAAGATAGAACAAGCTCAAGAGTGGGAGTTAAAGTAGAAACATGGTTTTTGTAAGCCTTAGGGAAAAGTTGGAAAAAGGCCACTGATTGAATATCAGGCCTGGAAGGAATTTTCCAAGTAAATACTATTTTTAAATACAAAGATTTTATTTCTAAATTATAGAGTTTGCAGATGAATTGATTTTGAGAATCTGAACTCTGGTTGATTTATATTATTGAGCAAATATTCATTATTTGAGTTGTGTGGCATTTATTGAGTAATTCAACATCACAGTAGGTCGATGTTACGGAAATTCCGTAGTGGGTTGAAGTCCATATAGGGCTCTTTCTATAAAGGAATCAATGAAATTGAATTGCAGGAATGAAGAAATTTTTGTGCGCCTGAATGGTATAAGGATCATGAAATAGAAGAGATGGTATGGTCAATTCGTGCAATGGAGCAGAGTTGAAGAGCCATGAACCGAAATCCGGAAGTGGAAAGATGGCTCAATTGCAGAGATGCGCGCATAAGGAGAGAGGATTTACACATTCAATTGTGTAAATATGATACCGCAATATCAAGGGCTGGTTGAAGCAGTGGCTTGAACAGTAGTGAGATGGGAGCGAAACATTGAATGGAATGTAGTAGTGGTTAAACTATGAAGAGTATGCAGAGGTTTGCGTCAAGGTCGAAAGGCAGCAAATGGTGTAAGGAATTTGTGCAAAGAAATAGCAAAAGGAAAAAAATGAAGGTGCAGAAGGATAGCAGAATATCACACTAAAAGAAACACAACCTTGAAGTCGGAACCGTGAGGGCAGTTTTGAGAAAAAAAACTAGCAGTTTCGCGCTACTTAAAAATGGTAAGTGGATTTGCACAAAAAACTGCGATATCGTTACTTGATTGACGTGTGGAAAAAGTGGTTAATCGAAAAACATTTTTATCGCGTAAATTTTTAAGATTAGGCTCGTGCATTTTGGTTGCGTGATAGCCCTCGGATGTGCGCCCAAAGTATTGTTGGAGCACGAGAGCAGGTTGATCATTGGATTGCCAGTAAAGTTGCATAAACGATAAAGTAAGGTACGTTAACTGAGTTGTGGGACTGAACAGACCTTAATGTTTGTTGGGTTTTGTTTTAAATCAAAGTCGAGATTTAATAAGGTTTGAGATGCATAAATGAAATGTGATGTCGGCAATTATAACCAAGGTAAGAACCTTAGGTGAGGTGGAGGTTATATATTGTAGTTGCCGGAATATAAGATGAAGGGGGTTATAGTGTTCAGCTGTGGATAAATTGAAAGAGAAGAACCTCAGGTAAGGTGCTTCAATTAATAAAAAGAAGTTTCGGTGATAAAGGTGATGTCTGGGTTTTAACCAAGGTCGGGTTTGATATATGTTCATAATCATTGTGGCCCGGACATTCATATTTGTCGACATTCGGGAGTTTAAATAAGGCTTCCACTTGGAACAAAATCTTAAATAAAACGAGTTTCAATATTGCTTATTGACCATTGGGATTAAATTATAAAACCTGATTTATATGCTGAGACTTATATAATGGTTTAGTTGTAATATTCGACATATTATAAGATGGGGTTGATTATGGTTTTAGCCATAGGTACAGAACAAAAGCTTCTGATATATGAAGATTGAAAGGGGTATTATTTATAAGGTTTTAAATCAGAGTTTTAAATATAAGAATCCACATAGAAGAATTGTAATCTGGGTTGAATGGTTTTATAAACATATAGAATTTTATTTAATATCTCAAATCTATGATTTGAGATATAAAAGTTTCAGCATTAAATTGTTAAGTTTGCCTAGATTTGAGTGTGGTTAAAGAAAAAATTTGGGATACATTTTTATATGCACAATGAACTTGGAGAATGTGGGTTTGGTAGGGGTACATGCATAGAAAGCAGGAGAGTATGCAGAACGGTTACACTATAGCAGCAGAAAAGACAAACACATAGTGAGCCAAGAACTGAAAGGGTTGAATGAGATATATCTGTTGCAAATGTAAATGTAAATGTTTAATTAATTTTATATTGTTTGTAATGCAAAGGCAAGTCTCCGTAGGAAAAAAAAACTCCACTGTAAAACTGAAATGTATACATATTGTTATATTTTTCTGAATGTGCTAGGCAGAAAATGAGAAGGTGGAAGGCAAAGAGTCATACATATTCACTTCGAATTCCTTGTGGAATACAAACATTTAGGAGGTGAACTCTATAAATGATATCACATAGATATGAATAATGTGAGAGGTTAGAGAATGGAGAAACGAGGCAGAGAGGGTAAGAAGAAGGAGGAGCAGATAGAGAAGCTGTGAAGATTCAGAGATGGTATAAGGCAGATATGAAGGCTGGTGGACAACAGTGAAGAAGGAACAGAACAGAGTTGATATCCAGGTAAATCAACATGTGTTTTTTATGAAAGAGTGAGGAAGTTGGTGCTACCATATCAAGTTGTAGCTTGATAGATGTCAGTTGTAGCTGATTGAGGTAGGAGCCTCCTGTAGGTTGTAGCCTGCAGAAAATAGATGGGAGTCGGAGCTTCCTTGCAAGTTGTAGCTTGCAGAATTGAGGTAGGAGCCTCCTATAAGTTGGAGCCTACAGAAAATCAGTGGTGATAGGGAGTTGGAGCTTGCCTTTGCATCAGAACAATAATAAGATGTGGTTTTCTCCCTTATGGGTTTCCACTTATATCTGTTGTCTATGTGCATGATGTTTATGTGTTGATATGTTGTATCTAATCTTCTTAATACTTGCTGCTTACATATTAAGATTGTTGTTACATTATGTAATAAGTTGATCATGAAATGAAGGTGTAAATAAGTTTAAAGGAAAGTTTTAAAAGTCCATGAATGTGTTAAATTGATTGAACCCCCCTCTCAGTTTAACTAAGGGTTCAACAAGGAGTTTCTAACAAGAGGTCATTACATGCTAGTGTTTCAGGTTACCATCAAATGATACCACTTTTGCTCAATCAACATAAAGTCATTTTCAAAATTCCTTGGAGCAACTGCATGTTTGACCAAATGCTTCCTGGTATAAGGAGTGTTGAAGATACCTTCCAAAGAGTCATGTCCCCTGTTTTCAACTTCTTCACTATGATATACATTGATGACATCATCATTTGTTTGGAAGCTGATGAAGAATACCTTTTTCATCTAAGGAGTTTCTTTCACAAAAACAAGGTTTGGAAGCAAAACTCAAAGAAGAAATACAAAGGAGAACATGGCTTGTTTGAAAATTTTTCGAAGAAATCTTGCATCATGCCCTCAAATAGAGATAGCCATGTTTTCTATCTACAAGACCTGAATGAAAAGGGGTTTTTGGATAATCCTGTTGATGACAGGGTGATCAAATACCATGGCTATTAAGAGTTTTTAGTTGGAATTTCTCACTCATTGTACATACCATTGTTTGATGAAAGGTCATATAGAGAAAAACACAAAAATAGGAAAAATATGAAAAAGAGGGCAGATTTGAAAAGAGGTATAGCCCCATACCCAAAAAATAGTATTACTAAAAGTGAGTAAGCTTAAATGCCACTACTTGTTCCAAAACGTCTTGTTCATTCATCTAGCCTAATCATGGCTGACCATGTTTTAAATTTATTGTTGGTCGATTAGAGAAAGAGAACTTGTCAAAGCATGTAAACTTGAATTCTCAGTAAGGATAGATTAGGCATGAAAGATACTAGTTCCACATGCTAAAAACTAAACCAAAGAGAAATAAGGGGATGCTTACCAAATGATAAATCACAACCCTTGTTTTTCTAGTTTTTTTTGTACAAAAATAATATTTGTGTGCAACTTGTTCTTATGCCACAACTCATGGTAAGGTAGATTGCCTAATCCTTATTTAAACCATGCTTTCAATTTCATGTTTATAGCTTATGGAATGAAGTCTGTCATATAGCCTAGTCTGGACAGTCAGTTAGTCTAGATAGAGAATAAGAAGAGTTCATTAGCATAATCTAAACTCTTGGAAGAAATAAGATAGAAGTAGATAGTTTGTTTTTCTTTCAAGATAAAAAGAATGTCGATGGTTTGCCAGTTCAAGTGCACCCAAGGAAGAAAAAAATGTTAGGCAAGTAGGTTGGGTAGGTAAAAATGAAGTTGAGCTAATCATGTTTTTCAGATCATTGGGATCACAACTTCATAGAAGCATCAACAAGTGATAGAAATAAAATCTTGTAGATGGATGAGGCAATGGTCTCCATAAAACCAGAGATCTGAAGTTCTTGACACCTCCTGAAAAGGAGCTTCCCTCCCCAAGTGGAGCCACTGCTAGTCATCAGTAATTTTTGCCTTTATAGATGACTAAATGCTTATCCTAGATTTCTAGAAACAAAATTCATGAATATTATGAGTTCTAGAAATATCATTGCCTTCATTATCCTTAGGATAAATTTTTCACTATCTTATCATCCTATCATATCAAGGTCAACCTACCATCATTCTCAAAAGACCCATCATGGGCTCATACCACTCCTTTTCACCAAGTTTTGACTCCTTTTGCCTTACCCTATGTTTTGTTTTGTCTAGCTACTCCACTACCACCTAGGGCCACCAATCAACCAGCTCTCTTGTGTCTCCATAATACCTCAAGCATGGATGGTCTCAAAACTATCTCTGTAGGCTCTTTAGATAAATCAAGTACATTGGATTCTGGATCTTCAATACATCAGTTTGTACAAAACTCTGTTTTACAACTAAAGATCTCAAATCAAGTTTTCAAGCAAAGGCCAAATCCCAAGAGCCTCTCACTAGGTCACCTAGGGTTTTCATAGGTCATAAGGCTGATTTGATGTTCTAAAAATCTCTGTTTTTCCTATGAAAAGAGGTTGCATTCAAAGAAGAAGAAGGTCAAGTAGCTTTGTCCAAATATGATCAAAACCCTTCAAAGAAGGCCTCCTTGGTCAAAACAAAAATTCTGCAAGGGACAGCTGCCCTTGTTCACATTTCCGCAAAGAATGATTGGAGATGGCCATTACTATAAAAGAGGTAAGGTAAGAGGGTGAATTATCACTAGAGGACATCCAGAGCAAAGAGAAGGAAGCAGGCCTATGTTTAAAGAGAATCAGGGTTTTGTGACTGATTGGAAAAACAATGTTGCCAAGCAAGGAGCCAGTACAAGGACCACAAGGTCAGAAGTCACCTCAACACCACCAAGTATAAAATGATTTTTTCTAGAAATCATGAATGAATAATGAGAAAATGTGAGGTGAACTGAACAAAAATGAATTAACTTGAAAGGGCTATAGAGAACTTAGAAGACAACACTGCATATTCTTCTTTAATAGCCCTAAAACCTAAGAGTTTGGAAAGATAGACAAAACAAGTCAAATAAAGATGATAATTCCTCCTTCATAACAACAGAAGGAATTAAAAAGGATGTCCGAGGTGTTCTCTAGGTTTTGTCAAGAGAACACTACTTCACTACACCAAAGGAAGAAGTTGTAAAGAGTATCAGTGTGAGAGAGCCTAAGATTTCAAAGTACAATCAAAGGTTTTCAAAATGGTCAAGATAAAGAGAACATGAGGTAAAATGTCAAAATGAAATAATGCTTACCCTAAGATCTCTATTTGGTGACTAAAGGTTGTAAAAGTCCAAACAATGACAAAGAGATCATGGACAAATGTACTATCGGCACCTGCAGAATTCAGAAGTGGCCAAAGGGAAAATCATGTTGAGCACAAGTTCACTATTGAGAAAATGAGGTGTTAAACTCCAAAAAGGGACTAAGAAGACCAAAGGAAAATGTGTTATAGGCACCTGCAGAAAATCAGAAGTGGCCAAGGGAACACATAGCATGGTATGATTTGCTTAAAATCTTTGTCCAAATAAATAAGTTACTACCTAAAAAATCAGTAAGGAGGTAAAAATACATTTCTCAGGTCACCTACAATAAAAAATGCCAAAAAAGGGTAAAAACAGTGATTTTAGTTCATCAATGCATGCCAAAGGGTTCAACAGTGCCTAAATCCTCACAAATTAAAAAGGGGACATCTTCACCTTTGCAACGCACCCTCACCAAAGGGAGGAAGAATAATCTATTTGAAAAATTCAAGCCATTTGCAAAAAGGTCAAAGAACATATGTGAAGAAAATGACAAAAAGATTGAAAACATAGCAAAGGTGGGTTTTACAAGTTTAATTTATTTTTCAAAAGATATAAAAGGCCATCTAAGTCTTTTCCCATCTTATTTTTCCCCTACCAAGAGAAGAGAAGGCTTCAGGAGAAAAACAGAGTTTTCTGACCATTTCTGGGAAATTGTTTCCTGGCACTGCGCAAATCAGTGGCGCTATGCAAAAAAATGCTGGCGCTGTGCTAATCCATCCTCTGCTCACTCAAAATAACATGGCGCTGCGTAAATTTGGCCCGGCACTCTGCTAATCCTGGGTGTTGCGCAAACATGAGCCCGATTTTCCCAGAGACTGACACGACTGCACACGCTCGACGCGCGCTAAACCACGGGCGGGCCTACCGGCACTGCACTAACGGGCTGACCCAACTACTCAGGCTGGGCACTGCGCAAATGCAAAGGGCCTCCAAAGAAGAAAAAACTTGCCTCAATGTGAAATTTTTGTCATCCATTTCATCTCCAAAGGTTCACAAAAGGCTAACACTGGTAGGTGACACTCCCTCTTTGTCCCCCAAAGCAATTTTCAAATAAATTTAATCTTTTTATGGCTGTGAATTGATTAAACCCTAGGTCCTGCATAAAAGTGAGCCTATGTCTTTAACCTACTTAGACCAGTTAAGTATCATTTGAAGGAGGATGAGTTAGTGAGGTCACGATTCATAATTCAATGTGAGCCTCCTTAAAACTCCAAAGCAAGCAGTCCTAAGAAATCTTAGCCTCCACATCCCTCCTTCACTACAAAGTTGACTTCATCATCATCTTCATACTGTTTCACCAAGCCCCAATTTGTCAACCAGCATCTCCTATCACCATGTTAGGAGCTGAAAACAACAGTAGCAGTGATAAAGGTCAAAGGCCTTTGAGACCAAAACATAAGGGAGGAAAAGTCAATAGAATGGAACCTCAAAGCACAGTGGCCATCACCGCCTCTCCCAGGATCTTATCATGTTTTCAGAGTATAGGGTGCTTCCATTTCTGTGAGAAGGTCAAACAAGTGAAAATCCACCCAGAGCTTATAAGGCTTCTCATTCTCAACTTGCACAACAAGCACTCAAGCCTTGCAAGAGTAGATTTTGAGATCTCAACAGGTACCATCTTTGATGCCAAAAGTATCCTTGTTGTGGGTGAGAAGTGGTTTAAGAAGTGAAAATTGGACCACTAGTACATTTGGGGGAAATTCCGACACTTGGTTCCGATGCTTTTGACCAAATGTCGGAAATTTCCCGAAATTTTTTCAATCTCGCCCGAAACCATCGCTATACCAACGTTTAGAGAAAAGTGTCACAATACCGACACTAGAAAAGGTGTCTCAATTGCGACGTTTGGAGGAAGACGTCGCAATTGCAACACTATGCCCCAAAGCGTCGCTATTGCGACGGCTGCCTCCAAACGTCGCAAGTGCGACACAATGTCTAAGTGTCGCAATTGCAACGTTTGGAGGCAGCCGTCGCAATAGCGACACTTTATCCGCCGTTGATATAATGAAACTTATATGCGCACTACATAAAAATACGACACTTGTATGCATGCTACATAAAAATGATTTTATTAAAAACTATGATATCCCGCGCGCATTCACCCTCCGCTCTTGCAGAACAGCATTCGCCCTCAGCATTCGCCCTCTGCTCTTGCAGAACAGCATTCGCCCTCAGAATTCGCCCTCAGCTCTTGCAGAACAACATTCGCCCTCAGCATTCGCCCTCAGCATTCGCCCTCAGCTCTTGCAAAACAGCATTCGCTCTCAACTCTTGCAGAACAACATTCGCCCTGCATTCGCCCTCAGCGTTCGCCCTCAGCTCTTGCAGAACAGCATTTGCCCTCAGCTCTTGCAAAACAACGTTCACCCTCAACTCTTGCAAAATGGTAAGTTCTTACTGCAGGCCCTTCCTCCTATAATAGGGTTGACTCTATTTGGGTTTTTTTGGGCAATTCCATTGGATTGTGTTAGGCTATAGGGTTCTCTCTAGATGTCTTCCAATGTTCTTTTGGATGAGTTTCAAAGAGGATGTGTAAGATGTGTTTGTGCTTGCATGAATTTGACTCCACCAGTTTCATGAAGTTTAATCTATGGATTTTAGTTCGACAAACTCATCCATCTCAACACCCAGTAACGAATTTCCCTTGGTCTGATCTATATTGAAGGTGAAGTGCAAAGTGGTAGAGAATGGGAGATCGAAAGTCGTCAACTTTATCACAAGGTTAGTACTCCAGATCGATAGTGATGAGCTTTAGTTCTCTAGATTTGGGGATTTTCTGATATTTGGGGATTTTCTGATGACATACCAAAGGTCACATCCATACAACCATATCAAGGTCAATGTTGAGATCATTCTCATATAGATATAGGCCACTAATATATAGGGTTAATATCATCATCACTATCCATGGAAACCGAATGGTTACAAAATCTGTGATTGTGGTTGGCTCATTTATAATTATTACCCATTTACAGTAGAGCATAGAAACACTAAATATGGCCCGAGAAGAGCCTTTACAACAGGCAATGTAATTGCAGCTGCTTCATCAATAACCAATAACTCCACTTGAGAAAACTTTTCATAATCTCGGGGCTGGATATACTGCAGAGCAAACAATTGTAGTTATCATTCGTGCTCCAATATATTAATATACTTTTTACATTGAACTGAAGAAAGGGAAACAAGAAAATGCTAGCCATCATACAATGCTTTGACATAAGAGTTTTGAGTGACATACTTGAAAAAAAGAACTCATCCACTGATATTTATAATCATTTGAGTTATTCAAGTTAAACACAATGTAAAGAATCAAGATTCAATACCATCTATTATCTTCATCACCCAATACAAGATTTAAATTTTTCCCAAAGAAATGCTTATTAAATTGGCAGCCATTATTTCTCCCTGCTTTAAAAACCCTACATTTAAATGAAAACAAGCATTGCATTTCAACTACAAACATCTATTAGTGTTCAAATGTACATGTGTGCATCACTTGTGTACGGTATTCCTTTTCCACTTTCACATTATCCAAGAATGTGTGCAGTATAGTTCATATTTCTTGTGATTTAGATTATCTTGAAAAAGGAAAGGTAAATTATTTCCCATGGAAAAAGAAGTTTTTCCCTTTTTACTACTAGAAATGGTACAACAAAGTTCCATTTCTACCCGAAACTCCTATGAAACAGGAACCAAATAAAGGCCATATCCTCAATGGACATCATTTGGCTTTTAAAATGGCCATTGCGCCATGTTGTTTCTTATATTACATCACGATAGTTTCTTAGGTCATTTCTTGTTTCTTGAGATGAAAAACAACCAAAGAAATTGTGAATATCCTTTCAAGAAATAAATGACCATTTCTCAATCATATCTCAACTATTTTTTATTTTATTCAATGGTTGCTTACTTTGAGAGAAATTTGACACTTTTATAAGGAATATAGCATAAAAACACAAAATGGGAAGGAATTGATGAGGTAGATAACCTTTAGTTGTTGTCAATTAAGAATTGATAATACACGATGCATGTTCTGTACTACAAACTAGATTCCTTCCTGGAGTTAGGACACAGAGTATTGAATCAAAGTTGTAGTTTCTAACTTCTTCTATTGGTTCATCAATCTTGAAATTCAGACATTGTATGTCTTCATTGCTTCATGTTTGAATAATTTTCATTATATCGTACGGCCCAGGTGAAGGAATGCCAAGGACTGAGAACCATAGTTTTTAAATGGTATTGTTTCTTATACCCAAAAACCCCTCAACATCACTTCTTATTAGTTCTTAACAATAGTGTTGTAAACAATTTGAGAATTGATATAGCAAAATCTCGCACTTCTCAAGATAAAGTCCTAAAGCTAAAGTGTGATACCATGTGTAATTCAATAACCCCATTGTCACCTCACCAACCTCTTTTCACTTCGGGCTAGCTCTCCTCCAACTCAAGGGGGGTTCTCCCTAGTAGATGTTAGGGATGTAATGGCCCAACCAAACCAAGTCAAGAGCCCCCTAACTCTCTATGTTTACTACTATCAATCAAAATATTGAACAATAGGGTCAGACATGCATCCTGAAGATAAAATTGCAAGGGTATTTTTGGGTAATTTCAAAGGGAAAGTCCCCAAACACATATAATCAAGGAATTATAACGTGATTTCAAACATTAAATATCAACAAAATCATTTAAAGGATATTGAAAGGAAAAAGGTGATGGAAGATAGAAAGTGCCTTACTTAAATGCTCTAAGGATTTTTCAATACTTGCTCCAAAAGCTTCACTTCAAGGCCCTTCAAGATCGTCTCCAACAATGCTATACCATCAGCTTCAACAATGTTGCTCCAAAAATGTCCTCAAGGTCTTCACAACAAGTTTACTATAAGTTGCTCCAACAATATATTCAATAAGGTCTTCATTGTCAACTCGTCTCTTGTTTGGGTGCCTTAATGTGCAATGACATGTTTCTAGGACTAAATTCAATGCAAGGCATATTTGAAACTCTAACTCTGTCTTCCAGTGTCTTATTAGAAATTATTTCAGTTTTCATTTTGTGTTTTCAAGTTATATATTTTTTTCAAGTTTTTACATTTATAATTTTATTGCAATGTGGCAGACTGATCAGGGCAGTACAGGAACAACCCCGAAACGGGTTGATCGCGGAAAGAGGCCAGCAGAAGAACATGTAAAGTGCCAGCATTGCTCTATCTTCAGGTATTTTAGTTATTTACATAATTGAAATAATATTAATTTTGTTCAAATATGCAGACACCTAGCCATGGTACGCCTGATGTTTCCCTCTATGAGGAAGAGCTTTCTTCATCCCTATCTCCAGTGCTCTTGTTGCGAAAAAGGGCATGAGAAGCAAGGTTGGAATTTAATACTTTGATAGACGCGCCTCAAACACCTGAAATAGAAGAGAGGATAAAACAACTTATGAGCCAGCTAGAAACGTATCATGTAATAATAAAAAGTCAAAAGGATATTTATTTTTGTTCTACATGAGATGAATTGTGATAGTTTGATTTTTAATTTTTACATTGACTAAACTAACAAAAAGTTCTTTTGTATGTAGCATTATCTGGCACTTGCTAAACCCGTTGTTGGTGGTATTGGGACACAAGGGTAAGATATTTCCTAGCAACCCTCTCGTACACCTTCTACTCCTTTAGGTGCCAGCCAAGAAACACACCCTGCCCAAGCAGACACCCAGCCAACCGCTAACGTGTTGGCAATGATGAGGCTGATATGGCCAACTACATTATTGCGTTTCCTGGAGCTACACGTGTCAGCTCCACAGGGACCATTAATGGCACGTTGTTGGTGAACGATGAGGGTGTCCCTATAAAGCATGTACAACCCCCAGGTAAATTTTAATATTTTAACTATTTCATGTACTTTATCTAAAACATATTTATCATGATTTTTATTTTTAAATTAATGATAATATCTTCTTTTTCTTTTGGTTTTATTCTGTGTAGGAAATAATGAGTTCTACAGGATTCTGGAGAGCCATGCGTTGGTAATTTTTGGCCCAACCATACGTACAGGGTGGAATTCCCAGAATTCCAACCTGAAAAAAGAACTTCTAGATTATCTAGAAGCCCTTTTTGGGGTCGGCACATTTGACAGAACAGCAGTGGCTCGGGTAGCCAGAAAATATTTGAAATATACCAGGGACACCTATAGGACGTAATTTCAATTTAACCCTAGATTCAAGTGTCCTCTCACAATTCCAGAGAGTGAGTGGAGAGCACTCATCCATGACGAAAAAGAGAAAGGGGCAAATAAAGAAGGAAAAATTCCAACTGGACTCGCAAGGTAAATTACAACTTTAATTCAATAGCTTTAATTTTCTCTATGTCTAAAATAAAAGTGTGCTACGTCATATCTGACTTCAATATTTTGATGCTAGGTTGCCTGACACCTCAAAGGAAACCAAAGCTAGGATTGAAAAAAAAGGCCATCACAAGCTAGGCCAGGGCGGCTACTTGAAATTGGCCGCAAGAATTGTAATTAAGTAGCTAAACATCTTATAATTAATTGTATCGCCTTCCAACGTTTTTGTAATCCTATAAAATATGATTAAAAATACACAATCATATGTAATGTAGGGTGATGACTTCGGAACAGAAACTACAAAGGAAGATAAAAATATCGCTTTCCATTTCGGCTATCAAGCCGTAGTTGAACGTCGCAGAAGCTTGGGGCAGGTCCCAAGATCCAGAATGCCCGATAAGGTAAAACATTAACCTTTAAATATGTTTGTTTTCGTCCATAAATTTAATGTCTAACAACTTCGTTTAAATCAGGGGAGCAACACTACTGACGAGGAAAATAACCTAGTTTTAGAGCTAGATGTAGATGATCCTCACGTGCAACTTGATCATTGTAGTGGGGACCAGGCCGACAATGCTACTTTCAGTGAGGGTCGTGACGGTAATTAATTTCCACTTATAAATTTTTCTAATTATACCTTGATGGTTGTCCTTATAACATTTTTTTTTTAAATGATAGAGAATGTTTCCCTTGAGGATCTTACCACCAGAGAGGAAGACAGGGCAACAATCCCAACGGCAACAACTGGTGCACCAGGTAAATAATCTCATTGCAATTTTTTTAATTAATATTATCGAACTAGTTCAATGATATTTAAAAACTGACAATTAAAATTTAATGTTATCTATTTTTGTAGGCGATGCCCCATCACTGGATGAGACCAGACATCATGACTACGCAACTAGGTCAGCAGTGTGGGTCGAAAGGCACGAAACAGGAGCAGAGCACGATGATATTGATGATGTAATTAGGAGCTTTAGAAATAGGAAGAAGAAAAAGAAAATTTGATAATGTAAAATATTGTATTATTATAAGACAAACGTTACCATACTTGGAATGTTTTTTGCATTATATAAAAATCTCATTTATCATACTATTTTTATGTCAAGCATTAATTGCAATTTTTCCTTGCGTACTTTTTGTTGAATTTTTTTTTATTAGTTATTGAATATTTTTTTTTATGCTCATGAAAGTAAAAAATGAAATATAGATTGGGTATTGGGGAATTGAGAGTGATGTGAGGGGGGGGGAGGGGCCATAAGAGCTTCCACCTTCACGTGGTTGGCCCCGTTTAGTAGAGAATAATTTATTGGAGCGATTTAATCTTGGAGCAAACCTCCCTTGATCCAGCGTAGCAACAAAAAAGTCACTGTTGACTTAGTTGCTACTCTTTCAGATCGTGGGAGGCTTGTTTCAAGTTCATGCGACTCCAATAAATTGTTCTTGAAATGAAGAGGAGCTTATTCAGGTATGTTTTGACATTTTCAACATATGTTCTAACATTATCATAAGAATGCATCTTAGAGTAAAAAATACCACATCAATTACTTGTATTTATTGTATAGATAATGATGGATTTTGATTGACTTGGCAGTGCAGGTACAAATCCTCTTGCATCATGAGCAATACAACTTGTCAACCAGGGTCATGTCCAAGATATTTTTGCTTGTGCGCTTGACCAGGTTCGTAATGTCACATTTTGTAAGTTCCTTTACAGTTCATAATTCAATATTAAGCTTATTCATGATTATTATCTAGGTTTTTTTTATGTGTTTTTTCATTTATTTGATTGTAAGCAACTCTGAATGTTTCCTATTGTTCACTATGATTTCTCCCATTACCACTCCCAGGATGAATCCGACTTTATTGTTACATAGGTTACTTTATTGTTACTATGATTTCTCCATTTACGATTTCATAGGTTACATCATGTAAAGTTGTCAATCTCGTGTTGGTGATGAGCTTTAGTTCTCCAGATTTGGGGCTTTTCTGATATTTTCTCCCTCATGTCATTCCTGCATCACCTCGTTGTTTGAGCATGCCAATTGTCTACCACTTATACCAATTGGCACATGTCAATCTCTGAGTGGTGCCACATTTCACCTATTTTCGACCCACTTGACCACCTGAAAAACTCAAATCCACACACCATGTGTCTTTATCATGGAGTGCCACATGTCCTAGATATTTAGGCCGATAGGCCTTCTGTTATGAAAGAGATCAATTTTTTTCGTCAACACTTCTTATCTAGGCACGACACCTGTTAGTTGTTTAATCTGACGGTCACAGTCTCTTGGGTTACCTTCTAGGTTTGACATACCACTGGTTTCTGGTATATTTCCATGGAATCGGTCTGAAAATACCAGCAACAATCCACACACCTGCAACCGTCAACAGACCTGCCGTTTTAGTAGCTGCATTTCTGCAACTGCCAATACACCTGCCGTTTTAGTTGCTGCATTTTGGCAACTGCCAATACACCTTTCGTTTCATTCTCCTGGACTTTGTGTATGCATATTTTTCATATAATTTTATCACGAAGTTGGTTGCAGTGCTTTGACATGCCTTTGAATATTTTTGCGGGTCAGAAGACATTTCAGGCCAGAGCTATTGTATATACTTGATGCGATAGTTGTATTTCATCCTCTTTCTCGTGATGAGCTCAGAAAATTTGCTAGACTACATATGAAAGATGTAGCGATTCGTCTTGTAGAGAGAGGTGTTGCTTTAGGGGTTACAGATGCTACTCTGGATCTTGTTCTTCAGGAAGCCTATGATCCTGTAAGTAATCACTCATTTTTGCTTTCTTTCTTATTCAGAGTCTATCTTGCCAGGGGATGCGCCCATTATGGTTTGTTATGAGACCGTTGTCAATTTCATCACCGTCCCTCATAATATGTTTGATTGTGTTTATAAATAATAAACAATTATTACAACAAACAATAAACAATTAACTGTACTATGAGTAATATGATATCTTGAAATAATTCTCATTATAATTTCATAACCTCTGCTCTCACTTGGTGTTGTCTATATCACTAAATGTGTCTTCTTTAAAATTATAGTTACAGCAGACAATGAACAATCAACTACACTGTGAGTGATATCTTGTAATAATTCTTATTATAATTTCCTAACCTCTACTCTCACTAGGTGTCTATATCACTAGGTGTATCTATTTTAAAATTATAGTTTCAATGGTAGATAAATTGTTATCCTAAAATTATAGCTTTGATGGTGATACCTTGTGATTGATAATGCAGTTTGAAGCAGCTTTGGCTTTGCCTGTTACAACTTAAAAGTGGTTTTTAGCAATGGGAGTCATGTTTGTTAAGGTTCATACTAATATGAAGATCTTGTAATTCTATATTCAGGATAAGAGAAGATGGCCTCTGCTTTGGGCAGTATGACAACAATTGCCACATCTACCTCATTGCGTAACAATGGAAAGGGGAAGAAGTTGGGTGCAATGTTTGATAATTATGGCAGACAATTGTCTTCTCTTTCAGTTTTTTCACCCATTTCCTTTAATCGCTCAAGCAGAAGAGGGACTCTGAGATTACGCGACAGAGAGAAGGTAGTTAATACAAGAGATATGGAAAAGGAGTTGTACTTCAACAAGGATGGCTCAATGACAAAAAAATTGCAGGTCAGAGAAAAAATTATGTTTAAAGGAAGGTCACCTGCACGTGAAACTTCACTGCGGTGGATCTTTCCTTGTCCACTTATATTTGATTTTAATGTGTTATTTTAATTTTTCATGGAGGGTTGTTTTGGCATATGGTCTGGCATTCAATTGCACACTTACTAAAAGCATTGTCAATTTGTCTTGCAGGCAGTGTGAACAAACTTGCTGATCTTGTTGGAGTCACCCTTGGGGCGAGGGGAAAAATGTTGTCTTGGAGAGCAAGCATGGTTCTCCTAAAATAGTTAATGATGGTGTGACAGTAGCTAAGGAGGTAATTTGTAGATGTGTGCTCTGGTTTTCTTTTTAACGTTGTATTAGTTCCCCCTCTTAAATGTCTTAGATTTGGTAGGCATAATTTGAAAACTCAAAGGTGAAAGGAACATATTTGTTACCCAGTGGTCTACTTGGCCTATGGACTAGCCACATTAGAGTAATGCATAAAGCTTTTCACAACAATAAAAGGAAAGGGTTATGGCTGAGTCAAATTTTATTGTTATTGACAATGTAATGAAATGTATCTCAATGCTATGGTTTTGGCCTTTTTATTGGTTGAATTAGAGGACCCAGTTGAAAATATTGGGGCCAAGTTGGTAAGGCAAGCTATGGAAAAGACAAATGATTTAGCTGGGGATGGAACCACAACATCTGTTGTTCTTGCACATGTTGGAATATTGAAAAATTCTAGAACAATGAATGGAGAATAAATCTCCCTTCCTCTAACACAGAGAAAATAAAATTTTCTTTGATAGGAGAAAGAGTTTCAATACTTTGAAAACAAACTTCTATTCCCTTCAATAACTCAAAAAAAAACTATTACACTACTTCCTCACTGAGAGGGATTACAAAATTATGACTGCTACAAAACGCAGTGCATAAAACCAACTCACTGTCTGTTCAAAACAAACATACTCTGTCTCTAAAACACTCTACTGTGTTTTTCACTTTCGCACTGTTGTGCATACACACTTAAAAAGTTACACTCAGTCTTTCACTTTTTACACACTGCTGTGTAATAAAAAATTTACGTACTGTCTATAAAAAAAAACTACCAAGATTTTTTGTCCTTTTTATTTTTATATGCCGTAACATATAAAACATATTATAATAAACCCTCTTTTAAAAAAAATAAAATTAAAACTAAATTCTATGGCCCACCTTTCATTTTGAATATGATATATATATATAACATATGTTTAAGACATATGTATATATTACATAAAATTAAACTATCAAAACATTAAAGAACCCTTTCCGTCGAACTTCAACAGTCTGAATAGATTGAATTTCAAACCAAATTCGCATTCCAAAATGCGATGCTGACGTCTGCCTAATTTGTAACGCGAATTCTCAATCCAATGTGCCCTATAAGAAATTCGGGTCCGGTTTTCAGGTTTTCAGATTCCCTTCAATTTCATGCAATCCAATATTAATGCTCCACGTGTCCTCCTTTTGAATTTACAAAACTGTCGGGTAAATTTCTGTTTGTTTAATTTCTGGTTGGTGAATTGCATTAATGCTGGTTGTTGTGTTTAAATACAATCCTGTACAGAAATATGGCTGCGACCGTCTACAAAAAAAACTTGCAGGAATTTTAAATGCTGAATTAAATTTCTGGATGGCATGCAAGCAACCTCCAAAAAAAAATGTTGCTGCTGCATCCGTCCTTCTGCTGCAGCAGTTGAAGTTAAAATTCAAGAGCACAGGGTTTAATAAGTGAGGGTGTAAAGGTAACTTTTTGTCGATGGTACTGGATTAAGATCATCTATTCATTTTTGTAGGGTCTTATGGTGTTTGATTTTTTAGTTTTGGGTTGGGTTTATTGAGTCTAAGATAGTTTTTGAGTGAAAAAATTGCTATCAGGTATTAAAAAATTTTGGTTCTTTTGTCAAAATTTATGAGCTTGTTAGGAAATACAAAACCGACAATGGTTGTATCTTAAATTTGTGGAAAATAATTTGAAATGAAACCTTTTTGTTTAGGTTGTTGCAGCAGGTGCAAACCCCATTCAAATTACTAGGGGCATTGACAAGACAATAAAGGCCCTTGTTTCGGAACTCAAAATTTTGTCAAAAGAGGTAAACGCTTGCCTTTTGAGTAGGCTGGTTTTCCTTTTTGCTGATGGTTTGGTGTATCTAATTGAATTAGTTGCCTAAGGTATTTTTGGTTGCAAAATCCTTTTCATTTTTCATACAGTATTGGCCTTGTGGAATACATTTGATTGTGCGGTCTTGTTAGATCTACAACATTTGTAGTTGTTTAGTCTTATGGCCGAGGTGCACTTTTATTATGGAAATAGTTGATGCAATATTGTCATTTAATCCTTACTGTAGGGTAGCATGTTGAGAAGTTTCTTGTGAAAAATTTGGTATTCAAAATGATACTTGATCCTATACAGCATCATGCACTTGACTTCAAAATTCATATTCAAAGTGTGCCAGACAATTCTTGCAAAATTTCAAATATTTATGTTGTTTTAAACCATTATCTTTTTCATGTATTGGATGCTGAAAATGTGAAAAAGACTTTGGCATGAAACCAACTAGTGAATAATTTCCAGCACAACAACCACTTCCAAGACATGATTTAGAAGTAGAACAAATGTGCTTATGAAGCATAGAAAGATATCCTTGATGCATTGTCAATGTTTGGCTAGGGTTATTTTTGGAGAAAATAACTCCTTATTCCTAGAATAGTGATCTTCAATACAAGTAAATGCCAGAGAAGAGAGATCATCTTGTGACATAAACCTATTAACAAAAGTGAACAGGGAATGATTATTAATTATGGCATACTAAGTTGTCAGTGATTTTGACTATTTGTCTTTAACAAGTAAAAATGTTAAATTCCAAACTTACATCATCATGGTTTGGCATCATGAACTTGACTAATTGTCCACCATGCTCATAATTTCATTGTTGTATTCATATCTATAAACAATGTTTCAAATAATAATAAAAAAGTTCTATAAGAAAAATCCAGACCTCCATGCTACTGCTCCTTGTGAGACAAAGTCAAAATTGCATTACACAATCTGACACATAAGAATCTCCTATATCTTGGTGGTATGTATCCAAATTCTTATAATAGTGTCTTCAAGACTTATGTTGACATTTCCAATGAGATATTTAAGCAATGAAAGATGGAGCCTTCTTCATTGTTGTATATGTAATAGTCTTTTATTAATATAAATATTGATGGTTTTGTCTTTCTGAAAATGAAATGTAAAAATAATTTATTGTGGTCAATTGAAAAGTTTTTTTTTAAAGCTTTTCATTATGGAAGGGTGACATAGATATATGCCCTTCTAATTGAAATTCGGACCTGCCCTTCAAATTTGATCATTGTGTGGGACCTTAACAAACAATAAAACTATTCCGCCGCGCGTTATATAAAACATATAACAAAACCTTTGTCAAAACTTCAAACGAACCCTTTAGCTGTGGGTATTTCATCACGAATTGATCATTTTACCATGTACCTTCTTCTAGAGGAATATTATTCCACTTGATTAGGTACTTCATAATGGTTATATGTCAAAGAGATACATAATGTTTATCTATAACTTTTTGTGGTTCAAGAATCAACTTTCATTCTTCATCTAATTTTGGAAGTTCTATTTACATTGGCATATTTTTTCCCAAAACCTTTTTTAGGCAAAATACATGAAAAACCTTATGAATGCAAGAAGAAGGAAAATATAACTTCTATACCACTTGTGCAATCCTATGAATAATTATTTAGGTCCATAACATTTTTGAGCTAATTCTTTATTCTTCTTTTTCTTGAATGAAGATTGCTTATAATGCTATAATCTAAAAAATACCCAATTACCCTCCTCAAATTATCTTTCACTTCAATGTTGTTCCCTTGTTGTTTTATCATGTTTCATGTCATTTGATGGTTTTCCATAATAATTTTCAAAGTTTTTTTAGTATTTTCCATATGTGACTCTGTTTCCTATACTTTGGACTTATCTTACAAAAAGTATGAGATACTAGGAGTTGGATATCCATAAAGGGCCTTAAATGGGGAAATTTTAGTAGATGTGTGATAGGTAGTATCATATTACCATTCTTCCTTGACGAACCCACTTCATCCATTAAGATTTCTTTTCTAAAGAGTAACATTATAGATAACCTTAAAAACATTTGTTAACTATTTTTGTTTGACCATTTGATTGTGTTTGATATGTAGAACTCATGGCAGCTAGTGTTTCTCCACTCATATTAAATAATTATTTCCAAAATTTTCTTGTTAATATTACTTTAGGAAAACCATGAAGACTATGAATTTCTTTCACGGACACTTCTGCCACTTGGCTTGTGTTTATGTACTTTGAACTCTACAAAAAAAAATCTACAAAATTTGTCTATATAAATGACCACAAAAATGTAATACTTACCTTTATATTTCAGTAACCCTGTAATAAAGTCTATTGATATATCTTCTAGTCTTTGAATATGTATGTGGAATGGTTGAAGTAACCCTAGAGATTTTACTATCTATCTTTTATTTATTATGCAAACCTAACCTTCTCTTACAAAATTTTGAATATCTTTCTTCATTCCTTCCAAAAATATATTTTTTGATCCTTTGAGATGTTTTAAGGAACCCTACGTCCTACCATCAGAGAGACATGGGACTCCCTTAATATTTTTTTATTCAAATATTCTTGCGTGCATAAAAATATTCTACATTTGCACCAAGGTATATCTCTCTTTCACTCCCAATGCTCCATAGAGTTCATCCCATCCTTTATAAATTTTAGTTTTTGTTTAGTACTATTGTCATTTTTCCATTATGGCAAGCTTCTTCTAGCCACCTAGGAATAGAAAATGTAATTGGATATAAATTTGAGGCCTTTTCTATTTTAGAAAGAGCATCATGTACTAAATTTTCCTTACCCTTTTTGCAGATTATCTCAAAATTAAAACTTTGCATTTTTTCTCCTCATTTTTGTTAATCTTCCAATGAAATCCATAGCTTCAAAAATACTTTATGCTATCATGGTATATCTTGACTTTAAAGTACCTCCCAATGATATACTATCCCCATTTTTTATTGCATGTAATATTGCTTCCATTTATTTTTCATAAGTAGATTTCACCAAATATTTTCTTTGAATTCCTTGCTTTTAAAAGCCAATGATATCCCTTATTGTGTTAATGTTACATAAATTCCTTGTCCTAGTGCCTCACACTCTACTATGAATGTTTTACGAAAAGTAGGTGCAACCGATGTTGTTGCAGAAGACATGGCATCCATTAAAAGAGAGAATGCCAAAGTAGCCTCATCATTCCATAGAAATGATATTTTCTTCAAGAGATATGTGAGTGGACTTGAAATGCATGCATAATTCTTAACAAATGATCAATAATATCATGTAAGTCTAAAAAATCTTCTAGGAACCTTGATTTTCTTAGGAATAGGTCATTTTGTAATAGCTTACATCTTTTGAGGCTCCAACTTCACTCCTTCCTTTAAAACAATATGAACCAAATACTCGAATTCTTATTTCCCAAAATCACATTTGGATATTTTTACATAAAAATGATTGTTCTCAATAATTTATATAAATTTTCCACATGTTTAGTGTGGTATTCCCATGATTTATTATAAATATGTGTATTATCAAATAAAACCAACACAAATGTTATAAGATGGGATCAAACAAAATTTTTCTTAAGTCGAGTCCACCGGACTTCAAATGGTGATAAACCATAATTCAAACCAAATTCGCGTTCCAAAATAGCCTGCTGACGTCGGCCAATTTTGTGACACGAAAACCAAATGAATTCCGCCCTAATATATTTCAGGTCTGAAGTTGGGCTGGCGTACAAAGGGAGAGTTGTGACACAAATTTCTTATCAAATTCGCCCTAATCTTTTTCAGGTCCAGATTTCCACTGCGCGAGCGGCCCAAACAAAGATTTGCTCCAATCAATTTCTACCACGTGTCCTCAATAAAAACTTGCCTTGCTCCTGGCTGCGGGTGCATTCGATGGCGTTTAAGGCGATGGGACATGGATGTGGTGATTTCATATCAATCGCATTAAGTTTTAACGTTGTTCAATTAACCGATATTTAAGTTCTAAGGTTTCCACATCAAATCGCATTAAGTTTTAACATTGTTCAAGATCGGACCTCCACTCCTGTTAGCGATTCCGCATGCTCCAATATGATCCGGCCTTCGGCTCTCATTAATGATCAGAGATTAATTATGACGGGCGTCCTTCGATTACATTGCAGTCAGGTTGATAAAATGGCATTTCACTATGGTTTTCAGACGAGCCGATTGCTGGGTTACACTGCCTGCTCACTGTGACGAGAAGGAGAAGTGGCTAGCTGAATTTTTTCTTAGACCTTGCTGCATATCTGCATTTCTCTTGGTCTGTTCTGTGTCTGTCTTCCTCTGTTTCTTGGAATTCTTCTTCTCCGTCTCCTCTTGTGCCCACTGCTGAGACTGCACCCATGCCTCGCCTACGTTAAAGGATGCATTGCCGTAGGGGGAGCACTAGAGGTCAACCCCCGCGCACTCCCTCCAGCCCCTCAACCAAGTCATCTTCCCAGTCCAGTGATTATTACGTAGGTCACTATCCAAACACTCGGAGTGGGTGGGGTCGGGTTGTAGGATCTGGCCACCGTATGGATTCCCCTGCTGCTCCTCGTTTCCCCACCGCTAGTTCACCTTCTCCCACGACGCGCACTGCGCTCTTTTCCTTTAATTTCTCTCTCAACCGCCCATGGATCACCGCTTCACTCACTGTGGTTTTCCGCGAGGAGGCCCAAACGGAGGATCAATGCACTCGTCCGGTGGATCTGAGCTTAGAAAAAGCCAGCCAGCATTTGGGGCTTCAGGAGGGGAGCCGTGGCATGAACGTGGAGATAGCACCTAGTGATCCTAGACCTTCCGAAGGATGGTGCCGAATCGTGGAGGAACCACCGGAGGAGTAGTTTGGTTAATTTGGTTTTCTTGCTTCGCAGGCCCACTTAATTGGGCATGTTTTAGATTATGTTACTGTGCTGGAACTCTGTAATATTTTTGAATTCTGTAAACATTCAAGATTGGTTTCCCCATATGAGGGCAGTCTTCTTAATTTTTTGATTTTTTGATGACAAATTTGCCATGAGTCTGGGCAATGTTTTTGACTTTGGTGTAATTTTATTCCCACTGTTAATAGATTAAATTTACTTAGAAAAAAAAATGTTGCCCTGTTTCTATTTTAAACCTGTTTTTTGAAATACAGAGCCATGTTTATATGATTGTTTATAGTCGAAGCACTGTGGGGTGGTTTATTATATTAATATTTCACGGTCGAATTATGTTCATAACAATTGGAAAAAAGAAAATGTTTCCCTGTTTCTATTTTAAACTTGTTTTTTGAAATACAGAGCCATGTTTGTATGGTCTACGTATTATACTCTTTCTTTGTATATCTACAGGAACCTTTTTGCTATGAACAGGGTGGATGCTGTAGCGGGCTACTAATGGAAACAAGCGAGCCTGAACCTTACATCTCGGATGCAACAGATGGTTACCAATTTTGGAATCAAGCGAGCCTAGGTTTTTGCAAATGGTTTTTATTTCCGAAAACAAGCGAGCCAGAACATACAATTGACCCTAGGTTTATACATATTTTTTCTCTATCATGGATGCTTTTTGTGTGAGGCGTATATCAACAATACATGTCTTTGCACATTTTGGGTACCTTAATTTGTATTTGGAACAATGGACGTCGGTACTCTATCTGTTGCTTTACTATTCTACATACTGCTATTTCACTTTCTTATAGATGCCTCGAGCATATTTGGATGCTTTCTCAGATTGTCGATAATCTCCATGTGGATCGTTACTGGGTTTTATATCATGTCCCTGTATGTGACATGGGGTATTTTTCTATCATTGCCTGGGGTGGGACTTCCACTTTTCTGGATGGATATTTGGGTTCCAATCTTCAGATGTGAAAATGTAATGACTTCATGGACTGTTTTACTTCATATAATATATTCAAAACAACATTTTTTCTCATGAAAAAAAAATGATTAATGTTTATCACTCTGCCTTCAAAACTAGCGATGCTGGTCTATGTTGCTGGTTTATTGATATGGTCTCATGGTCTTTTTATATTTGGGACATATCACACTCCTCACATGATTAGCGTTTTTCTCTGTTCAAGTATTTTGGGTACTTTAATTTGTATTTGGAACAATGGACATCGGTACTCTATCTTTTGCTTTACTATTCTACATATATACTACTATTTCACTTTCTTATAGATGCCTCGAGCATATTTGGATGCTTTCTCATATTGTCGATAATCTCCATGTGGACCGTTACTGGGTTTTATATCATGTCCCTGTATGTGACATGGGGTATTTGTTTATCATTGTCTGGGGTGGGACTTCCACTTTTCTGGATGGATATTTGGGTTCCAATCTTCAGATGTGAAAATGTAATGACTTCATGGACTGTTTTACTTCGTATAATATATTCAAAACAACATTTTTTCTCTTGTGAAAAAAAAATGATTGTTTATAGTCGAAGCGCTGCGGGGTGGTTTATTATATTAATATTTCACGGTCATTGGAATGCCCACAATTCATAACAAATATTGGAGATTTACTGTCCTGCTTTAAAGTTTCATTTTTATTTTTATTTTAAATTGAACCTGTCGTCGGTATACCGATGCCTTGTAAGCATCAGAATTGCGACAGCTTAAAAACATAGGAAGATTGACAGTATAAAAACGTCGGACCACATTTCATCGGAATTGCGACAGTTTACAAACGTCGGAAGAGAAACGTCCAAAACGTCGGACCACATTGCGTCAGAATTGCGACATTTTACAAACGTCAGAAGAGCGACGTTCAAAACATTGGACCACATTTCGTCGGAATTGCGACAGTTTACAAACGTTGGAAGAGCGACGTTCAAAACGTCGGTCCACATTTCGTCGAAAGTGCGACAGTTTAGAGACGTCGGAAGCGTGACGGTTTGGGAAACGTCGGAAGAGCGATGATTGTTTGGAAGCGATGGAAGAAGTGTCAGTAGTGTGACACTTTTTAATTACATTGGAATTGCGAGGGTATGGCAAACCACATTTTGCCCGTCGTCAAACTGTCGCTCTTGCGACGACTATGTGTTGGAATAACGACGAATTGGCTGTGTAGAAATTTCTGAATAATAGATGAATTATTCACCGAGATTATCCTGGTCACACACTATTTGAGCTTCATGCATAACACATAACCTCTTCTACCATTGATCATCAATTTGCGGAATTAAAATCAATTGCATGCGGTCACAAAACATTAATCAATCACACATATAAACACAGTATGTAATGGGGAAAGCTTACAGCTGAAAACCCCCAACTATCTATATATTATAATGATAGAGAACATGTAACAATACATAGTAAAATACTCCTCACAAGTACTCAGTACTATCTCACATGCTACACACAAACTAGCTCAGATCTGAACCAAGTCACAAGTTCAAATCTCCTCCACTGTTTGCCTGCCTCTACTGCGCAATCCAGGATGAGAATGAGTGAGATCCAAGTTTGAATCTCCTTGGCTTGTACTGCACAATCCTCATTGGCAATCTCAATCAATGATTGTGCAAATCTCATGCACAGCTATAGTCACAACTGATAGTAGACTCACCCTTTCACCCACCTCTAATAACTTTGGTCTCCCAGCCCCATCCATGTACGATTAAGCGATGTATTCTTTAGTTGATTTATGAGTTAATAATTGGTAGTTAATTAATAATTAATTCACCCACACTCATCACTAGTGTATTTATTAGTTGAACTAAATACAACTAGTTCAACTAAGTTAAATGGAACACAACTCCATCAAGCTTGTCTCATCAAACTCCACCAAACTCGCTTACATGAGTTCTAACTAAAATCAACCATGCAACATCTCAACAACCTAGGAATAAACGTAATTCCTTTTGTCGGTGCATGTGCCACATATTATCTTTGTAAGAATCTTTATGAGGGCTAAGTAATGTTTACTAGTCCAAA
The DNA here is from genome assembly GCA_034641835.2 of Pinus albicaulis. Lineage (NCBI taxonomy): Eukaryota > Viridiplantae > Streptophyta > Pinopsida > Pinales > Pinaceae > Pinus > Pinus albicaulis. Next base: position 793,389,642 of record CM076576.1, on the reverse strand, counting down.
TATTGTTAAGAGCTAATAATATTGACTAATCTAGATATTTTTTAAGTGTGGGTCTAAAAATAGACTCCGCCCAGTATGTCTAAAAATAGAGGTCCATCTATTTTTACCAACTTGACCAACCATCCAAAAATAGCATCCTGCAACTCATAGACCATGATCCATATGTCTAAAAATAGACATAGTCTAACAATAGACTTTGCGCCAAAAATAGCCAGTGGGCCTACTTAGTGAAGGCGAATTCTTTCCACTAAGCTCCATCATCTTGTTGCATTCTCAACAGGCCGTCGGAAATTGGGCCAAATTTTCTAGTGGACAAGGGTTTTTTAAAGCCATTTGTCAAGACTAGGTATGGGGAAGGCAACAAGACAGTTTTCCCTTTCTCACACCTCAAACATAGATTTGCATCCCTGATGTTGGTTATCATGAAGTACTTCACCTATGAGGGAGGATATTCCAGGTTAAAATCCTACCATATCAGACTCCTCATGCATTTCACTAGGGTTAATATGCTCAACTTGCCTTACTATCTCTATAGGAGCATTGAGAAAATGTCTTCTATTGTTCCGAGGAGGACTCCTTCCCAACAAATGCAAATATTATTTCGCCATTATTTGATCAAGATGGTGGTATTACATCAGTTGGAGCATCAGGGTATACCTTGGGAGGTATTCATAGCACATGAAGTCTTCACAAACCCCCAGCCTCCTCATCAACCAAATTTTCCCTCCTAATATGCACAAGTACCCTCACCCCAAGAAAATATCCCTTCTTCCCCTTCTATTGATGCATCAAAGGAAGAGGATGACAGTGGAAATGATAAGAGGAGTGCTAAAAATGAAGGTGATGAAATCATTGAGGTAGAGACAAAAATTAATGAGGAAAATCAATAAGGAAATGATGGTGAAGAGGAGGGCAGTGAACATGGTAGCGATGAAGACAAAAATAGTGACAATTTGGAGGAAGGCAGTGATGGTAATGATGCAAGTGAGTCAGCCCAAAGCGAAGAAATGGATGAGGCTGATGAAAAAAGTGTTGACCAAGAAGATGTTTATGAAAATAAGAAGCTTGATAGTCAAATGGATAGTGAGCATAACAATAAGGACAGTGGGCGTAACCATGAAAACAGTGAACAAAAATCTGCCACTATGGAAGAGGATGTTAGAGGAAATGAATAGGTTGAAAGTGAAAATGGCATGAGACTTGAAGGAGGGGAAACCAACAATGAAAAAAAGGATGAAGAAGAGGCAGAGGAGGCAAATCACAGTGAGGAAAAAATTGAAGGCAGCAGTGAGGCCAATGAAACATATCATAGTGAAGAAGAGGTAAAGGATAGTGACAAAGAGGTAAGTGATCAGGAAGACAACAAAGAGAGGAATAGTCATGACAGCCATGACAACTGTCATGACTTTCATGACAACAATAAACTATTCAATGACAATGAAGATAGTGCCAATGCAGAAAACAAAGAAGACAACCCTAGTCATGATGATAGCAAAACAGGGGAAGAGGCTCATAGTCTAAGTGATGATCACAGCCATGACAAAGAGACTAGTAAAATCACCATCACACCTCTTGCATGCACATACCAAAGAGGGCCAAGACAAGTGTTTGTTTCCTCCAAAAGGCAAGGGACCTTGCCATCTACATCAGCTCCAAGGCTTGACAAGGGCAAAGAAAATTTGGAGAAGGTTAAGAAAGGTAAGGGGAACAAGAAATCTACTCAAAAACCTCAATTCATTGACCTAGACACTGATAATGAAGATGAGGAGGTGGCCACTAGACTGCTACTCCAAAGAAAATATGCAAAAATCAAGGAGTGGGAGAGAGATTTTGGCATTGCTCAATACATCATTCAATATTACAAGAATGAGCACCAGCACTTTAAGGAGATAAAAAGGGGTCTAACTCTCCAGAACAAGATGACCAAGTACTATGCCATGAAACACAAGCTTGTTTCTGCCAAACTCAAGGAAACGCTCCTTGAATTACAAACCCTAAAGGAGGTAAAGGGGCATAATAACCTTGGATTTTGGCTTCAGATTTTCAATAGTATTCCAAGACCCCTTGAGGGAGGCCTCCTCCAATTTTGAGAGAATTTAGGACACTTTTTGTTTTTTTGTGATTTTTAAGGCCCATTAGTCTAGCGCCACTGGCGCTACGCTAATCCATGGAGCATCCTCAAGAGGAAAACTCAATATTTTTGGGTTTCTCATCACTAGTACACTCTTCTCACCAATTTTCATAAGATTTGAAGCAGTTTTGACCCCTCAGAAGGTCAAAAAACCCTTCATTTTTCACCATTCTGCCACTTTTTCAGACTTGGCGTTGCGCTAATGACAGTCTTGGGATTTTGGCATTTTGAGTAGGCTACACTAGCTGGATCAGAAACCAAAAGCATTTCTAGAAAGTAGACTAATTAGGATTTCCAACGAGCCATCACAGAGGCAAATACGATATCGGGAAGGGTTCCAAAACTTGGTTTTAAAAGTGCCTATTTTCTGCCTGAAGTGGTGCTGCACAAATGGACTGTGTAATGTGTTTTTGGCCAAAAGTCAACAAAGCACACTCATTTATTGTAAAATAATATTTTTAGTGTTTTTTAAGGAAAATCGCTCTATAATTAGGTGCAAGAAGTTATTTTAGCATTTATTTCATGAGATATTTTGCGCCTTGGGCCTTGCATGGTCTCTTAGGCATAAATGACATTTATGGGTGATTTTGACTTTTTCCAACCCTATCTAGGGTTTTTTCCCTCCTTTGCTGAGTTAAATAGAGCATGAGGGCTTCATTGTAAATGTTAGCATTTGATGAACTTTGAGAGAAATACATGGTTTTTATGAGCTTGGAGAAGATATTGGTGTTATAGAGTTTATGAATGGCTTGCTTGGATTGATGATGGAGAAGCTTGTTTGCAGGATCCCTGAGCTTGGTTTAATGGTGATGTGCCTCTAATTTTTTCATGTTTTCTTGTTTGTCATTATTTTTCATCCTTCTATATGCAGTAGAATAGAAAAGTATAGGTTAAGAAATGCTCTTTGAAGCACCTTAGTCCTCCTGCCTTCTATTGCCTTGATGTTTTCCTTAGCTGGGTGTGTTTAAGGAATTCTTAACTATTCTTTAAGCCACTTTATGCTTGTTTATTTCATCTACAGATTTATATGATAGTTTCCAAATATTTTTTATGGCAATCCCTGCCTATTTGATGCTATCTAAACTCTGTTTTTAAAATCTCTCTTTGAAGTATTACTTGTTAGGTTAAGCCAAGGAGGTCTTGTTCTGATCTTGCCCTTTGTCCATGCCTATCAGTTTGCCTCAGAGTTCTTTGTAGCTTGATCAACAATGTCTAGGAGTTCCCTCTTTGATTGATTAAAGTTATTATGTCATCTTATATGTTTTCAAATTCTGAAGGTGAAACTACTAAAGTTAGATAAGCTTTCTTGCTTTCTTTGTTTCATTGGAATGTTTATCTTGGATATTTATCTATTTTAGTATTGTCATTGAGTAAATGGTTTGCCCTCTCTCATGATTAGTATCTTCTACTTATCATATTTAAGACCTTCTTGTTTATGGGTATATGACAAAGGATACTTCACTGCCCTTTTCCCTACCTTGTTTTCCCCAACTTAATGTCCATTTCACTTAACACATAACTGTAAGGATCCATTTACCACACTAGGTTTTCCTTGTCTGCACTCTGACCCTTTGTTGAGATATCCGGGACTTTGATAGACTCCATAGCCCAATGATCTGAAGACCTCTCACTCCACCTAGTCTACCTATTTCATCTTACCCAACGAAACAAACAACAAACCCCTACCCTTAACAACTAGCCTAAAATCAACCATCTAAAGCAAACAAGAACACATCCTTTGCATACAATAGAGGGAGCCCTCTCTGAGTCCAGGAAGGCTAGGTCCTAGGACTCTAAAGACTGGTTTCATGTTACCCTGTGCACTTGGTCTACTAATCTGCCAAATCACGAGACCCTAACAACATTCCCATAGAAAAATGGGGTAGGATGGGGAAGGCCGCCTGCACCCCAATAGATTGAGGGCAAGGTCAAGAAGTTTTTGCTTATCTATGGTAAGATCCTGAACCTACTGTTGTAACAGCAATAGTTGTTCCTCCTGCTTCTTCAGGGCTTCATTCTTCTTATAATTCTCCCATCCTTTCTTCATCTCTTCTTTCATTCATCTTTCACGTAGGGTGTCTATCTCCCTCCAATGTTCTTTTAGCGAAATCGTCCCCTCTCGAAGGGAGATTGCTTCTTGTTTCCACTTTTGTAATTCATAAATTAACAAGATTTTCTCAGAACTCCATCCTGAGATGGGACATGATGTTCTTCTGCATTCAATATCAAGATCAATTATGGGTGTAACAACCTCTGTTGAATGGGGTTGTTCCACCTCTTCTGTTTGTTCTTGTGTAATAGTAGCTTCCTCAGTGGGTTCTTTTGTATCAGCCCCTTCGTTTCCGCCTAGAGTAGCCTCTGTGTCCATTTTTGTTTATTCTATAATAGCAGTGACCTCCACAGGTTCTTGTGTATCGGATTCTAGTTCAGTTACTACAGGAGGCTCTGATTTAATTGTTGGTTCTTGTGTAACAACAGTATCATTTCTTGTGTAACAGCCTCTTGCCGTTTTGTTTCTGCTTCCATTGGGATGATTTATTCCCCATAGAACTTATATCCTGCTGCTTTTAGTTCTTGAAAACATGTCTTGCATACAGACATCAAGATTTCATTCTCCTTGGATAATATTTGCTTCAATTCTTCATTTTCCTTTCTTAGATTTTCAAGTTCTAAAAACAGGACATGAGTTTTTTCCTTACCTGTTGAGGAGGCTTGCCTTTCTTCTTCTGATACTTCTGCTTCTATCTACTTTCAGGCTATGGGCAAAGGTTCCATGGGTAGGCTAACTTTCACCCTCCATTTTTTCCATCTATCCCCAATTGGTTCAACAGTGGGCTCTTTCCCAATTCTGACTTTGTTAGGTTGAGTCTGGGTTTTCGCTTCTACCTGAATTCCTCCTGAAGTCGCAGCATGTTTTCCCTGACTTGTCCTCGGCCTCTTTCACTTGAATTCTTCCCAGGTCATTCCTTGCTAGCTTATGGAATCCAACACGATCAATTTTATGAGTCCATGATTGGTCACACATGCTTCCAGATGTGCTACTATCTTTACTGTTGCCGCCATATGCTTAATGTTCCCTAATAAGTAGAATGGAATATTAATATTTTGTTGGTGCCGAAGGTGATTAAGTAGAGGAAGTGATAATTAAAAACTATCGTGGATCTTTCCTCACAAGTGATGTATTTGATTAAACCCAAGGCAACATCTGCCCATGGCTGAGGGAGTGATAAACTGTCAAGTCCTCTCCCTTTCTTCTACAACTTTTCTTCTCCTTCTAGAAATTCTTCATTCAAGGAGGGGTCATTGATTTTTCTATTAAACCACCTCCGTCCCTCTACTGGAAATATAGTTACTTGGGAAATTACCTCTTCATTCACCTCAATTTTCAGGCCTCTAACTCAGGTTTGGTTGTTATTCAAATTTGAGTGAATTCGATTGCAACTGCCTCGTCCGAGCATTCCATCTTCTGGAAGTACTCAATCCATCCGGCATCTCTGAATATATGGTAGGCTTCTGGATAGTTCTGCAAGGCATCCATAGAATCTGGCTCGTGCCTAACTGTTGCTCCACCCATCTTGATGTTGTTTCTAAATTCGCTTCTTACTGCTCAACCCACTGTAATGTCACTGCACCGCTCACTTCTTCTCAGCGTATCTGCTTATCCCAATTGATGAGTTTGAAATGAGGATACAAGGCTTCAGTCGAGGAGGTCAATGGGAGGTGACAAGATTTACGGATTACCGAATCGTACCTCACACAACTCTTCATAAATGTCCCGTTATGGAAAGTAATGGGTTCTAAGTACACACGCTCTTTCCAGCCGGATTTAGTCATCATTGGCCATTGTGCTATTAATTGGGTGCATGCGGATTTGATATAGGTTTATGACTACATATTTTTTCAATGATTTCAAGATATATCCCCTCCCACACCTTAATGTTGACGGCCACCCACGGTTGTCACGGGAATATCATTTCTTTTGCCAATAATCACCAAATCATAAATGATGACGTTACCTTTTGAATGACATACCTGAAGCGACGTGGAGGAAGATTCAAAATTGCTGGCGTACTGCTTACAATGCTCGTGGCGGTTGTGTTTGGTTGGAAAAATTATTATTGTTATGCAACAAAACATGAGAAACAGTGTTCGTGGCTATCAACTGTTACATGTGTAACAGCCAAGAAAACCTTCAGATTATTCTTAAAAAAAACATAATAATTAGGAGAAATCGATATAGAAATAAAATAAAATGAATAACATCATCTTATAAAATATATCAGGAAGGGAAAAAAATGGGTGTAACAGCCGCCATAGGGGTGGTTTTCAGCTGTTACAAACTGTCTGACTGTGCCCTAGAAAGAGGTTTTCACAGTTAGATTTATTATTTTTATTTTATTTTCTTTTGTTATTGTTTATATATATATATATATATATATCTATATATATTAAAAAAAAAAAAAAGGTGTAACAGCTGCCATAAGGGGGGTGGTTTTCAGCTGTTGCACTTATTGGAATTTCAAATTTCAGGCTACATGTTTGGTCTCAACCTAGTCTCCTAAATTGAGTTCATTTAATTGTCAACCAGGGTTGGTAAATTGCTGAAGTGAAGTGCACCGTATGTGCCTAGGTGTTTGTCTCTTAATGCGTTGTGTTTAGTGTTTTATGATGTTTTTGGTCTTTTTTGATGATTTATGATGTTTTTGGTCTTTTGGTAGTTTTATGTTCACAAGGAAAATGACTAGAAAGCTAGTGGAAAGAAGCTAATGATTAAAAACAGAGTGAAGCCTAATTGGTTGATGACAAATGGTAAATGCAAAGGCAGATACTGAAACAAAATCAAACCTAAATTATGATTAAGTAGAAACAAAGCTTGATAATGACTTTTAAGCAAATGATTCAAAACATAAACTCAACTTGTCAAATTCTTTCATCAAAGGTATTTTGAGAGAGAGCTTGAGACATGGTCAGCTAAGCATGCAAATTCTCCTAACTAAATAGTTAAACAACTAACTTATAATGATGCAACATGTTATCCATGATTAGAGATTTGTTGAAGCATAATTGGAGTAAAACATTGATACCATCATAAGATCTCTACTTTAAGACTAGTTCCTAACTCTATTTTGCAACTTAGTTTGATAACACTACACTTCACTCAAAGGTTATAGATTTTTAAAATAGTCTTTTGAGGAAATGTTTATTTGTGAGATGATAAGGAAGTTGCAAAAGTACTTCAGGCCTTAAAATGATACTGTCTTCTATTCATATGGTTATGAATCAATTATAGATTTTAGAACAAGAAGAGGTTTGTAAATAATGAAGGCTGTTTTGCTAAGTTTAACAACTAAAGTAATCTAATATGCAGTGAATGACAGCTAAATGTAGAGTGCAAATGCAATGAGTTAAGCTAAAATTGAACTTAAGATGTCACTAGTCTAAAACAGTGTTGAACTAACAAGTCATTATCAAACTCAAAATAAAATAACAGAGCATGAGTTGAATGTAATTAGACTCCGGAGTATCCTAACTAAGCTATCATGCATTATTCTATGGAATTATACAGTTTGTTTGTCCATCATGATTGGTTTTTTGGAAGAGTTTCTTAGAACAATCCTAACTGTACAATTCAGTGCAAATGCAAACATAAAGAATGAAAGCAATTAAAAACTAAGATATCATAGCTATCTCCTACCCATCATTATGATATTTTGGAAGAGCGTTTTAAGAGCAAGAACAGCTATGGTACCTAGTGCAAACACACAACTGAAACATTCATTATCACGGTCATGCCTTGGACATCATGAGGATTTTTTGGAAGAGTATTTAGAACAAGTGTAACTGTGATAGTGAACAAAAGAAATTACAATTAAATCCTACAACACTATAGCCATTTCCCATTCATTATCATGATCTTTTGGAAGAGCTTCTTCTTTTGGAAGAGTTTTTAGAACGAGTATAACTATAGTGGCTAATGAAAACAACTACGAATTCAAATTTCAAAAACGTAAAGGCAACTAAGATACTTATCTAAATTACGCAAATAAATCCGTGCAGGAGGCAGGGGCCCTCTACCACCAGACAGAATCTAACTCCAAATCAAATCAACGCTTTCAAAACAACATTGTCTTCTTCATTAAAGGAGAAATAACTTGAATAGCGCAATCTGCGTCTTCAGAAATGTAGCACAGAATCTGAGCAAAATCTAGAGCAAAATCTAGCCTAGCTCTCGGTTTCCCAAGTGTTTATATAACAAATGTACACAACAAGACTTGCAAAAATTCCAGGATCATTGTCTTTCCTTATCGAAATCACATTAGGACTCCTGAAGTGGAAACATAAAAAGGAAAAGGACATCTGGACTAAGACAGTCCTATTAGAAGTCTGCCTTCCTAAATGTGTTCCCACGTACCAAAACCATATCCAGAATTCGGTTTTTCCTTCATGGTGAGCAACGAACAATGTAGACATGACGTGGAATATGCCCATATGCGGTTTTTCTTGAGAGGCCACCTGTGTAGAGCTATAAAAAGGGTCTCTTTCACCTCTAATTACCTCACATTAATATGTCAATCCAGGAGCGTTTTGTTATTCCAAAGAGTGTCTCAGTCTGAGGCTATCACTTGTTAGAGTAATGCTAGTAGTACAGTGTTTAAAAATACAAGAGTAAACAGATGCTTGTTTATAACTAAGTTACTTCAAAAGAATAAATCACACATTCGGAAAACTAGGCAGCTTATCAGTCAAGGGTTCGACAGCGATAACCCATCCCTTTGGAAACTGATGGAAAGGAAATTAGAGCATAGACCATGGGTTTGGGAGCTAGACAGTGAATGCCAAAGCTCACTACAGCCTTAGATCGTCTCTCACACCAAAACAACAAATTCGAGTAAATGGAACTACAGATAGCAAAATGGAACAGCAAATAAAGAATTGAACAACAAATCTGGAATGGACGGCAATTCTAAAATGGAACAGCAATTGAACAACTAAGTCTCGCGAGTCGTAACCAAACTTAATCTATTAACCCAAATGCACTCTTCGCAATCAAATAACAATCTTTCACTCTTAAGGCAAATCAAGCAAAACACACTAATGGAACAGCATTAACTATTGATAAATTATGGAACAACACTAGTAAATCATATACGCACGCAACATGCTGGAATAATAATCTGATCAATCTTAATCAACAGGGATACGACTGTGCTTCCAAATAGAACAGCATTATTTCTGAATCCAACAATTATGAAGAACACTACTTCAAATGAATCTATGACACGAATGTTCAGTATAAAAGCTCTGTAACAGAACAGTAAGAATATTCGGTTAATACTAATAACATGCAATTAACTCTGAAAGGATCAATAACATAATGCAGAGTCAATACACAATTCTATCTGTAAAAACCTTAATGATTTAATCTTAACAGAGCATGTAATAGCAACTTATAAAGCATATCAGATTACCAAATAACAACGATAAACAAACCATGCAGAAATCAAATCGTAGTGATACAGAAGCAAGTGTCCTCCGGGGCCGGGCCCTTAGCCTCCAAGGATACACCGCCTTAAGTTAATCCAGACGCAGAGATGAGATAATCACCAAGCTTATATTAATGCATCGGACAAAAGTACAATGAACCAGTTCTCAACGAGACTCAATGATCAGAGTTGATTTTTAACAGAAAATTACATAAAAAGTATCTCCCCTAAGCTAACAGTGCTATCCCTTTATATAAAGGTGACGGCGGAGATGTCCAAGTAACAAGATAAATAAAGCAGCGATCCCTCAGGATCAAAGATCCTGAGGGATTCGCCAAACTGTTAATCCTTCGTCTTTTCTTTTCTTTTGCGCCGAGCTGGTGTCTTCTCCTCCTTTTCCAGGCCGATTTGCTTTGATCTGTTTAGCCTTGTTTGCATTCGGTTCTCCTTCAGAGGGACAGCAGTTATCTCGACTTTGTCCTTTCCTTTGGAACGGCAACTCCTCGTTTTCTCCTTTTCCTGCACAGAAAATAACCATTATCAGCAGTTAAGTCTTGCATATCAATTCTCACATGTTTTGTTATAATTCCTTATTATTTCCAAATTCATGATGCAAAAAGGTTTACAAATTCTACTAAAAAGCCACTGAAATGATCATCAAAAGCATACCTTTTTAGTACTCCACACACCCCCCTGCTTACCTTGTTTCATGTCCTCATGAAAACATTGTAGTTGACATGCAGGGCAGTGAGAGAATAGGCTGGAGAAGGAATCTCATGCAGAGGCCTACAGCCATGATGAGTGATTAGATAGTCAAAGAACTGACCTGTTTGCCCCTCAAGCATCTCATACAGGGCTTGATATCCGGGTGCAGGGTGCCAAATAATTGGAGTGCGAAATCTATACCCTAACCAGGATGGTCCTGCTTTCAAAATTCTCTCGCCATAGAGGTTCAAACGGTTGGCAGCTAATTCAAAATTCTCGTACTTAAATGGTTCTCTGAGCTGGATGTTTGGATTAGAGATTCGGTACCGAAATTTGGCTGCATCAATGGCAAGGTCTTTGATGGAAAGAAAATATTCTAAACTCTGTCGAATGAGTGCCTCATGCATGGGTCCTAACGATTCAATGACACCCAGAGTCCTCATGAGGTTTCTATGTGCTTTCCACAACTGCACTTGGTTCCTAGGCTCAGCCCTTACCCGTAAATCTAGGCCATTTTCCCGCCTCTGGAAAGTATCATAGGCGTTGAGCCACTTAATCTGATTAACCCCGAATGAAATGAATGCTTGTAATTGGATGTCTCCAACAAAAGGGCTAGGGTTCAACTCAGTCTCGTGATCTAGCACGAGGTCATGCAAATAAAGTTCACACAGCAATCTCTGGACCTTCACTCCATAATGTTTACAGCAGTCTATAAAGTCATTGACAGTGTTGATTTGTATAGGGGCACCTGCTTTAACAGCTTTTATTTTTAATTGTAAATACCGTTCTAGCAAAAACAAAGCATAGTTTTTAGCAGGGGCCCTACATGCTAAAACGTCATTGTATAAAGAACACAAGGTATTCATCTGCTTGATAACAGTATCTAGTCTACGGGTTACCTTTGCAACTTCCTCTTGTTCCTTTCACCACCCTTCAAAGGCCTGGCTTGTGGATTGATTGACGTCCCTTAGTTGCTACTGTAACTCTTCATATTTCTCTCGGGGGACCGTTTTCTCTCTAAGTTGTTCGGCTTCTTGCTGGGCTTGCTTCATCATCTTATGCAAGGTTCTTGTTTTCGGATCTTTTTTTCCATAGGTCAGTGGATGTCGGGAGTTTTACCTGAATTTTCTTGTTACGCTATTTGGAGTTCAGAACCCTTATTACCCCTGAGGGTGGTGCCTCTGTCTGGATTTTCTTGTCACTGGTCCTCATATCATCCCTTTCTATTTTAACACGAATATCAGTCTGTTGCTCAACATCATTTGGAACGGCAACTGGATTTTCAGCAGGGTTTTGAACAGCAGGGCGATTGTTGGTCCTTTGCCTTTTTGCCTTGCGGGATTTTACTGAAGTGGCCCTCTTTTTCTTCCCTAAGGTCTTTCTTACCCTATAGTTTTCTTTCAGAATTCTAATTTGCTGTCTGAGCTGGGTTATTGTATTCAATAATTTCTGCTGTTCCATTCGCAATTTCTTAATTTCCAGTGTTTCATTAGAAGGAACAGCAGGTTGTCTGCTGCGGTTTGGACCATGACTAGTTTCTGGATCTTTCTTTTGGGGTGCTTCCTCGCTGTTCTGCTCTGGCTGTTCTGGGGTAGGAACCCTGGCTGGTTCCGTCTCTTCCTGGGCAACTGTTTTTTCTGCTCCTACTCCCTCCGGAATTTCCTCTGGTGTCCTGGGAACAGATTGTTCCCGCTCAGTATCTCTTATCTCCTCTTCATCATGAACAGGCAGATTTCCTTCTTCTGCCTCTACTGCATGTGATTTTTCAAATGTGTTTTCTTCTTGGGGTTTGTCGTGGAGGTCTACTGGACTAGAAGGTTGGCCATACTTACCCATATTGGCTAGGACTGCGGCCAATTCATCTTCTCCCACTAGGTCTTGTAGTGGGCTACCTTCCTGCTATCCCATTTCCTCCTCCTGTTTGGATTGTTCAGCTTCTGCCTCTGAATGCTCAGCTTCTTCCTCATTTTCCTCCTCGGATTGCTCGTCCTCAATTACCACTGGTTGGCTGGTGCTTTCCTGGATCTTTTCTAGCCTTCCTCGCATCCGAGCTAACCGGGCTGATTTTCTGGGCTTCTCTAGCCTTCCTCGCATCCGAGCTAACCGGGCTGATTTTCTGGGCTTGTTTGGCTGTTCGGGTGTATCGGTGGCATGCTTGCGCTTTGTCGATTCCTGGTGTATCTCTGGTCGTTCTGATGCACTAGCAACATGTTTTTGTTTTACTAATTCTCTGTGTTTTGCCGGACGTTCTGGTGTGCTTGTAGAATGTTTACGTTTTGGGGATGGTGTTGTCAATCCGTCCTCAATCATTACAATCAGCTCTTCCCAGCTGCTCTGCTGCTGGGAGAGACTATGACTAACTATTAATCATATTAACCCAGCTGTTCGGGTGTATCGGTGGCATGCTTGCGCTTTGCCGATTCCTGGTGTATCTCTGGTCGTTCTGATGCACTAGCAACATGTTTTTGTTTTACTAATTCTCTGTGTTTTGCCGGACGTTCTGGTGTGCTTGTAGAATGTTTACGTTTTGGGGATGGTGTTGTCAATCCGTCCTCAATCATTACAATCAGCTCTTCCCAGCTGCTCTGCTGCTGGGTGAGACTATGACTAACTATTAATCATATTAACCCATGGTGACTGACGACTGACTCTACATGCTGTGCCTTTTTTATGCTTCATGCAGCATCATGCAGTAATGAATTTAGAAGTGCAGGTAGATTTACAGAGCATTTCTGCTTTAAAACAGCTAAGAGTTTAAGATGTCGTGGTCTTACCACGTCTTTCCTCCCTTCGCAGGTGATGTAGCTCTGCACTGTTCTTGCTAATTCCGTCCAGGGTTCTCCTAGGGTTGCTGGCAGAACTCCCTTCCCCTTAATTGTCAAGTTCTGGCCTTCGTCCTAGAAAATTTCCATGATCTTCTGTAATCTTTCCTTCTTTAGTGTCCATACTGGTTCGGTGGCTGGTAGTCCCGAAACTTCTGAAATTATATCGTCGGTGACCGCTATCCGCTTCCCCCTTACTGTGGAGTGATCCTTCTGCAGGTTCTGCAAAAATTCCATCGCTACTGTTTCATTAGACTCCTGCAGGCGACTGAGATAATTCAGCCATCCTGCTCTTTCCAGGATCTCCCGGGCAGCAGCGGAGATTGTCAACTTTTGAGGTTCGCTTCGAATTTCCCTTCCTCCCATGGTTTCACTGTGGATTCTCAATGGAACAGCAACTGCTTGTGCTGTTTGAAACACAGAGAGGGTGATAATCGCAAGATTTCGAGAAAAAAACACAGAGTATGCAACAATGCAACAAAAATGGATTATGAACAGCAACTTGTGTAAAAATAGAAATGCCATGCCGTTAAGCCATGCCATATTGTCGTACACTATCTTTCCCGAATAGTGAGCTGACACGTAATTCAGGGAATAATGAGGTTAACCTCCCCCCCCGCAATGTGATAGGCTGTCCCAGCCGTCAAATAAAGGAGCAGCAACCGATCTGCAACCGAGTCAGAAAGGAACAGCATATGGAATTATGCCATGTTTAGAAAGACAACGAAGTACCGAAATCAAGGTGGAGAGTTGATCGCGTATTACATAAGAGACTGCTGTGTTATAATATGAGGCTGGTGGGTAGGACATCTGTCGTACTTGCCAAATCTCAAGTGGTCATTGTCACTTCCTTTGCCATGATTGGTGGTAATAAGTGTTCATGCGATGTATAAATCGGGAAATAATATATTATTAGTTCCTAGGATATAAGAAACAAAATAGTATTAGTATCTTACCCATTGGTGTAACCAAGGTGACTTCAATACCATTAACAGTGCTCTGCTGCCGACAGGTGTCCATAACCTTGGCAGAGTTGTTTTTTCACCCTTGGAACCATGATCCTTTGTGTATACTTAGGAATATGTCAAAGTGTAGACCATTATGCTGGCTTGGTGACCAGTTAACCATAATGCCATTCACGAGGAAGGAGCGAAAAGTGGGCAGGCCGGCTCGTGATGAGACCTCCTGTTCCAAGGTTCGATTATTTGATATACCTTTTGGACCATATCCTTGGTGTGGTGGCCATAGTGGGAATGCCACTTCACTTCCATCCTCATGATCATGGTAGGCTGGCTCTTGATGAGACCCCCTATCCTGCATTTGACATCTCACATATCATGTTCAGATATTTTTTTCTTTTTCATAGAGTACTTTTCCTTATTTATACACAAAGGGTGGTTCAACACTCCTTAAGAGTAGGAATGGTGGAAGAAGTCTTATCATCTCAATAGGAAGATATAATCCCTTTGCTCTTATTCCTAAATAATAATCAAAGAGGGTTAAAGGGATCAGCATGATAAAGATAACCAATCAGGGCAAAATTATTAAAACAATGACAACAAAAGATAAGAAATAAGTATGTCCTTCCTTTTGTCCTCTTATTAATGCAGAGCCTTATAAATATAGTGATTTATGGTTTGCGGATTTTGGTATGTTGTGATTTTATATTCATGGCACAAGTACATAGCTGTATCTTAAAGACTTGGAAGAATATGGGCAAGAAGCATCCTCAATTAAGACCAGCAAAAGGAATAAGTTGTTTCACAAGGAGAGCAAAAGTATGCTAGTGGTGTTCCTTTTGAAAAAGAAACAACGACGGACGATAGATCGCAAAAATGCAAATGTCGTTCCTTTGAAAAAGGAACAGCAAAAATAAAAATACTATAAAAATACTCAAAATGTCGTTCCTTTGAAAAAGGAACAACAGCAACAAAAGAATGTTGTTTCTTTGAAAAAAAAGGAACAGTAGTAACCAAAAATGATGTTCCTTTGGAAAAGGAACAGCAAAAGACGCAAAAATTATGTTCCTTTGGAAAAGGAACAACAGAGATCCAGAATGCTGTTCCTTTAGAAAAGGAACAACAAAACAAGCAAAGCCAACAGCATAAAAAAACACGCAAATGCCATTTTTTTTTTTTAGAAACAGAACGGCAAAAAAATCGAAATTTTGAGAAAGAAAAAGAACAGCAAAAATGACAAGAAAACATTTAGTTCAAACATATGTACAAGAACGACTCAAAGACAAGAACTTATGTACAAATTGTAAAAAGAAATGAATTCCTTAATGAATTACAGGTGAGGAAGATTTCTCTTCCTCTCCTAAAATCTCCATATCAGTGTCTCGGCGTAGCTGCTGGCAGAAGGATTCTCGAGTGAGTGGTTTGCGATAAAGACGAACTCGGTGGCCATTTACTTTGAATGCATATCCAGAACCGTCAATGGTAATTAGAGTAAGGGTTCCGTTGTCATGCACTTTCTGGATTTTGTATGGTCCCAACCACCGAGTCTGAAGTTTCCCAGGGAAGTCCTGAAACCGAGAGTCGTATAACAGAGCCCAGTCTCCCTCGTGGAAGACTTTGTTTTTGATGAGCGCATCATGCCATTTAGCTCGCTGCTGTTGAATCAATGCTGTATTTTGTAGTGCAGAGAGCCTAATTTCGTCTAATTCATTGATCTGCTGTAGTCGATTGATTTGTGCCTCGCTCAGATCTAGGCCAACTTCCTATGCTGTTCGTAATGTTTGGATTTCGAATTCTATGGGAAAAATGGGTTGTTTTCCAAACACTAATTGATAAGGTGAGTAACCGGTGGTGCTCCTCCATGTGGTTCTATAGGCCCAGAGTGCTTCAGGTAGTCGGGCAGCCCAATCACGCCTATGTGACGTAATGGTTTTCGTTAGGATTGATTCTATTATCTTATTGCTGCTTTCTACCTGCCCATTCGCCTGTGGGTGATATGGAGTAGTGATTTTATGCTGGACGTGATAATTGTTGAGTGTTGCAGCTAATCTATTCCCAGCAAATTGTGGTCCTCCATCTGTAATTATTTCCCTGGGAAGGCCATAACGTACGAATAGATGGAAGAGGAACTGTATGACAGAGTCCTCTGTGGCTCTTGGCAATGCTTCTGCCTCAACCCATTTGGTGACATATTCTGTTGCCACCAAGATATATGTTTTATGATTTGATGAGGGGTTGATGGGTCCAACGAAATCAAGAGCCCATCGCTCGAATGGTTCGATGACTAACTGTGGTTTCAGAGGCATCTCATCAGCTTGACCAGGTCGTCCTGCTCGCTGGCAGCTGTCACAGGCTTGGACAAATTTCTTTGCATCTTTGAAAATCGTAGGCCAGTAATATCCTGTCTACAATACTTTGTGTCCAGTTCTACGCTCAGCGAAGTGTCCACCACACGGTCCATCGTGACAGGATTTTAGGATGTCAAAGATTTCGTCTTCTCGAACACATCGCCTGATATGCATGTCTGCCCCTGTGTGAAACAAATAGCCCCCAATCCACGAGAATCGAGCACTCTTCTGAACAATCTGCTTGCGCTCATTAGGGGTTAAGTGTTTTGGTAGTTTACCTACTGCGAGGTAATTGGAAACATCAGCATACCAGGGTGTTTGAACGGAAACAGCAAACAGGTGCTCATCCGGAAATTGATCTTCAACTGCTGCTGGATCGATTGGTTTGGGTATTCTCGAAAGAAAATCGGCTACAGGGTTTTCTTTGCCAGGCCGATCCTTGATTGTGATATCGAATTCCTGCAATAAAATCAACCATCTAGTTACTCAGGCATTTGTGACAGGCTTATTTGCTAAATATTTTATGGCAGAATGGTCTGTATACAAGATAACAGGATAGCCTGTAATATAATGTCTAAACTTATTGACAGCATGTATTACAGCTAGGAATTATTTTTCAGTAACAGTGTAATTTAATTTAGCAGGGGATAAATTTTTGCTGATGTAATAGATAGCATATGGTTTTTTATCCTCTTCCTGCCCCAGGACTGCGCCAATGGTTGTATCTAAGGCATCAGATGATATCTGGAACGGTAGGTCCCAATTTGGTCCTCGAAGGACTGGGGCTGTGGATATGAGCTTCTTTAAATCCTCGAAAGCACGGTCACATTTTTCTGTCCAAATAAAATCAACGTTACCATTTAGTGCATATAAAGGAGCAGCAATGTGCGAATAATGTTCTATAAATCGTCTATAATAGCCAGAAAATCCAAGAAAGCTGCGTACCTCTGTTTGAGTAGTAGGAGTGGGAATGAGCAAAAGTATTTGGATTTTGGCCGGGTCTACCTGAATGCTGGCTCCCGAAACATAATGTCCTAGGATAATTCCTTCAGTCATCATCATGAAACATTTTTCGTGGCTTAAGCAAAGCCTGGTAACAATGCAGCGTTGTAGGACTTTTTCTAGGGTGTCTAGAGCTGGATCAAAATCATCTCCATATGGTGTAAAATCATCCATGTAAACTTCAAGTCCATCATTTATTAAATCTGCAAAAATGCTAAGGATAGCCCTCTGAAATGTGGCAGGAGCATTACATAGGCCAAAAGGTAGAACTCGATAGGCAAATGTTCCCCAGGGACAAGTAAAAGTAGTTTTATCTTGGTCTTCAGGGGCAATTTGAATCTGATTGTATCCACTGAAGCCATCCAGGAAAGAAAAGAATTTATTTCCTGCTAAAGTATCTAATACTTGGTCTATGAACGGGAGAGGAAAATGATATTTTTGTGTTGCCTTATTTAGTTCCCTATAATCCACACAGATTCTCCATTTTCCATTCTTTTTTGGTACCACCACAAGCGGAGAGACCCATTTACTATGAGAAATAGGATAGATAAAATTGACATCTAAAAGTTTCTGAAGTTCAGCTTTTACCACATCCTTTAGATGAGGATTAAGTCTCCTTTGCGGCTGACGAATAGGTCTGGCATCTTTTTCTATATAAATGTGGTGTGTACATAATTGGGGATCGATTCCTTTCATATCAGGGTAATCCCATGCAAATGCTTCTTGATATTTTGTTAATAGATGGATGAGCTTTGTTTCTTGTTCAGGCGTGAGATTGGCATTGATGTTTAAAGTTTTTCCCGGTTCAATTTCCACAGTTTTACTATTTGCAACAGAAGTAACAGGTATCGTTTGGTCATGCGTATCTTTCAAAGGATCTTCCTCCAATTCATTATCAAATGCTGCTTCTATCATGTGACACTGTGTGCGAGATTCAGTTTGACTAATGAAATTATTAATGGCATCATCTTCTGTTTGGTCTTTAAAATCAAGTGCCTCTTGTATAGTTAATGGAGATATGATGTTATCAGTAAGGTATGATACAGGGTGCTTATTAGTTTTGATTATTGTGACACTTGGCTGCGCTGGAGGATATAGAACTAAATTCTTGCTATTCGGTCCTCTGGTTATGGTCATATTTTCCTGCTGGCAGCCAATGTAGGCATCGGCACTGGCAAGCCAAGGTCTACCTAAAATTAGCGGGTGTCCATCAAGTCGGGTTTTTGGATTAATTATCAAGAAATCGGTTGGATACTCCCAGGAATCTACAGAGACCATGACATCATGTAGAGTACCCTCTGGTCTGACCACAGATCGGTCAGCCAATTCTAACAAAGTAGAGGTGGGTTCTACAGATGTAATGCCGAGCTTTTGGCAAGTAGTGGTTGTTAAAATATTAATTACAGCTCCTAGATCAACTAAGGCATTAGACAGGGTCTGACCATAAATTTGAACAGTTATAATTGGATTTCCTGGGTCTTCATATTTAATGGGTGTTTCTTTCCCAGATAATAAGTCATATAAAGTACCGACTACTTGGACTCTTGGATTATTTGTTATATTCCTCCTTGGTTTCTTTATGCACAACTCTTTGATAGTTTTTGCGTATATAGGAATGTCTTGAATGGCTTGGAGGAATGGGATTTTTATGTACAGATTTTGTAATTCTCCCAGAATGTCAAATTCAGGATATTGTATGGGTCGAGGTATGACTAATCGTTCTGGGAACGAAGGAGAGGATGTGGTTGCTTTATTATGAGTCTGCTGCTTATTTACATCCTCTTGTTGTAACTGATGTTCTCTTGGTAACTGATCTTCAATATGAACTATTTTATCTCCCTCGGTTTCAATTATACGTCCAGATCTTAACTGAAGATCATTGCACTCCCTCAGGTCGGGTCCTATTTCTGGTGATTCTATGATTTGGATAGATTGGACCGGTCTGTTATTTGGATTGGGATCGGGTTGGGCTGGGAGTTGCGGTCTCAGGTTAGACTGGGGATTTTGTTGTAAGGCTGGCAGAGTAGGTTGAGGGAGCGGAATAGTTCCAAATGGCTGGTGCATCGATCTTTGCCAGCTTGTCTACCAGGGTGAACTTTGTGAAGTAAGGGGAGTCCATTGTGAAGGATATGGGCCATTTTGCCAATATGGTGGAGTGTAAGGAAAATTTGGCCAACCAGATTGGCTTGTCTGATTCAGCCATGGGTTTGAAGAAGGAAACGATTGTGGTGACCAGTTTGAAAATGGGGGTTGAGATTGATTTTGCCACATACCATATTGTTGAGTATTATACTGTGGAGGTTGAAAAAAAGAGGTTGAGTCCGGAAACATACCAGTTTGTCTCGGCTGCCACTGGCGACGCTGGTTGATCAAGTACACCGATTCTGGTTCTTCTTCTGCTTCCTTATATACCGCTTTCAATCCAGGAAGTGAGGGGCAGCTCTCCGTAAGGTGATCTTTTGTACAGATGGTGCATGTTTGGACTTTATCCAGTGGACATTCCTTATGGCTATGTTTTTTTCTGCATCGGGGGCAGAAGATCGCCAAATTCTGTTCTGCCTCCATCTGCTTCTGTTTAGCCTGCACAATATCAAGTTGTGTAGTTAGTGTCCCCAGAATATCAGTTTTGAAATTTTCAAATAAATTTCCAATTTCTGCACGTGTTACTCCTTCTGTTGATACTTTGTTATCTCTTGCAAACCGATCATATTCTGTCGGTTTTATTCTTGTGCTGCCTCTCGAACTCCTGATACATAAATCAATGATGTCAGAAAAATTCTCTTGATAAATATCCCCTTTTCCCATGATGTTTAATGTTTCAATACATTGTTCCTTCATGCCCCTTATTAATGCAGTTTTTAACACATTATCAGGTAAAGGTAGCGATGCATAAGGAGATCTTTGTAGATTGTACTGAAAACGTTCCACATACTCCTCCAATGTTTCATTTGGTCTGGCTGTCATTTGGAATATTTCATCTTTTAATTCTCTAGACCTACAATAATCCTGATATTTTTTTAAGAAGGATTCTTTCATTTGATCCCAATTGTTGATAACCCCACCACCTAATCCCATAAACCATCTTAAAGCAGCCCCTTTTAATGTAGAGGGAAATAATTTCAATTTCTGGGGATCAATGGTGTAATCATACCCCCTGCATGACACATCGAATTCGAATAAAAATGCATCCGGATCTTCTGATGTGAGACCGTGAAATGTAGGGATATGCTGAAGAGGGATAGCTTTCATGGGTGCATTTGCTGCAGAATCCACTATAGGATATTGTAATGTAGAGGTTTGAGCATTTGGCTGATTCTGAGCCATGGGATCGAATATATGCCAATAACCTTCTGGGATATCTAGGAGAGTATTCCTAGGTTGAGAGGGAATGGTTTTGACAGGGATAGTTTTAATAGCACTTCCCTTATCTGGAATAATGAGAATACTAGATGTCTGAGGAGATTGGATTCCTTCAACAATGATTTTCGCAGCACTCCCCTTATCTGGGCTATCTAATGGCTGATTTGTTCCAATAGGAGATTTTGGTTCCTTGGTTTCCCCTGTTTCTCCTTCTCCTTCACAAAATTTGCTAGAATTCCCTTCCTGCAATAGTTCTGGAGTAGAATTTTCGATTTCTTGAAAGTCCTGCTCTTTAGTTTGACTATGCACCTCAGCAAAGGCTACAGATGGTGATCCTGTGGCCTGAAGGGAACTAGTAGGCTGTTTAGAAATGTTTTTCCTGGGGCCTACTGATGGCTGAGATTCTGTTTTCTTATAGATTTCGTCTATGAAGGTCGTTCGGCCAAGGGTCACCGGCCCCTTAGCTTTTTCAAGCTTGGATGGGGGTTTGATATTCTTTTCTGGTCTTTTCTGCTTAGTCATGCACTCAAATGAACTACCAAATTCTATTCAAACAAAGCAAAAACAAATCTGTTAGGAAAGCGGACAGTGGAGCAGGGTTTTTACATGCTCCGCACGTAGGTTCTTACCTTCCATTTTTAAGATCCAACTCTTCCCTAGCAATTTCGTACACTACTCTGAAAAAAGACAAATGGCTACACTCTTTGCCCGGCAACGGCGCCAAAATGTAGAGCTATAAAAAGGGTCTCTTTCACCTCTAATTACCTCACATTAATATGTCAATCCGGGAGCGTTTTGTTATTCCAAAGAGTGTCTCAGTCTGAGGCTATCACTTGTCAGAGTAATGCTAGTAGTATAGTGTTTAAAAATACAAGAGTAAACGGATGCTTGTCTATAACTAAGTTACTTCAAAAGAATAAATCACACATTCAGAAAACTAGGCAGCTTATCAGTCAAGGGTTTGGCAGCGATAACCCATCCCTTTGGAAACTGATGGAAAGGAAATTAGAGCATAGACCACGGGTCTGGGAGCTAGAAAGTGAATGCCAAAGCTCACTACAGCCTTAGATCGTCTCTCACACCAAAACAACAAATGCGAGTAAATGGAACTACAGATAGCAAAATGGAACAGCAAATAAAGAATTGAACAGCAAATCTGGAATGGACGGCAATTCTAAAATGGAACATCAATCGAACAACTAAGTCTCGCGAGTCGTAACCAAACTTAATATATTAACCCAAATGCACTCTTTGCAATCAAATAACAATCTTTCACTCTTAAGGCAAATCAAGCAAAACACACTAATGGAACAGCATTAACTATTGATAAATTATGGAACAGCACTAGTAAATCATATACGCACACAACATGCTGGAATAATAATATGATCAATCTTAATCAACAGGGATACGACTGTGCTTCCAAATACAACAGCATTATTTCTGAATCCAACAATTATGAAGAACACTACTTCAAATGAATCTATGACATGAATGTTCAGTATAAAAGCTCTGTAACAGAATAGTAAGAATATTCGGTTAAGACTAATAACATGCAATTAACTCTGAAAGGATCAATAACATAATGCAGAGTCAATACACAATTCTATCTGTAAAAACCTTAATGATTTAATCTTAACAGAGCATGTAATAGCAACTTATAAAGCATATCAGATTACCAAATAACAACGATAAACAAACCACGCAGAAATCAAATCGTAGTGATACAGAAGCAAGTGTCCTCCGGGGGGGCCGGGCCCTTAGCCTCCAAGGGTACACCGCCTTAAGTTAATCCAGACGCAGAGATGAGATAATCACCAAGTTTATTTTAATGCATCAGACAAAAATACAATGAACCAGTTCTCAACGAGACTCAATGATCAGAGTTGATTTTTAACAAAAAATTACATAAAAGTATCTCATTCTTCCCATTCCAAGCTAACAGTGCTATCCCTTTATATAAAGGTGACGGCGGAGATGTCCAAGTAACAAGATAAATAAAGCAGCGATCCCTCAGGATCAAAGATCCTGAGGGATTCGCCAAACTGTTAATCCTTCATCTTTTCTTTTCTTTTCTGCCGAGCTGGTGTCTTCTCCTCCTTTTCCGGGCCGATTTGCTTTGATCTGCTTAGCCTTGTTTGCATTCGGTTCCCCTTCAAAGGGACAACAGTTATCTCATCTTTGTCCTTTCCTTTGGAACGGTAACTCCTCGTTTTCACCTTTTCCTACACAGAAAAATAACAATTATCAGCGGTTAAGTCTTGCATATCAATTCTCACATGTTTTGTTATAATTCCTTATTATTTTCCAAATTCATGATGCAAAAAGGTTTACAAATTCTACTAAAAAGCCACTGAAATGATCATCAAAATCATACCTTTTTAGTACTCCACAACCTGGAACATACCCAAATGTGAAGACAACTACAGAATTGCCGGTTAGATACGGAATGTCTGCATTCTGCAGCTAGTTCCGGTCAAAATGCATTACAATGACAAAAATCACAAAACTTAGCAAGTCAGTCATGTTAATCATTCTAGAAGTAATTTTAACTAAATTCATTGATCAATTGGGTCTGGAATAGCAATGGACAAAGGAAAATGAGGTAAAGTAAGATGAAAGAAACCACAATCTTGAGGCTCAACACTACACACGAGAATGTTCCCCTACTGCTGTAACATGAAGATCAGAGTCCGCAACAATGTTAACAAATTATTCCTTCGAAGCGGGTTGATGATATAACCTTAGACGGTGCCCATTAACCAATAACAATGTCTTAGCACTGTCGATGGTGACCAATTGTACAGTCCCATTTTCAAAGACCGTGTCAACTTCGTAAGAACCTAGCCATCTGGTGCAGAGCTTGCCTTTGAAATACTTGAACCTTGAATCATAAAAAAGAGCCCAATCTCCTTTCTGGAACTTTTTCTTCTTAATAAACCCATCATGACATCTAGCTCTTTGCTATTGAATGATCTCTGTCTGTTGAATAGCAACCAACTGTTTCTCTTGCAACACATTGAGTTGGTTCAATCTTTGTGTCTATGCTGTACTTAAGTCCAGATCGACCTACAATGTTTTTCTTAATGTATTTATCTCGAACTCTATGGGGCATAGAGGATTCTTACCATACACCAGTTCATATGGTGAGAAGCCTATAGTGCTCCTTCATGTTGTTCTGTAAGCCCATAGTACCTATGGAAGTTTTTCAGCCTAGTTTCTTCGATGGCTGGCTAATGTCTTTGTTAAGTTTCCCTTAATGACTTTATTGGTGCTTTCTACTTGACCATTTTCTTGTGGGTGATACGGTGAAGTGATTCTGTGATGAATTATATACTTTTCAACCATCTTCTTGATCAAATGAGAGGTGAACTAAGGCCCTCCATCTGTCACTATCTCTATGGGTATCCTGAAGCGAACAAAAATATCTTCAAATAGGAAGTCAAACAATTTTCTCTGTTTCTCTAATTAGTGCCTTTGCTTCTACCCACTTTGTGACATAGTCGGTGCAGACCAATATGTATGATTTTTGCTATGATGAAAGATTAATTGGCCCCAAAAAGTCTAGGGCCCATTTATCAAATGGTTCTATCACTATCTGAGGCTATAACAACATCTCATCTAATTTCAGAGGCTGGCCCATCCTTTGGCAGCTATCACATCCCTTCACAAACTTCTTGGCATCCTAGAATATAGTTTCCCCGTACTACCCTGTTGAGAGTAATTTATATCCCGTCCTTTTGTTAGCGAAGTGCCCTCCACAACGTTCCTCGTGACAAGCCTTCAAGGTCTCAAATGCCTCATCTTCTCTAGCACATTGCCTAATCTGAAAGTCTGGCCCGGTGTGATAGATATTGCCTTCTATCCAGGAGTAGGTAGCACTTCGTTGTATAATCTTCCTCTTTTCTTTGGAAGAAAAATGATGTGGGAATTTCCCTGCAGCAAGGTAATTGGATATATCTGCATACCATGGTGAGTGAGTAGAGATGGCAAAAAGATATTCATCTGGAAAAGAATCCTCAGTGGCAGTGCAGTCATCACTTATAGTTAAGCTAGAAAGAAAATCGACAGCTACATTATCTTTTCCGGGTTTATCTAAAATAGTAATATCAAATTCTTGTAACAAAAATAACCATTGTGTAACTCTACCATTAGTAACAGGTTTGTTCATCAAAAATTGAATTGCAGCATGGTCAGTGTGTAAAAATACTTGATACCCAGTGATGTAGTGCTGAAATTTGTTGATAGCATGCACTACTACTAGGAATTCCTTCTCAGTAACAGTGTAGTTGAGTTCTGTTGGAGTTAAATTCTTACTGATGTCATAAATGGCATAAGGTTTATTCTCCTCTAGCTGCCCCAAAATACCACCCACAACTATGTCATATGTGTCTATAGCGATATGGAATGGCAATTTCCAGTTTGGTCCTCGTAAAACAAGTGCTGCTGTTACACAGTTCTTTAACTTCAAAAATGCTTGCTCACACTTCCTTGTCCACACAAATTCCGCATCTTTCATGAGAAAAAAAAATAGAGGAGATGCAATCTTTGAAAAGTTTTCTATAAATCTCCTATAGTATCCTTCATGTCCCAAAAATCTACGTACCTCTTTCAGAGTCTTAGGGGTTGGGATTTTCGAGATTACCTCAATTTGTGTAGGATCTACCTTGATTCCATCTACAAAAATGAAATGTCCCAGCACAATTTCCTCGGTCATCATCATGTGGAATTTCTCTGTGCTCATAGCAACATTAGTTTGTTCACAACGTTCTAGCACTTTTTCCAAATTAGCTAATGTTGTCTCAAATGCATCCTTGTAGGGTGTAAAATCATCCATAAATATTTCAAAGCGGTCATTCAAAAGATCAGAAAAAATACCCAATATTGCCCTCTGAAAAGTTGCTGGTGCAATACAGAGGCCAAAAGAAAGGACTCTGTATGCAAAAGTACCCCATGGGCAAGTGAAGGTTATCTTGTCTTGGTCTTTCGGGGCAATCTATATTTGATTATAGCCACTAAAACCATCTAGGAATGAAAAAAAAAAATCCCAGAGAGAGTATCCAGGACCTAATCAATGAATGGTAAAAGGAAAATGGTCCTTTTGAGTAGCCTTGTTAAGCTTTCTACAGTCTACACAGACTCTCCATTTTCCGTTCCTTTTCAGAACTATGACAAGTGGAGACACCCACTGGCTGTTAGAAATGGGGTAGATGAAATTAGCATTAAGGAGTTTCTGCAATTCTTCTTTCACTATCTCCTTAAGTGTGGGGTTCATTCGGCGATGCAGTTGTCTAACTGGTTTGCAATCATATTTAAGATAAATGTGGTGAGTGCATAGGCCAGGATGGATTCCTTTCATATCTATATAGTCCCATGCAAATGCCTTTTTTTTATTTCTGTAATAGTTGTATCAGAAATATTTTTTATTTAGCAGTCAGGTTAGGATTGATGTTTAAACATTTCCCATGTTCAATTTCAATGGGACTATTGATAGTATGTGGAGTGGTTTCCAAATGCTCAATAATTTCATCATCTACTTCATCTTCTTCCCCCAGATCTCTAATGGAGTCAACAAAGAGTGAATTACTAATAAAACCATTAATGATATCGTCCTCTGTTTCATCCTTAAAGTATTGTGCTTTTCCAAGCGTGAGAAGAGGTAGGGAAAGATCATATTTCTGTTCAAATTTGATGTAGGAGCATTAGGCTCAGAAAATTATTTGTATTCTAATAGATATAAGGGGTCTTGTATTTTCTAAGAGATTAGATTCTTATGTAACAAATTAAAATAATTTGTTTAGAGTTGAGTGATTTTAAAAAGAGATATTTAAAATATGGATTAATTAAATAATGAGAGGAATTTTGTAAATGTTTTTGAAAGAGAATATGAGAGAATTAGGAATTGGTTCCATGATTTTGTGGATTAAAGAGGATCCTTATGGATAAAGAAGAGATTTTAGGACTTAGAAGATTCTTAGGAATTTGTTGAGAAGAATGAGGATCTGAAACCAGAATTGGTTTCAAAACCATTTGTATAAATTATAAGCCTCAAAGGCATGGGCAAAGATATAGAGGGAGATTAAGGATCAAATCAGTTAGTTAAGGCTTTGATTGTAGCCTACGGGCATTAGGAAGAAAGAGGCCACTGATTTGAATATCAGGCCAGAAGAAAATTCCTATGTAAATATTGAGTATTAATACAAAGAACTCAACTTCTGAGTTCGTGTTTCATTATTGAGTTATATTGTGTGCAGGTGAAATTAGCAAAATCAAAGGAAATTTCATGATTTTGAGCTACAGGATTATTGAATGTATGAGACTGCTTGTTCTTAAGAGGTCGAATATTCATTTATAAATTGAATTCTGTGTGATTTGCGTATGTTGGTGATTTAGCATCGATCACAGAATGGATCGATGCCATAAAAAAATAACTTGGCCTTCTAAATTGAGGTCCAAATCTGCCTAGATGCATTTCGCCGCTGTGGGCTGACACTGTATAAAGCATTGTGAAGAAGATCTTGCACATTCTGTTGTGTATAAAACAGTGAAGTGAGTAATTTATGAAGAACATTGTGTATAAAACAGTGAGATCCGCAACTTGATGTCACATTTGGGTTTGATGTATCTGTGTTTTAAGGCTACTCATTTGGGGCTTTACTGCATTAGTAAAAGATGGAGATAAAAACGTTGTAAAGTGTTCAATCCACAAAATGGTGGACATATGGTAAAGTAATGAATCTTAATCCTGATATTGCAATGAAAATTTATTGAGAAAAGGAGTCAAATTCAATCGAATTGAATTGTGGGTTTTTCTATGTGAAATAACCGGATGGAAGGAAATCCAAACTCTCTGCAAATACCAGTGATCTAATTCCTTTGTGGAAAATTGGTAACGTTTTCTATTCACGCATTTTATTATGAAATAACAGTGAAATGGGTTCAAAAATTCTTTTTGGGAATCTTTAACTCTTAATTGTTTAATTTTCTGGTTGTTGAAACCATGTCCCAACATTTAGCATGCAGAACATTGAAGTAGTGTTCAAAGGGTAGTAATGGTATATCACACTTTTAGGAAAGCAGTAAATGGTATTGTATAAGACTGTGCGATAAACCTCCAGAAGCAACATGTGGCATTACAAAACCATCTATATCGCACAGTTTTGAATCTTTAAACGCCGTGCATTTTGAAGTGCAATTGTTGTAGGTTGGTGAACGCATATGATCGTTGTATAAAGGTGCGTTGAGTGTTAAAATGTGGGGCCGATATATAATTTTATTGACATATTTTGTGGACCCAAGGTGAAATGGATAGCCATGATATTGGTCGATAGCCTTTGATCATGACGAAGTAATATTTTATTAAAGTTCCTCTTATGCATTTAAAAGTTTAAACTTTGGTTAAAGGGAAGAATTAATCTTTCATAGAGAGAATTTGAAATTCTGTAAAAAGAAATTTGAAAAGATTTCAAAACTTGGTTTGAAGAGAATTTCATTAAATATAGCTGATGAAATTTCGTGGGCATAATGAGAAATGCATTTTTATATGCAAATTGTGAGTAGAAAGCAGCTAAGGTTGCGTCAAGTGGTATCAAAGCTGGAAAAAGAACTTTTGAAGGTTAAAGTATTTTTTAAATTGTACAGAATGCATGTGTGATGGAGGAAGTAAGAGGAGACCAGATATTAAATCTGATAAGCAACAGATACACAGAGTTGATGTGTAACAGAAATAAATGAGAACAGTCCATTCAAAGTACTAGTGAATGAGGAGAACAAGGTCATGCAGAGATGTTGAAGGTGAGATAGTGTGTTTTATTTTAATCTGGTTTGAAGATTGTGGTTGCAGAATTCCGAATGCAGACAAGATGAAAACAAAGAAAGATCAAGCCGTAAGAAGTAGTGATGGAGGAACTGGTAAAAATTTATGAAAGAAGGAAGGTGACTAAGTGCATAATCCAAAGGAATAGTAGATTCAAGAGAGTGAACAAAAAGAATACCTAGGAAGAGATCAAGCTCAGAAATGAAGCTTGATAGGGTATTGAGTAGCAAAAGGATATTGCTACAAGAGAAGACTATGTCGCAGATCACCAATCAAGCATGGATGAGCTCATGAGGAAGATGGTCATGGAGGATCAAAGAATAGGTTCTAAGGAATACCATGAAGATAAGATAAGTGATGAAGATCGAGAAAGAGATGTTGCAGTGATGAAAGTACGACTGGAAATACTACAGGGGTGGCTACAAGAGAAAGATAATGAATGTCGAAAGCATGGATGGAGAATGAGGAAATGGGTTCGATGGAACCTATTGCAAAATAAATGGAATGCTAAGTTGATGAAAAAGTTCATAGAACTTGAACAGATACATATTTCTTTGTTGAAAAAGGAAAGACTCAAAGGAATTGAGTCACAATAAATAGGATCTGCTGGAAAATAGAAAGTACATTGTGAAAGATGGGTGCTTGAAGAAGCAAATGAGACTTAAAGGTCTTGTGTTTTTAAAACTAATAATTTTTGTATGATTTCAGGTACATCGCAGGATGATGAACAAGCTTTAAATTTTGTTAAGGAGAAGGAGCTGAATCTGAAATCTGTTCAGATTAATGTTGAGATAGCAAGATCTCATAAAGAAAAGGAGACAGAGGGGTCTCATGGAAATAAGCAACAGAGTATTGAAATAGAGGAGGAATGACCATCTGATGATTGGTCAACAATAACTGAAGGTATAAAAAGTTGTGTAAAGTTTCCAAATTCTACCCCAATTGAAATTGTTGAGTTATATAGAAAGTTAGATCTTCAAAGAAGAGAGTTGGAAAAGCAGAGGATCTATACTTAGGATGAATTGCTGAAAGAGAAAGACAAAGAAATTGTCATGAATGACTCTCAGGAAACAGAGAGTAAGAATGCAAGAATGGTAATAAAAGTCCAACAAATCGAAGGAGTTCATTATTGTGAACCAGAGCAGGGAGACATCCTTGAAATAGATGATATGAAGGAGAGACTAGCTGACAGTATCATGGAGAATTTAAATCAGCATACTGAAGTGCTGACAAAAGAGTTAAATGAAAACTCAAAGAAGCATACTGAGATGTTGTCAGAGGAGGAAGAGGCATTGAGACCTTTTATTTTTAATACTGATAATTCATGTGTTAATATAATTTATGCAGGTAAAGGAAGACAAAAAATGGAAAATGTCAGAGAATCTAACGAAAAGGAAATTATGTTAGCTGAAAACATAGTGAAGGATCATCATTCTATCGTGGTGATTGGCACAATGGAGAAAACCTTGGAAGCTAGAAAGAAAGACAGTGAAGAATTTCTAAGTCCTGAAAAAGACTTAGAACTACAAGAGGAAGATTTGGTGATTGGATCATTAAATGAGACCATTAGGTATTATGATTTTGAAATTGATAATTTGACTGTGTTTACAGATGTTGCAGAAGACAATCCATCTCTTGGAGTTGTCTTGAATAAAGTTGAAAATTGTCAAACAAGCTATGTGGAAGAGTGTCTTTCTGATGAAGATCAAGTTGAATTGTTGTAGCAGAAGGAACCCATAGATTCCTTACTTAATAAGGAGAGCATCTACAAGGAAGGTGAGATAGTCATGTCTCATATGAAGGAACTTGTTATTTTTGATGAAAAGGAGGAGTTGGCTTATCTGATTGGCCAAGAGAAGACTGTAGGACAGACCCTTAGAACTGCCATAGTGGTGAAGAATCAGAATTCTATTCTGATAAAGAATGAAGATACAGTGTTTGAAGAAGCTGAATTGATTGTCAGAGTCAATCAAGGAGGTGAAGGACAATCACTGAAGGTTGTCAAGGAAGAAGAAGAAGGTTATGCTGAAACTGAATTACAGCATATTGATGATATATTTGAAATGAAACAAGGACAAAGGGAATGGCTGAAATTCTTGCTGGAAACATTTGAGCAAGAGAAAGGAATTGCAGACAAAGATGTGGGAATGTCTCAAGTTGTGGAAGACGCAGGAGCATATACTAGTTTGCCGAAATTTTTTATGTTTACTAGTATACAAAGAAGAATGAATGAGTATATTGCTACAACCAAGGAATCAGAAGATAATTTATTTTTTAAAAGTGAATTTGCAGATGGTGAGAAAAAGATGGATGTTGCAGAGGGAGATATCTTAAGAGATATTCAGGAAGTTTGGGAGGCAGCAATATCTACAAGAGTATTTGGAACAATAAGAGATATTTAAAATATGGATTAATTAAATAATGAGAGGAATTTTGTAAATGTTCTTGAAAGAGAATATGAGAGAATTAGGAATTGGTTTCATGATTTTGTGGATTAAAGAGGATCCTTAGGGATAAAGAAGAGATTTTAGGACTTAGAGGATTCTTAGGAATTTGTTGAGAAGAAAAAGGACCTGAAACCATAATTGGTTTTAGAACCATTTGTATAAATTATAAGCCTCAAAGGCATAGAAAAATATATAGAGGGAGATTAAGGATCAGATCAGTAAGCTAAGGCTTTGATTGTAGCCTACGGGCATTAGGAAGAAAGAGGCCACTGATTTGAATATCAGGCCAGAAGAAAATTCCTACATAAATATTGAGTATTCATACAAAGAACTCAACTTCTGAGTTCATGTTTCATTATTGAGTTATATTGTGTGCAGGTGAAATTGGCAGAATCAAAGGAAATTTCGTCATTTTGAGCTACAGGATTATTGAATGTATGAGACTACGTGTTCTTAAGAGGTCGAATATTCATTTATTAATTGAATTCTGTGTGATTTGTGTATGTCAAGGATTTAGCATTGATCACAAAATGGATTGATGCCACAAAAAAATAACTTGGCCTTCTAAATCGAGGTCCAAATCCGCCTGGATGCATTTCGCCACTGTGGGGTGACATTGTATAAAGCATTGCGAAGAAGATCTTACACATTCTGTTATGTACAAAACCTGTATATAAAACAGTGAAGTGAGATATTGATGAATACCGTTGTGTATAAAACAGTGAAGTGAGTAATTGATGAAGAATGTTGTGTATAAAATAGTGAGATCCGCATCTTGATGTCACATTTGGGTTTGATATATCTGTGTTTTGCGGCTACTCATTTGGGGCTTTACTGCATTAGTAAAATATGAAGATAAAAACGTTGCAAAGTGTTCAATCCACAAAATGGCAGACATATGGTAAAGTAATGAATCTTAATCCTGATATTGCGATCAAAATTTACTGAGAAAAGGAGTCGAATTCAATCGAATTCAATTGTGGGTTTTTCTATGTGAAATAACTGGATGGAAGGAAATCCAAACTCTCTGCAAATACAAGTGATCTAATTCTTGTGCGGAAAATTGGTAACGTTTTCTATTCACGCATTTTATTATGAAATAACAGTGAAATGGGTTCAAAAATCCTTTTTGGGAATCTGTAACTCTTAATTGCTTAATTGTCCAGTTGTTGAAACCGTGTCCCAACATTTAGCATGTAGAACATTGAAGTAGTCTTCAAAGGGCAGTAATGGTATATCACACAACCAGGAAAGAAGTAAATGGTATTGTATAATATTGTGCGATAAACCTCTGGAAGCAACACATGGCATTACAAAACCATCTATATCGCACAGTTTCGAATATTTAATGTCGTGCATTTGAAGTGCGATTGTCGTCAGATTGGTGAACGCATATGATCGTTGTATAAAGGTGCGTTGAGTGTTAAAGTATGGGGTCTGTATATAATTTTATTGACATATTTTATTGACCCAAGGTGAAATTGATAGCCACAATATTGGTTGATAGCCTTTAATCATGATGAAGTAATATTTTATTAAAGTTCCTCTTATGTATTTAAAAATTTAAACTTTGGTTAAAGGGAATAATTAATCTTTCATAGAAAGAATTTGAAATTTTGTACAAAGAAATTTGAAAATATTTCAAAACTTGGTTTGAAGAGAATTTCATTAAATATATCCAATGAAATTTCTTGGACATAATGAGAAATTCATTTTT
This sequence comes from Pinus albicaulis, assembly GCA_034641835.2. Lineage (NCBI taxonomy): Eukaryota > Viridiplantae > Streptophyta > Pinopsida > Pinales > Pinaceae > Pinus > Pinus albicaulis. The sequence continues at coordinate 793,356,851 of CM076576.1, read as the reverse complement.
ATATGAAAATTGTGAGTAGAAAGCATCTAAGGCTACGTCAAAATTCATCCCACCAGGGAATACTCAAATCCATATGAGGTTTTCTGGGGGGTAAAGATTCAGGTTCTGAGTGGCCTACCCATCTAAGATCACCATAGATCCAGACCTACATTCGATATATGCATGTGTAGTGGCTAGCGACGGTCTTCCCAAGATTAAAGGATGACCCCCCAGGTTGGATTTGGTTTGTAAAATGAGAAAATCAGCTGGATAATTCCAAGAAGCCATAGTGATAACCACATCTTCTATCATTCCTCGGGCTTGACATGGGACCTATCTACTAATTCAAGCACTGTGGGTGTAGGTCTAAGTCCATGAAGTCCTAGGGAGATAAAGAGGTATTTAGTCATGACATTAATGGTTGCCCCTAGAACAATCGAAGTATTGGCTATAGGTTGATCGTCAATATGGAAAATCACTATAGGGTTCCTTGGGTCATTATATTTAGTCAACAAATGTTGATAAATCATTAGATCAGACAGTTTCCCCATGACATGGATAGTAGCAGGGTCTTTAGGTTTTCTTCCAGGATTTTTGACACATAGATCCCTCATTATTTTACATACATAGGTACTTCCTTAAGAGATTGAAATAGCGGAATTCACACATACAAATTTTGCAGTTCCTTAAGGAATCCAAATTCAGGTTGTGAGGTTGGCCCAGTTTCAGTTAATCATTGAGGGTATGGAGGATTTTGAATGCTAAGATCTGAGTCAGCTATCAAAGATGCACCAGCCGTGCTCGGGTTAGTTGTTGTGGAAACAATAGACCCTCCCGACCTGGATTCTACAGGTGTAATTGTGGGTGTTGTATCAACTATTATATGTGTAACAACTGCCTCAGAATCACCCATATTCTTTCTATGTGACTCACGTTCTTTGGTAATAATGGGAGTATGTTCAGATATGATTACTTTCCTCGATCGAATTTGAACCTTGTTAAGTCCAATATGAGTAATAAGATAAGTCTGGAGGGTAACCGGAGCATGGGTTGCCTTATTATTCGGATTTGGGTTAGGTTGCACAGGTAATTGGGGTCGGACAGGAGGTGTAGGATTTTGAATAGAAGGCAGTTGTAATTGCTACTACTGTATTGGTAGTGCAGGGGATACTGTACCTTGGCCATTACTTCTCCAATTCTAACCCCAAGGATTGGGTTGTGATGGGGGATATTGCATTGGCGGAGGAGACAGACAGTGGTTCCATGGTGAAGGAAATTGTGTTGAGGAAGGAGTAGGATACTGCCATGGATATTGTTGACTATTATAAACATTATTCCAAGGATAAAAATAGAAAAAATCTGAAGGCATACCTATAGGTCGTGGTTGCCATGGTCTCTTTGATTTGATGAAATAAGAAGACTGGACATCCTTGCTTGATTCTTGAAGTACCACCTTCAGTCTGGGCAATTCAGGACATTGATTTGTAGAATGCGCCAATTCATAGATATTACACATACTGACACTATTCGATCCAAATTATCTTTCCAAATGTTTATTTTTGCATCATGGACAGAATATTGCTAAGGCTATTTTAGCTTCTGCTTGTTCTTTCTTAACTTGTACCATAGTGATATGGGCATAGATAGTGCTAAGGAGGTCAGTTTTAAAATCCTCAAATAGGTTTCCGATATCTACTCTGGTTACTCCTGCACTCGTGGACTTCTGTATCCAGAATGAAGGGTCCCGAACTGAACTTCTCCCCTTGATCGATCTTCTTGAGCTATGCAGGCAAAGCTTCATTATTTCGTTAAGAGGTTCTTGCAATATGTCTCCTTTTCCCAATAGATTCAAATGCTCCAGAAATTCATCTCTTATACCTCTTAAGAATATTGGATTTAGAATTTATGGGTCTAAGTTACTGAACTTATACCTTTGTAAATTCTAATGAAATCACTCCATATAGTCTTCTAGGCTCTCTTTCTCCTTCTATGTGATTCTGAAGATCTCATCCTTCAAATCCCTGGTTCGACAGTAATCCTGATACTTAAAGAGAAAGGCCTCCCTCATGTCAATCCAAGTTCGAATCATGCCAGCACCCAGTCTCATGAACCATCTTAATGTTGCTCCTTTCAGAGTAGCAAGAAATAATTTCAGCTTCTGGGTGTCTGAAGTGTAGTCATAACCTTTACATAGCACGTTGAATTCGAACAAAAAGGTATCAGGATATTCAACTTCCATCCCTTGAAAGGATGCTAGGTATGACAAAGGAATATTCTTCATATGAGCCTCATCCCATGTTACTACTATCTGGAATTCAAAAGTAACGGAGCTATTTGTCTTAACATTCTCGTCTCCCATGGCTGATTCTTCCTGATGGGATGAACTGACCTCAGAGTGTGCTAGAGATTGATAAATAAAATAATTAGGTTGTTCCAAGACCAGCAGTTTAACGGCACTACCAGCGTCCAAATGATGATCAATTAAATATTTTTCCTCAAGTCCCTGATGCTTCCCACTGGTCTCTCCATGTCGTTCAATTCTCAGATCCTGATCAATGATTTTCCACTGTTGTTTCGAATCTAGAGTCTTGATATCAGGAGTGGATATGTTGTTCGAAGGGTGGTGAGGTCTAGACATGAAAGGCACCGATGGTCCATGCTTTTATATGGTAGCCACTTTTTGTGGTCATGTCTTCCTATTATCTCTGTATGACGTAGACTGTTCCTTTTTTGCCATTGAGATTAGATGTCTAAATAATGTCTTTCTTCCCAAATATGCACTCTTCTTTTCCTTCTTACAACCCGTCTTTCCTGTAGTTAGTAGAATGGGGGGTGTTTGTAGATTTTGATATTGTCCTACTGGCACACATGGACCCTTTGTGTATCAATTCATCCTATAAGTGCTTCAGTTTCTACAGCGGTTAGCCCACTCAAGTTTGTTAGAGTGATGCACAGGTTCTTACCACTTGTCTTACCGCCTAATGACTGTATAGCCGAAGACACCCTAAAGAAACACCCAAAAATTCACACTTCTAAGTGTCCCAGTAAGACATTAGTGAGCCCGCTCAAGTTCGTTAGAGTGTTGTGCGGGTTCTTACCTCTCGTCTTACCGCCCAACAATTGTGTCGTTGGAGACACACTAAAAAAACATATGAAAATTTCACCTCTAAGTGCCCCAATGTAGCATTGGTGAGCCCTCTCCAGTTCGTTAGAGAGCTGCACATGTTCTTACCTCTTGTCTTACCACTAGGTAATTGCAGACTGGGTACACTCTATCTTCTAACAAACAACTCTGGTTGATTGGATCGTCACTGCCATTCCCCGGTAATTGTGCTAAAATGTTGAGCTGTCTTAATCACTATTAAATTACAAAAATAGTACACATAAATTATCAATCCAAGGACGTCTTTTATTTCAATGATAGTCGCACTGTTTTTGTTGATACATCAAACCATAAGAAAATCCAAATAAAGGAAATCGTTGTGGAAGTAAATGCTGGAAGGAAATCACTCATGCAAAAATAAAATGATCTACAAGATTGTAATCACACATCAATTAATCTGTTCTAGGGCGCCACACAACAATTATCCAGCTGATATCTATGATCTCATATGTGTAACATCATATAAAACATTGGAATTGAAGAAAATATATTCACAACTGAAACAACAACAACATCACTTCTAGTGACACATAAAAAAAATAGAAACACATATACACAACTACCTTAATCACTGCAATCCCTGCTAAAGAGGAGGGCCCTTCCTCCCTAGTAGGGCGCAGGTAGAGAAAGAATTTACGGAAACTAAATCAAATAACGCATATAACAACAATAACAGGATAATTTGTATTAATATGAGAAAAATTATAGAGCCAAAGTAATGTTGTTCTTTGCTTACCTTTCGACCTCAAGGGCCTAGAACTATATAGTGGTTACCTCTCAGAAAAACGAGGGATGGATAAGTCATGAGAATCTTATGATTCTCATTTTGATCGAAATAGAATGCATATGGTTATAACCACTTCTTAATAAAAGTATGACTGGAAAATTATAGATTACAATCAAAACTTCCTAGATATTGTTATCCAAAAATGAAATACTCAATAACTTCTACAGTTATCATGATAAATCGCAACTATAGTGTAACAACAAGAGGACAGGTCAACATCAGGAGTTGACGAGATCTTGTCAGCAGTACTACTGTAACAGCAGTGCGCCAGCGGGTTTTTAATAGCATGGTGTAACAACGTCATAGTGTAAAAAGCTCACTATAACAGCACACATTTAACTGCTCCTGTACACCGCATGCTAGAGATATTTTGTGCTACAAATGGTATCTGGAAAAGACAAAAAAATACCATAGATCTTCTTCGAACATTCATCCTCAGTTAGTCTTAAAAAAGGCATGATAAGTCATAATAATTGATGAAATGGCAGAGTAATGAAAATAATGTGAAACAACACAAGTTAAGGTAGAATGGTAGGAAAAAGAGGAAAATATAGTCCCAATGGTTATAGTCATGAGGTAAAATAGGGGAAACAAATGTAGGAAAAGTATGAAAAACTGGCACCCAAAAGTGGGCTCGGGAATACACTGTCTATGAATTCCTTCAGTCTGTTGTCCTCTAGCATTGCCTCCATCATGTCCTTCCCTGCTATGTAATTTTAATTTCCCTCAAGGGAATATTCAAGTCTCAAACCATTGAAAGACATCTTGATCTACTGTTGGATTCCAAAGAATAAATATGCAAATTTTAACTTGTTCCAAAAAAAAAATTGTTCTTCCCTTATATTTTAATTCTTGGGACTTTGATACCATGTAGAAAATCTATCCAAAGGGATTCAATCTGATCTTGTAATCTACTAAAACAAAATATTGAATCCTTCTACAATTTGCGGAAACCAAATATGATCACAGAATCACATAACAAGTAAGAGCAATAATATCAATTGCACAACACAATATGTATCTGAGGAAATCAACTGCTAAAAACCCCGCTATATGTATATTGCATAAATTCAAGATCATGAAACAATACAATGATATTCCTCACACTAAGAAACATCTGCACTATGTTGATTGTCTCACTCTGATCTTAATCAAACATGCCTTGCGATTTAAGCAAAATCGGCCCAGTATTTAACCTTTTGCTTGCCTCTTCCCGACCTTCCTTACTTATGAATTCTTGGGCCAATTGAGCCCCTATTGGTTAGGAAATAAAATATAATGATTGTGAAATTCATCTAAGGCTTCTTGATGACCTCATGCATGACCTGTAGAATTTTATAATTGTACAATTCATAGCCTTTTTCCCTTTAACCTTTGTCTCAACTGGGACTTCCTTAGAACTGACATGAAACAACTATTTATAGTGAATTATCAGTTAATTTATTGATCACTACTTGTGAATTAAATCAAATTTAATTCACTGGACCTATCACTAGCTCATCTCTCAGTTAGAACTAGTTTAACTGATTTTAACTCAAATGCTTGAGTTAACTAATTTCAACTTACAAATAACTCAACCAGGGCTCCTAAAAAGTAGGAGACACCATACATGCCTCTTCTCTAGCCTCTAACTTGAATTTTGTTAATTTTAGATAACCATGGTATGTTCTATGCTTAATGCAGTTTTACTTCAATATTTATTATAGGCCCAATTCAATTTGGCAATCACATAAACATAAAAGTAAAATGTTGGTAGAACATAATTATAGATCAACAGAAGACAAGCCAAATAATGTAGATCAAATTTTACAATTCTCCTTGTCCAGCAAAGATACAGAGTGATGTGTGTTACGGCTATCCACAGGATGCATCAACCAGCAAAGTATTTATCAACATCAAACCAACCAACCTTCCAAGTGTCACACACCCCCATCAAAGACAGCTCCAAAATTCAATGCAAGTCAATAAAAGAATACATCTTCCATATTTCCGGCATCCATTCTGGCATCCATATTTCTAGCATCCATCTTTTCGGCATCCATATTTCTGGAATCCAGATTTTCGGCATCCATTTCCAGCATCATCCATATTTTCGGCATCCATATTTCCAGCATCATTTTCGACATCCATATTTCCAGCATCCATATTTCTAGCATCCATATCCACACGTGGGATGTGAAGCCTCTTCTAGGTTGTACGAACCAATCCAATCATGAGGAATCTGTGTGATGAGATGATAATGAAATGGACATCATCTCTCTCCAATTTATATCATTTAGTGAGGGTGTGTGACACATCTATTAGGCTTTTGAGCCTACATTACAAATATGGCCGACCTTGCACGTGTGTGGAAAATAAAATCAAAATATATGTTCTACTCATCCAAACAAGATGATCTTTAGATCAATATTGCACCTCTCTAAAAGAGGAATCCAACAAAAATATAATAATCATTATATGAGCAGTTACTCCTAGAGTTTGGACCTATTTTCCCAAAATTAACACTCCCTCTCAACTAGGGAGAACTCCATCTGTCCACTTGTGCATTCCAAAGATCACTACCATCGTGTACTATCATATATCATCGTGCATTATCCAGCCGTAACTTACTTTGTTGGCTCTTTTTCACAAATAGAACAAAAAGGTGAGTCACAAAGACATCACACTATGTTGATCCGAAGTCATCTTAAAGGCTAAAACCTCTCTTGGGCTCAAAAAGAGTCTCATACTAACCCGAAGTTAGTTTACTGACCCAAAGTCAGTTTAGAGGCAAGAACCTCATCTTACTTGATCCTAGATCAAGGTGTTGGACACGTGCCATCTTAGACATAGAGAGTATGACAATATTTGATGCATCCATCGGCCTTGTTATTGGTCACTATCCACATTTCCCACCTCATTGGCCTAATGAGAGGTACTTCCCATGAGTCTGAAACTACATGGGTAGGATGTGTGCGGGGCATAGATCAAAGAGAGGTGAACCAACTCAATATGATGCAGTAATTCTGCTAGAAAGCAGATCCTGCATATAAAAACACAACTTCTCACTAAACTTTGAAAAAAATCAAAATTTCTATAATAAAATCATGAAAAACATTCAGCTCAATTTTACATGAAGGCGAAAAAGAGCCATACAAATCAACTCCCTTAACTATATTAAAATTATGTGGCCAGATATTACATTGGGCGGCCTCTTGGCTCTTGGCCCTTTAAACCACTCCTCACTCACTCCACTCTTAACTATCTCAGCTCTTCATCTATTCAAGTGTGTTCTCCTCACAAAAACCACTCATATTTATACATAAATAATGAATTTAATTCACTCCAAAAATTTATCCACCTAATCCTCAACTAAATCTAATTTAAATTCATTTTAGGTGTGGACTCAACAAAGTCCCGTACATAGAATTCCTACTCCCTAATTTTGCTACCGAATTCTATTTTCTCTCATATCCTTTTAATTATTAAAAGAATATTTACAAAATCCTCACTTTTATAATTTATCTCCTATTTTATTTAAAAATAACAAATTAATTAATAAAAAAATTAAAATGTCACACCCCCTTTATTACATAATTAAAAATGAAAATTGGCCTTGATGCTCCTGCATCAGACTCCCAAGGTTGAAATTAATCATGATCGCCTGATCATGTGTTCAGATCTATGTATGCCTGGATCCCATATCTTATGCTGCAACTTTCCATTTGTCGTTGCTTCTGTCTGTTGTTCTTCTCCAGGTTTCCACACTTTATGCTGCATCGCCCCACTGACTATGCTTTCACAATCTTCTGTTGTCTTTCTCTTACTGCTTCTTCTGTGTTTCACTATTGTTGGCCTCTTCCGGGATATCTTCATCATCATCCGCCTCATTAGTTCAATTTCTCTGTCTAATAGATTTTCTCCAGCATCTACAATAAAACCTGTACTCACAAAACAATTGTTAGAATAAAAAACATAAGGCTTCAGTGCCCCTTCTGCTGCTGGCAACATTTCAGTATGTTGTTCTGAAATTTCTTCTTTCTTCAGCACATTAGTATGCTGACTCAATTTCTCTATGAGACTATCAATTAGTCCCTCCTCCACATCATCTATTTGAAAAATGTTTCCCTGTTCTGTGTCTTTCAGCAACTTTCCCTGAACATAGATCCTCTGCTTTTCTAACTCTCTTCTCTGAAGATCTAACTTTCTGTATAACTTAACAATCTCAACTGGATTAGAACTTGGAAATCTTACACAACTTTCCATACCTTCCTTTGTTTTTGACCAATCATCACTTTCCTTCTCTGAAAGGAATTCTCTACCAGACTTTACCTCAAGGATTTCATTCTCCTTTGCGGACAGTTCCATCAGACTGTTCACCGTCTTTCGCATATCCTGCAAACATACATGAACTGTGAGAAAAATTACAAGGCTTCATAGCCTCACCTGTTTCTCTCGTCATTACCTCTTCAGATGCTTATGAACTATCCCAATAGTTCACGAGATCTTCATCACTGATCTCTTTACCCAGAATTTCGCCATGTTCCGGGCCACAAATGGAAACATCCATTTTCAACTCAGCCTCTATGAGTTCTTCACAACTCAACATCTACTCGAGCTTCCTCAGTTCCTCCATCAACTGTATGTTTACCTGCTTTTCCCTCTCTGCGTGCATCTTCTGCCACTTCACCTTCTTTCTCATGGTCCAACCATGTGTCTGGTTCCTCGCATTTTCCTGCAACAACTCCATTAACAATTCAAGGTGAATTGTTATCTTGGCCTTCTCCCGCTCGTACTCTTCATCAGATCTCCGAAAATGACTATCAACAGTCAACTTCCCCTCCTTTGTGAACTGCATCTGTTCACGTGTGGACTTCATTTAAGCCACTTCCCCACAATCCTTCACACTTGTCATTCATCAAAATGCAACTTCTCCTGTTGCGCTTGGCTTCTCTTTATCCTGGGACCAATCCCTGGCAACCTTCTTGCTACAATTTGCGTCTCCAACATTCGCACCATAGCTACGTTCCATTGAAATTTCTATGCTGTCCAATTAAATCTTCGACCAGATTCATAGAGCTCAATTGTCTGCAATTGAACGAAGTTTCGATCACTTCTCCTCTAGGTTTGCTTGCCAACGGATTCAACTTCACTCCCTTCTCTAAATACGCTGGTTACCTCAAGATTATGCTGTGCTCTGCAATCAGATATCCGAGTGGATTTAAAAGCCTCACACCATTTCAAATTTCGATCATCCGTCTCTGTGTGCAAGTCGATTAACGTAATTCTATTTAGCTCAGAACTCCCATTGCTTTTACATTTAACCCGCTTCTGCAAACACTGTCTTCTCAGCTTGACGATGTGCATCGATTTTTTTCTGTTATCGATTCCAGACAATAGAGTTTAACACCCATTTGACCCTATTAAATAATCAAACATTGAGATCGGTTGTAATCTTTATTAAAAAGACCGAAAGTTCATCGATTTTTATGTACTGAAGCTTCAACACAAAATCGATGTCGATTTTTACAAATCGAATCACTTCCTCCCGTGGTAACTAAATAGCATGGATCAGATACAAATCGATCTTCAACAATTTAATAATAGAATTCCATTCAACCAGAACCGTTCTTCCTCCAGCCTGAATCAGAATCAAAACTCTCGATTCCCATTAAGAAAATGTCACAGTGATAAATTCGATATGGGTTTCAACAAAGAATCAACGTCCGTTAATTCCGTCAATCTATATACAGAATTCAGTTCTGCCCAGGATTATATCTTGTGGCTTCAACGCACTAACTCAATAGCGATAAATGCAATCGAATCACTATCGATTCCACAGGCTTTTGACACGGCTTAAATTAATAACAAACGAAATCCAAAGGAACAGCGCCGTATACACTGGGTTCAACACAAAACCGCGGACTCAATGCATTGGAAAATAACCATTCACGCCAAGATTCAACACTTCCTACATTCAACGATCATGTATTATTGTTTTCACACAAAGTCGATGTAGATTCAAGCATATCGAATCATCTCTTCATATATTGAACACATAAATTCAATAATGACACAAACCTCAGAAAATCAAATTCTGTATTAATACACACGATAATACAACAATCTCTTTCCTGCTCTGATACCAAAATGATGCAGGAATTATACTAGAAAGCAGATCCTGCATATAAAAACACAACTACTCACTAAACTCTGAAAAAACTCAAAATTTCTATAATAAAATCATGAAAAAAAATTAGCTCAATTTTACATGAAGGCGAAAAAGAGCCATACAAATCAACTCCCTTAACTATATTAAAATTCTGTGGCTAGATATTACATTGGGTGGCCTCTTGGCTCTTGGCCCTTTAAACCACTCCTCACTCACTCCACTCTTAACTATCTCAGCTCTTCATCTATTCAAGTGTGTTCTCCTCACAAAAACCACTCATATTTATACATAAATAATGAATTTAATTCACTCCAAAATTCTCTCCACCTAATCCTCAACTAAATCTAATTTAAATTCATTTTAGGTGTGGACTCAACAAAGTCCCGTACATAGAATTCCTACTCCCTAATTTTGCTACCTAATTCTATTTTCTCTCATATCCTTTTAATTATTAAAAGAATATTTACAAAATCCTCACTTTTATAATTTATCTCCTATTTTATTTAAAAATAAAAAATTAATTAATAAAACAATTAAAATGTCACACCCCCCTTTATTACATAATTAAAAATGAAAATTGGCCTTGATGCTCCTGCATCACAATATCATAATGGTGGGGCAAAAGCACAACAAGGTTCAGCAAACCTAGCCTTGTGTGTGCTTATAGCTCCAAGAAGCTATCCCCAAGGCCCGTAGAGCTCCCAAAGATCATAGTCCAACTCAAGCAGGACCCTCACAATAGGTTCTTTCCACGATTCCAATATTCTCACGGAAGGTTAGGAACATGACCTTCCCCAGGGGCTTCATGAGAATATCAACAACCTGCTCATCAATTTAGATCGAGCCTTACGATGCCTCATTGTACCATGTCCATGACAAATTGGTATTTAATATCAATATGCTTTGATCGATCGTGGAACACGGGGTTCTCTGAGAGATGAATCCCACTCTGTTTATCACAAAGGATAACGATGGTATCTAACACATGTCTGAATAGATAACTAAAGAGCTTTCTCAACAAAACATCTTCATAATAGGCCATACTCGCTGCAATGTAATCAACCTTAGCGGTGCTCAAAGCCACCGACTTCTACTTCTTGCTCATCCAAGATATCGAAGCAGAACCCAAGGTGAAGCAACATCCAAATGTGCTCTTGCGATCCACCACACTGCCAGCCCAATCAACATCAGTATATCCATGGAGTCTAAAACTCCTAGTCGTGTATCTTAGCCCATGGTTGATTGTGCCTCAAATATATATTAATAGATTCTTGGCACCAATCCAGTGAATGTGATGAGGCTCAAGCATATGTTGGCTCAAAGTGTTCACTGCAAAACATACATTCAGACAAGAGTTCACTAAGAAAATTAGGATCCCCATGAGTTTTCGATACTTGGTGGGATTTCCCAGCTCGGGCCCAATAGTGTTTCCACACAACTTCTTAAGGTTGAGTTCCATTGATGTCGACACAGACTTACAGTCCACCATACCAAATCTCTCCAGCAACTTCATGACATATTTTCCTTGAGAAATGAAAATCTCGCCTGGCCTTTTCCAGACCTCCAAGCCTAGGAAGTAATTCATCAGTGTTAGGTCTTTCATCTCTAACTCGGAAGCTAGCTCCCTCTTACGTTGATGAATGAGAGGGTTAGCACCTATTAGGAAGAGATCGTCCATATAGAGAACTATAATGAGAGGCCTTTCTTTATCAACCTTAAAATAAAGGTTTGGATCAACATTACTTCGAGTGAAGCCCAGCTTCATCAAGTAGTTATCTATCCTCTCATACCAAGACCTAGGGGCTTGCTTCAACCCATAGAGGGCTTTATTCAACCTGCATACATAGGTGTCTCTATCTTGGACTTCGAACCCCAGAATTTTCTCCACATAAACCTCTTCCTTTATTGAACCATGCGGAAAGGTAGTCTTCATATCCATCTGATGGAGACTCCATCCTTGCGTTGTAGCAAAGGGAAATGATATATTGGATGGTGGTATAGCGAGCGATAGGTGCAAATATATCATCATAATCTATGCCTTCTTTTTTAGAGAATCCTTGGGCAACAAATCTTGCCTTGTACTTTTCAGGACTACCATAAGATCCATGCTTGATCTTATAGAGCCATTTCGAGGTGACAACATATTTGTCCTCTGGTCTTGGGGCCACTTCCTAGACATATTTTTTTCATAATGGACTCATATTATTCGTGCCTAGCATCCTTCCAAAGTTTATTCTTTATGGCTTCTTCAAATGATCCAGGTACAGATTGTACAATTATACTCATGGTTGCTAGATACCCTTGGTATCTATTCGGCTTCTTGCTTTCACATAATGTCCACCTTGGGGCAATATCTCTCTCGGCATCTTCAAGAGTATCCCTAACCCATGAGGGTATTCTCTTATTTGAAGGAGGTGGATCAATAGGATCTGTATGTCCTTCAACATCGGGCATCAGTTCATCCTTTTTTTCTTCCTACTTCCCCGCTTCTTCATCTTCTTTATCTCCCTTGGAGCTAGGAATATTTCTTACTTTCTTGAGGGACGCATCTTCATTGAAGGTGACATCGTGGCATATCTCCACTTCTCTTTGACTTGGCACATAGATTCTATATGCCTTTGAAGTTTCACTGTAGGCCATAAAGATTCCCTTCTTTCCAAAATCATCTAGCCTACTTCTCTTTTATTTCGGCACATGAAAGTAAACAGGACAACCAAAAACTCTAAAATGAGAAACATAATGTTTCTTACCAGAGAAGACTTCTTCGGGAATCTTGGAGTCTAGAGTGGAATGTGGGCATCTATTTTTAATGTACACAACAGTTTTCGCATCTTCTCCCCATAGAAACTTTGGAAGACCTTGGTCACATAGAATGGCGCGGGAAAATTCCAAAATGGTCTTGTTCTCTCTTTCAGCAACACCATTTTTCTCAAGAGTATACATATTTGTGGTCTCCCTCTTAATGTCAGATTCACTACAAAATTCATTGAATTCATTTGACTCATACTCATACCCATTGTCGGTCCTCAAAACTTTAATTCTCTTCTCGGTTTGATTTTCCACCAAGTCATTGAAGGTACGAAACCATTTGAATGCTTCATCCTTCTTCTTCAAGAAATATATCTAGGTCTTGCGAGAGAAGCCATATTTAAAAGTCATGTAATAGGAACATCCTCCCATGGATGTCACAGGTAGCATACTAGATAAATCAAAATGTATCAACTGCATGATATCAGTTGTCTTTGTGACACTTGAGGGGAATGGTCCCCTTGTATGCTTCCCTTCGGCACAACCCTGACATACACCTTCATGATCATCTTTAAATGCGGGCATCCCTGTCACCATCTTCCTTGCTTCAAGAAGGGATTTTTAATGAAGCTGTGCAAACCTCCGGTGCCATAACTCTGTTTGAAGAGTTGTATCACATGAAATATCCCCCATTGGACTTCCTCCAACTTGGTAGAGCATATCAACTCTAAAACCAATAGTAAGAGATTCTTTCAAGTTCTTCTTCCAGATGCGTAATTTTCCATCAACGAATGCCACCTTGAACCCTTTGTCTTCCATTGTTGAAATAGTCACAAGGTTCTTCTTCAAATTAGGTACGTATAACACATATTGTAAACAGAGGTCTTGACCTTGAGATAGATGAAGGGTCACAGTCCCTATCCCTTTCACAGAATATGTGGCATGATCTACAAGGATAGTTTCTAAATTAGTATCCTTATCAATCAAATCAAAAAGGGCTTCTTTATAACTAGTGAGGTGCCTTGAAGCACCACTATCAATCAACCAGGCATCCAGGGTGTCAGGAGGAGATGCAGTAGAGAGGGAAGATACAAGAATATATTCATTTCTCTTACTATCAACAACATTAGACTCATCATACCTGTAATTTCTTGACCTCTTGAAAGGTTACCCATTTCTAGTACGATCAAAGGGATCCTTCCTTTTTCCTTTGAACCTGTTGTTCCTTTCATTTCCAATTCCTCTGAAGTTTTTGTTGTCATCATCCCTGGGAGAGTCCCTTCTATTGGGGAACTCTCTTGCATAGTGACCAGACTTGTTACAAGTGTAACATATTCCCTTCCTTCCTTTGGGCCCCACTCTAACATGGTTTTGATTTCTCGGGCCACCATGGTTCTTCTTCTTTGCATCCGTGGCAAAGGCAGTAGGGTCACCTATATTTCCAATAGAAGGATGATCTCTCTCCATCAATATTGTGTCCTCTTGAGTGCATCTAGTCAGAAATTCATCAAAATCAGGAATCATATTATTATTAAGAATCATAGTATTAAATACATACCAGTCTCGACGAAGTCCTCCAAGTGCAACAAGGACGAGCTCTCGATCAGATACTTCTTCTCCTATGGAAAGGAGATCATTCCTAATTTTTATGAGCCTCATAAAATATGATAGAGGCTCATGAATCTTCCCCTCCACATAGTCCATGAGATCTTGATCTTCTAATTCCAAATCCAAGGACATCTTCCATGCATGATAATCAAACGTGTTAGTCAACTTATCATCAAACCATTGTTTCTTGAGAAGACTTATTCTTCGATGATTGCTTTTCACACTATCTTGGGCTTTGTCTTCATGTCAGCTCTGATTCCGTGTTGATTTTAGATAACCATGGTATGTTCTATGCTTAATGCAGTTTTACTTCAATATTTCTTATAAGCCAAATTAAAGTTAGCAATCACATAAACATGAAAGTAAAATGTTGATAGAACATAATGATAGATCAACAGAAGACAAGCCAAATAATGTAGATCATATTTTACAATTATCCTTGTCCAACAAAGATAGAGAGTGATGTGTGTTACGATAGTCAACGGGATGCATCAGCCAACAAAGTCTTTCTCAACATCAAATCAGCCAATCTTCCAAGTGTCACACACACCCCTCAAAGACAGATCCAATTTCAACGCAAGTCAACAAAAGAATCCCTCATCTAGATTTCCGGCATCTAGATTTTTTGACATCCATCTCCAACATCATTTCTGGCATTCATATTTACGGCATCCATATTTTTGACATCCATTTCTGGAAGCATTTCCAGCTTCCATATTTCTGGCATCCATTTCCCGCATCATCTGTATTTCTGGCATCCAGATTTTTGGCATCCATATTTCCAGCATCATTTCCGGCATCCAGATTTTTGGCACCCATATTTCCGACATCATTTCCGGTAGCCATATTTCTGGCATCCATATCCACACATGGGAGAGAGAGAGAAGCCTCTTCTAGGTTGTACGAACCAATCAGATCATGAGAAATGTGTGTGATGAGATGATGATGAAATGGACATCATCTCTCTCCAATTTATATTAGTCAGTGAGGGTGTGTGACACATATGTTAGGCTTGTGAGCCTACATTACAAATCTGGCCGACCTTGCACATGTGTGGAAAATAAAATCAAAATATATATATGTTCTACTCATCCAAACAATATGATCTTTAGATCAATCATGCACCTCTCTGAAATAGGAATCTAACAAAAATATAATCATCATCACATGAGCAGTGCAACCTGGAGTTTGGACCTAGTTGCCCAAAATTAAAAAATTTCCTAAGCTAACTAAGTCTTCCTGAATCAGTTAACTAATACAACTTTTCATGAGATGAAATTACAATTTATCTTCCAATTTTATTAAGGGAAAATTAAATCAGAAGCCCCCTATGGTGATATTTCTGGGTGTCATTTTCTGGGTTCCATTTCTAGATGTCATTTTCACTGTTTCTTGTTGCCAATTTCAACAACATAAATCTTTTCACTTTGACAAAGGCACAATCGCTCCATAAATTTCAAACTTTAATTAGTGGTGGTCGTACATTGTATTCATATAACTATTTTGGGTATAAATTTTATAATGTTTAATGTAACTAAGTCATGTGAAGTATAACTTTTTATCATCTAGTACAGTCAACAAAGTAATATTAAAAAAAAAACTGTAAGGGACCTTACCACAATCGTATAGTATGGAAATATATTCCACTAATTGCATAGGTAATTAAGATATATGCAAACACTCTCCAATGAAAGATACTACATAGGTCCTAAGTTAATATTCTAATTAATTTACAAAGAAAAATATCTTTTATAGAACTATTCTCATGATATTTACATATTTTTTACCCAAAATGTTACACATTAAACAAATGTCAAAATAAAACTAAATAAAAGTAATATTCCAGATAGAACCTTGCAAATATCATAGTTTTCACTCACATAACAATGGACTTCTCACTAAACTAAAATATTTTTGGTGGATAGTGTTTGCTAGACAAAAGAGTCTCATGCATGAAAATTACTGACTAACATAATAATTTTGCCGTGAATTCAAAGTATAGAAAATATTGTTCTCCAAAAATGTCTTTTACAATTTGCACACAAACTCCAGTGACTTATGTAAACTCAAAATTTAGAATCTAATAGTTGCACCACTCTCTCGAAGTCATCTCATTGTGTGGAATCAAACTTTGCGTAAAGGTATCATTTTTTCTAAGGTGGGAAATTTCATTCACACTTTTGTGTGGAGCTTTGCCTGTGTGGAGATTTGCTTGTGCGGAGATTTCCACTCAGTGAAAGCTCTGCACAAGTTATCAATGCGGTTTATTTTTTTTCTATTGCATGTAAGGATTTTCTATGTAGCTTTGTTGGTTTCGAATAGAAATTGGGTGTTGGAAAAGCATCGAATGGAGATCCTTGTTATTCTCTGAATAAAATTCCTTTATTTAGTAATAGAGTAGTGTTACGACATCTTTCCTTAATTAAATAAATTTTATTATTCACACGGTCATTCTTCCCTCTAATGGTATTCCTCTTGAACCCAATGGCGCAGTCTGCAAGTCTCTTTTGATTGTTTTCCCAATATGGATTGCAACGCCAATAGTTGCCTATGTGGTTCCCTATTCTGTAAGATAAAGAACTTAACTCCCTTCTCGAACTGTTAGTACTTCTGCAATACAGTATGTTACATTTCAGAAATATCCTCTTGGTTGTAGGAGAGAAATTCCTATGGTAACCTTTCCAAACCAATCTTGCAGATTGAAGGCTATCCCCTTCAATCCAGAGAGGCCTCTCTCTGCAACCTAATCACTAATATTATCAACTGGTTGATCTTCAAATAGTGGCTAGATCTTCAGGGTTTTTGGATTTTCAATAGGGTTGGGTTGAAATAGGTAATCAATTGGGAAATGGAGTCAACCAATTAGGTTTGAGATGTATATACCAGTATCTTGATTGTATGAATCAAGAGGGACAGAAGCAAGGTAGATCGCAAGTTGTAGACTTGTCAAACAACTTATGAATGGTAGTATAAAAAGAACATAATCCAATATAGCAGGGCATGAGGCATGCATCCTATAAGTTTTAGGAGAAATAGTGCAGATACTTGAACTATATAAACTAGAGCATTAATCAATGAGTTTTGTCACATAATCTAATTCGATCATCAGAAGATAGAAGCTAAATGATATCAAAAAGAAAGAAAATTATCACAGTATAAAAACTAACTCAGCGTAACATCACATGAATCTTTTTATCATGAACATAATCTCTTAGTCCTCCTCGTACCTTAAAATAAGAAATTTATTGAACACAACAACAAAGACTATTTTTGTTTTCAAAATCCAACCTTTTTTTTCTCTTTTTTGATGTATTATATAGAGAAAATACATAAATTTTTAGATCCACAAAATCTGGTAGCAATAACTATAATATTTACAATATTTGAGAGTTTAATTTGCAAAATATAATAAAAAACCTATCCTTCTAGCTATCTGAATCTCTATTTTCCATCTAAACATTGTTCAAAGCATATACAAATTGCTCTATGCATCCTCCACCATTATTCTTCTAGGAAAAGGATGATTTATGGCTGAAGTATAGGAATGAAACAGTTCACACCCTTTTGTGCTTCATATCTGGAATTGTGACTCATATTCCTCCTTGGTAGTAAAACTGATACATGAACTTGAGAACTTTGTTGAACTATGCAACTGTCTTGTATAACTGTTTACTTCTTTTAAGGCCTTTTGATCTTTTGTTTACTCATAATTATTGCCTTCTCTTAGCTACAAAACCATTATGACATATTACCATCATATATAAAAAATAAATTGACTATCTAAAGATTAAAATGGAGCATGTCAAAAATCTAAGGTAAAATTATGGTTGTAAAATTATGGCATTGTTCAACAAAATTAGGTTTTGTATCTTTCTCTGCCAACGAGGTAATTTGATCATTATTCCATAGCTTCTGCAGCCTGAGTAAGGAGGTTTAACTTGTCTTGGCTTCTTTTCATCCTTTTGGTATCTTTTTGTATGGTTTTTCTAGCCTTTAGGGTTTGTTTTCCTTTTCATCCTCCATACTCTGTTTTCCTCTATGTGGTGGCCTTCTTTCTGCTTTTTGAAACCTTCACAAGTTCCTCTTCTTCATCAAGAATCATCAGCTCCTTTAGCTTAGGGTTGATCTTTGCCTTTAAATTCAGTCATAGTTTATTTGTAGGACAAGCATGGGGTTTTCTATAGTAAACCCTAGGCTTTGTTTGTATTTCTTCGTCCAATGTTTCCATACCTTGTTTCCCTTTGTTGTTTTATTTTTTCCCTCCTTTAATAGACCCTAACTTGTCAGGGGGTTTGTAGGGGGTGATAGCCCCTCTGCATGGGGTTCAAGGCAGCGTCTAGGGAAAAAATATTTTTTATGCAAACCCAATAATAGTTGGGAAAACCCAAGGACGGGGGGTGGACCAAAATATGGTGGGTGGATACCCATTATTTTGTGCATGGATTTTGCACATGGTTTTGGGGATGATGGTATTCTGTAGATCCGGTTAAAGGAACTACGATTATGTTATAATCCAGGGTTAATGGATTGGGATTTATGAATGGTTTGTCATGTATATGTGTGTGTGTGTGCGTGTGTGTGTATTGTAACATTGAAAGGAATATAGTGAAAAAAAAAATCTAGTAGTCTCGGTTTGGGATCTAGGGGAAAATCTTTGTATATATTTGTTTTATGTTCTCGCCATTGTATATTTTCTATTTTAAGAATTCGTTTGCATGTGATTTTTGTACAGGGTTAAAACCTACATTTTACAGGGTTTTCAATGTGTTCTTCAACAGGGATATGACTAGGCTCTCCCTCTATTTCTTGAGCTATTGTTTTGACAAAACTTTTAGCTTGACCTCTCCTTTTCCTTCTCGATGCAGGGTTTCTCAGATTTCTTTCTATCAGTTGTTCCACCTGCTTGTTAAACTCATGAGTATATAGTATCTTTATCAGGCCATGATGAAAAATGTTATGAGGTAGCAGCTCAGGTCTAGTTCTAGCTTTCATAGACATTTTTAGCAAACTTTGATGAAGAAAATAAGGTAAATTCATTTTATTGAAACCTGCTAAATGACACAGAAACCTCATGTGATATAGATAAAATTTAGAGTGCCTTACTTCATAGGTAAAGAAGAGTCTCATTGTCCTTAGAGCATTAGCCCATTCCAGTTTCAACATGTTCTGGAGTACTCCTATGTTCCAGTCCTTGGGCCCAGTCCCTAGAGGATCTACTGCCTGTTATGTATCATTATTTTTTGGTTACTTTTCATATTTTCATTAGTGTTGTTATTGATTACTTGTTTCTTTCTTATAGTAGTTAATCGATTGAACTTTTCATCTTGTAATTTTTTTATGCATTTCCTGAAATCGCTGATTGAATTGTGCAAATTAGTTATATAAATGTGAAAGTATGATTTTGTGAATTTCATGAGTTATCTCAGATATGTAATATTTCCAAGAATTTGTGTGATTTAACAACTTTCCTTATGCACTTGATTTGTTGAAGTATTCTGGAATAGACAAAGTGGTTGATAAGTTAGAATATATTTCTTTCACAAATCGTAGAATTGTAGCGATACAAGTAATCATTTGCTATTATAAATCATTTATTTATGCAACGATTGATATTTCTTGTAATTCTCCTGTAGTGATTGCTTCACACTCTTTCATAATGATCTAAGAATCTATCTTTGCATAGATTTTTCTGATAGCCTGGAAATAAAATACGAATTCTAGGTTGATAAGATTAATGAAGGTAGGACTAAGTTGATTTTTAGGAGTCATCTTAGTGCCCAACAATACTTATAATTTTTGATCTTGCATATAGGTTTCTCTTACAAGCTGGTAAAATGGATCATGGGGTATTAATAGTGAAAAATTTGTCGTGATAATAATTGGTTCAACATCAAACAATTTAGTTCTTTAGCAAGCCTTAGGTAGGGATGTCGCTTATATTTATACCAATTTTTACTAGTAGCGACAAGAATAAGTAGTACAATGAAGGAAGTGATTGTAAGTGGTCAATTGAGAGGTGCTTGTAGGGAGATCCAAGGTGATATCTCATTTATTATTTGTTAATGATGTATAGAATTTTCATCTTGGTAGGTAAGAATATTTAAGACAAACCTTGGATTCCCTTGATCTATTTTGTTTGGTAATTCCTATGGAACTAAATTATTAGAATTCATTTTCCTTTCAATTGAATACAAATGGAGGATTTTTCCACACGTTGGCAATATTTTGCTCATTTAGCTTGAGTAATGTCGACATTAGTTTAAATTATTTGGGGTTTACATTGAATCCAAACTACTACATGAAAGAGGATTAATAGTGGTAATTGGGGAAGGTTAAATAAAAAATTAACTTTTGGTGCAAAAGGTGGTTAACCCATGGAGGTTATTTGGTCCTCGTTAAGATTGTTTTAAAAGCAGTTCCAATATTTTTCCAGTTACTTGC
Source organism: Pinus albicaulis (assembly GCA_034641835.2). NCBI lineage: Eukaryota > Viridiplantae > Streptophyta > Pinopsida > Pinales > Pinaceae > Pinus > Pinus albicaulis. Next base: position 793,335,974 of record CM076576.1, on the reverse strand, counting down.
ATACATTCCTAAAGGAAACATGGATAGAATTAGAAAGTTGTATTTTAATTACCTGTGGAGGTGATCTAGGTGGATATTGGTGGCCACCCACCTATTCCACTTGGATCCCCACCATTTTTTCTTTCAGTTCTTCAGTTTCCTTAATTGTAGCACAACTTACTATTTTTAGCATTTTTTCGGGTCCTAAACTTCCAGAGCCGTTATGAGGCCCTAAACGACGTTTTTTGGGCATGAAACCTTCGATGAATAAAATTATGTTTCAGACTCTACATTCGATGTCAATAGTTATACTCCTCGGGTATATCTTTCTGACGGTGTATCATGTGCATCAGACGGACATAGTATGCCAAAGTTACGACACTGGGAAATTGATGTACCAATTTACCCCAACGGGGCCCAAAGTCTGGTGTTTCATCTCCTAGGGTTAGTTTTTTGGATGTTTAGGGTTTTCCATTATTTCTCAACAATATATATGCCTTCGAGCCTCATTGTAACACAAAGTTCAGAGGCTTGTAGCTGCCACATCTTTCTCAGCGATAAGCTACCAACACCCTAGATAGTTTATTTCCACTCTATCTATAAACAAATTTCAGCTCTTTGATATTAATGAAATGAAGTGTTATTCTCGCTGCATCTTTGTATTTATGGTTATATGTGTATTCTGTTGCATTCCTCCGTAAATTCGGATTAGGAGGGAAGTGCTCAGTATAAGGGTCTCCATCTAGTCAACTAGGAAGAAATTGCTTGGCCAAAAGAGGCGAGTGGTTGGGGTCTTAAGAATGATATCATATTTATAAAAGCATTAGCTTCCAAGTATTTTTTGCACTATTTCAATTCAAGTGTTTAGAGTAGGCTGTTAGTGGATAAATATGTTGTCAAATGGAACAAAAACATCTCTATTGTCTATAATAATTAGAATTCTCTTACACCATCCTTCCCAATTGTAGGGAATTATTTGGCTTGGAGTGTTGGGTCTAGGGTGGAAGTTAGGGTTGGGGTTGATGGGATTATGGGATGCAATGATAGAAATTTTCTTCTAGAAGGTTTAGTTCACTATTTACAATATAATGGTAAGCTTGAATTTGGACTGGATTGGTGACCTAACATCCACCTCTTTATTGAAAAAAGGATGACTAATAGATCATTAATCGAGAATTCCGAGGAAATGGTCAAATCATTGGAAAAAAGTTCTTGGATGAACTTGATCATGATCACATTATACTAGTGGAAAAATAGGATGAACTTAGATGAAAGTTTAATGATTTGGGGGGATCTTACTCTACAAAATTTAGCTACAGAACAATGTTATCAAATTTTCCTACAAGTAGTAAGCTTGGTGGGAAATAATTTAGAGGATAATGGCTCCCTCGAAGAGTATCCTATTGATGTGGTTGATTCTCCATGGTAAAGTTCTAACTTGGGATGCACTATATAGAATGAATTTCTAGGGTTTGAATATGTGTTATCGCTATCAAAATGATAATGAGGACAATACATATTTGTTTCTCACTTTTCCACTTAAGAGAGGTATGCTTTGAGATTTTGATAATAGTCCATCAACCGGGGCATTTGACATAATGATTGTGTAGGCAATTGCTTTGACGAAAAGATAAGGCAAAGGGATATAAATAAGTGTAGTGCCCTTCCATAAATTATGTGTTAACGTATATCATCAACTAGAAACTAAGCATTACATGAAAACAAGAATTTAACTCCCTTGATTGTTTTTGGATTGGTGGAGGTGAAGATTCAAGAGTATAAATTAGTTTTGAAACCAAAAGTGCCTCATGTGGTGTATAATCTAGTATTTTCCACTAATAACGCTTGGTCATTCTTTGATGGGGCTTTCTAGAGAGTGGATAAGCTATGTGTTTTGGGCTTTATCCTACACCTTTCAAATTCTATTTCATATTCCTTTAAAGCAAACTCTAGAGAATGAACTCAAAATAGGGGGGAGTTGTTGGCATTTTACATACTAAAAATTGCTAAACAAAAAGAGGTAAATTCCTTGAATTTTTTTGGTGACTCTTCTCTCTTTATCAATTTCATTCAAGGAAAGTCACATATTCATAATTTTCCATTGTTTATGTGAGCCCTACAAATTCTAGATATAGTGCAATTCTTTGGTCCTATTAAAAATTCCCATACATTTCGAGGATTTAACATGGAAGAGGATGCTTTATCCAAATATGGGTTGGAACTACAACTCGACACTATTGTCATGATTCACAAAGAAGTTGATCTAGAAAATATCATTAGTGGGAATTAACTCACTTATAACTTCATATTTTTATAACATGAGTGGATAAAGTTACTGATTCTTAAGATTTGATACTTATTTTGATTTACTTTGATAAAGAAGTATTCCCACACAATGAGACAATTTTGTAACTAAGTCATAAATAGATACTTTGAGAAGTTTAAAGGCAATGAATAATTTTGTATCTTTGTTTATAAGGGAGGTTGATCTTCTCTCTCTCTCTTTATTTTTTTTTAATGGCTATGCTCAACATATAATGAATATACATAATTTCTTCTTGAAATAAAGGTATTATTTTTTCTTAGGGAAAACAAATATTTTTATATTGGAAAAAGTTGGAAAAGAGCTTTTCTAAAATTTCATAGTTTTCATGAGTTAATAGGTTAGGAAGGTTAGTAATTTTACAAATATTTTGAAATTGAGATTTAATGTGGGCACATGCAGGACATTTTAAGAGAAAGTGTTTTTGAACCCTCACCTTTTTAGTATCACAAAGATGAGAAATTATTTCATCACATGGAAGTTTAGGAAATGCCCAGTGTCATGTATCACTTAAAAGTTAGTGTTCTTATTTTAACAATTTTGATTTTCTTCTAGTAAGCTAGATACAACATACAACTAGTTTTATGGTACCTTAATCTTCTTTTATTCTTTAGTTTTCTGATCACGCCCATATTTCTTCTTGAATTTAGATGTCAGAGTATTTTCAATGTTATCAATATTCTACATTGAAAATGGTCTCCTCGTCTATTATCCATTTGTTTAGTCAAAACTTGGCATCACTTTGTCAACCTATATTAAATTGTAAGTGGCTTTGACTAGAATTTGAAGTAATATAAAGAAAACTATTTTCTTTTATGTTAATTATCTCGTACTTGTACATAACTATATTTTCAATGCTTTCCATAAATAAAAGACCAATATCTACACAAATATATATATAATAAAATATAAATACAAGTATTATATAAATTTACTTAATTTTCACTTTTTATTAATTAAAGTAATTTTATGTATATATTTAAAAAAAAACGAGAGTTGTACAATTTCCTCGTCAATTTTTTTCAAAATATATATGTGTCTGTCATTTACGTAACGCAAAAAGCAACGAAATGAGTTAACTACAGACGTCTAGCAAATGGCTGTCCATCTCACTTACGTAATTTTCTCTTCAAATGCCATGGCATGAGTTAATGTCTTTTCAAATTATTTAAATGTCTTTTCAAATTAAGTAAGATGCTCTGCCATTTACGAAAAGCAGGACCACAGGAAATGACAGATGCTATGCCATTTACGAAAAGCAGGACCACAGGAAAAAACCGCGTGAACTGTAGACCCGAATTCCATGTACTAGAACCAGAAGGTCACGCATTATTATTGCAAAGGACAAGCTTTATCGTTGTGTTTTCAACGATTCTGGTTCACGCATTATTTTTTTTAGTAAATGTATTTGAATCACTCTTTTCAAAATTGTAAAATTATTTATATATTTTATTACCAATATTTGCATTTATAGGTGTAAGGGCACAACCATAGAAGTGTAGATGAAGGTAGAGTGGAGAGGTAGTGTTGTAAAAAACAAAGATGTGGACATAGAAGACATGTGGAATTAGGAGGTAAGGGTTTATTGATACTTGAAATCCTCTCACTTGACTTTGTTGATACTTACCTGGCTCATACTTGAAACGTCCCTCAACACATCTAAAATTAGGCTATAAGATACCATGTGTTACATGTATATGTTAAATGAAATATTATTAGGTCTGGATTTATGTTAAATGAGATATTTTTAGGTCCCAATTTATATAACTTTTTGAGCATTCTAAACCAACCATCCTAGAGACGTCATGAAACATAACATATAACATAGGTCTGAATTGAATAAAATTTTGAACTTATTTCAATATTGATTAAACTCGATCTTTCTCAAACATGTAGTTCAACAAAATTGACAAAATGCTCAAACTTCAAAGCACCACCCACAATTTAGTTGAATTTTTCTCACCCCAACAATAATAACATCTAAAACATAAGATAATCAATAGAAAATTGCAATCTATAATATGAAAAATAGAGCTTATTTATTTGCTTACGAAGGAATCCATGGTAAGTAGTTAAGGGGGCATGAATAAGGAGCAATACAAAAATATCAAAGGCAAATCACAAATGCATACCTTTGGATCTCTTGCAGCCAAGTATTCTGGCTCCTTTAATTTGCGGAAATGATGAGACATTCTCCCCACTCGATACATCTACATCTACAAAATCTCTCAATTAACCCATGCAATATTCCAAAATATGGTATACTTCTATTAACATGAAAAATTGGCAGCAACTATTAATCAAGTCACATGTTCACTCACCTTAATCATCACATCAAAGTACTCAACATCAGAATCCAAGGTACTAGGAGTGTAGGGTTTGATAGCTTCTTCACCTTCAACATCTTTTCCCTTGCATACTCAAATTAAACACAACCCATCCTTTCCATTGCATACCCAAATTAAACACAACCCATCCTTTCCCTTGAATACCCAAATTAAACACAACCTATACTAGATGCAAATAAGCTCTCATCATTTGTGATCTTATAGGAGCTTACATAGTGAATTTCCAGCAAATACTAACAAAAACAGGAATAAAAAAATAACAATTTATTACTGATATGTTATCTGTTGTCAACCCTAGAGACAGTCTTGAGTTGTCAAAGACCAGTGCCTAGGACATCTTAAATATAACATGGAGCATGTAACATGACGAATGAATTATAAACAACAAGCTCTCATGCTATAGATTGTAAATGCGTTGGTTAATTGGAATGGAGCCAAAATATCCAAAGACTTGATGCAGAGAAGATGTACTGTAGAAGCAAGATGTAAAGCTCTTACATAAAAAACATCAGACAATTCGGAAGCAATTCACAGTAACAAGGGCCAGTTCAACAATACTTTACAGAGATAGGTAATCTGCAGGCGTTCACTATGTAAGAAAGAATGAGAAGATACCAGCTGTCACATAAGTAACATCCGGACACACATATTACCATGAAATAGGCTTATCAATTTAAGAATCTATTCATAAAAATAGCACATTCCAAAATATCACTATGTCGAAACCAATATAGCAGAAGAATGGGTGCTAAGATAATGGAACAGTATATCATGCATGAGCTATATTTAAAGAGCTGGATTGATTTCAATATGAGTATTAACTAAGATAAATTCACATTTACGTCAATGAGCTGCTCGCATTCCAAAACATGATACAAGAATAGCGGATGAAATAAAACAAACAATTGATTGACACATATGGGAGAAGTTACGTTCTATAAAATATCAAAGACTGGAATCCTTCTTACAGATAAAACTCTTCTTCATTGAAACCCAACGGGCTCTGAGCCTTCACATAAGAGTTAAACAAAAATGCAGACAAAAGTGCTCTTACAGCATGCTTTTCTTCAGAAAATTTGGAACCCTTTCTTTTCTTCGGATCTTTCTTAAATAGACATCTTCACCTTTGAACGAGAAGATATTTTTGGGAAAAATATCTTCCTCGCATGACCTAAATTTGTTAAGGGTCCTTGTCCAAATAATAAAATTCATGATGAGGTATAAAGGCCTCTCATCATAGACAGTTGGGCAATCAGCCATTTGTAAAACAGAAAATTTAAACAACAGTTTGATAAACGTAAAAATGTTGGAGTGGAGCATGGAGCCCACTTGAAATTTGAAAAGTAACTAACTTAGTAAAAAGTAAAAAGGCCACTGGGGCCGGCTCATGAAATGACACTGCATCATTTGTGAGAAGGAGTGGAGGCCGTTACGGACACTGGTGGTGGCACATTCGCGGACGAGCTGGCAAACTGGCTAGCAAACTGGGTGCACCTTTGCTGACTGTCTGCGGCAGGTTTAGGCATTGCTGAGAACCCCTCCACCTCGACATAGGCCTCCATGAGGGCATTGAAACCTGCCTCGGTAGGAAGCTTGTGTTTTATCAAATGGAGGAGGGCGAACTCTTGTCGAAGAGATGAAACAATCATATCGGCCTTTAGTTGAGTAGTTTTACCTGACAGGAGGTCTGTTCGGTCTTTCTCTTCTTGCAGGCGCGCCTCATATTCTGTCCAAGGTCGGAGCATTGAAGGGGCGGTTGGGTCCCAGCAGGAAGGGAGTCTAGCTGTCGTAATCTCATCCCATATTGCATCGAACCGACCCACGTTGGCGACCACCTGTTGGAGGGCTCTCGAAGTTGTGACTCGGGCTGTCTCCTTGTTGATGATTTTTTGACATTCCAAAGCCTCCATGAATCAGCTTGGAATACCATGCTTCTCCACCTCGTCGGATCCCAACTCATTCAGGAATGAAATATACTTTTTGGCATGCTGGGCTCTGTCGGACAAGTTGAGGTCTGCCTCTTGTAACTTCTTGCTGAGATAGGGTATAACAGACTTATTCTCTCCCATCGTCCTTAGGAAGCCCCATTGTTCGATCACTGCTGAGATTATGTCCGACCAGATTATACTTCTAGCTTCATGGAGGGTGAGGTTTCCCTTCATACAGCTTTTGAGGTCAGCAATAGTTTTTTGCTGATCGGCCTTCGTCTTCATTTCCTGCTCGATTTCTTTCTGCAGTGCTTCTATCCTTCTGGTATTATCAGCCAGAGATTTTTCCAAATCTGTGACCCTTTGCCTTGCGGTGGACGCCTGCTTTTCCAACATATCATTTGCAGCTTTTGCTGCGACCAATTGCTCAGACATCGAGCTGGTTTCACTTGGAGCCGTGATTGGCATGCAACTGTGTGTATCCCATCTAGTTTGAAGCTATGTCGCCTTTGTCTGTAGGATGGTGATTGTTTCTGCCATTTTTTCCTTCTCTTCTCTTTCCCTTGACAATTTACTAGTCAATTCTGCTTTTTCTTGCTCTACCTGCGCCAGCTCGGCCGTCTGCACATGTTGTGAGGCCGACATACGGGCTTTGTTTTTTAATGATGTAACTTCCTTCTATAGCTGATCTATCAGGTAGCCCTGTGGGTTTTATTCTACAGTTTCTTTCCCTCTGATCTGATCCCGGAGACCACGTACTTGATTTGCCAGGGTGCGGGTACTAGCCTGTTCATTTTTCAGGGTAGTACTCACCTGATCGTGCTTTGTCTCCAGCTTTCTTAGTGCAATATTAACCCGCATCACCTCATCTTGCAAAATATCGCCCACTACCTTAAACAGGTTGCATTTGTCGAGCGGTGGCACCTTGGTCATGTAAATCGCATGCTCAAGCACCCTGTAACTAGTGGTACCAGCATCAGGATTCAATATAGCTTCGGCCATAGACAGTACCAAATGCTCGGTATCTACATTCATGGAGGCTGACACCCTGGTGTGATATTTCTCCACATAACCCCCCAGCTCAGCTTTGTGTTTATCCCTGATTGTTCTGTTTTTCTTGATCCTTTCAGCTACTACTGGTGAGGTGCAATCCCCAATGGCCTGAGTGACTTCAGTGAAGTCGGATGAGGTGGCACTATCTCTTAACACTTTAATTCCAGGTTTGCTGCTGTCGGGCTGTGCATATGGCGTGAATGGTTCCAGCAGCTGTCCTTCCCCTATGACCTCAGCCTCGCTTGCGACCGTTTTTTGATTTTTTTGAGTGGGAGAATCTGCTCCTGAAGGACCCACTACTTCCTCTTGACCTCTTTTGATGTCTCCTTCCTCCCCTGTGGCAGATGAATCTGTCTCCATCTGCGAAACCAAAGGCCAAATTTCCATGTTAGCCCTCCACTCTATGAAAGGTCTGGATTCGTGTACATAGGGAGTGGATCTGTTCCTCTTTCTTTTGTTTGAGATAATTTCCCTCGGATCATATGGCCAGGTCTTCCCTTGTCTCAGGTCCATGCCCTGCAACAACTTCTCAACAATAGGAAGGGCGAGTCTTGAATTCACGACAAACGGGCTGATATGGGTAGGGAGTCTTAGGATGTATCATTTCTTCGCAAGGACAAAATGGAGCTGATCTGCCTTTAGGGCTTGTCGAATATATTCCAGAGCGTAGACTCGCTGAGCAGGAAACACAAGTAGCAGGTAAGGGGCGACCTCGGCTCCGTAGACCCGAATTTCAGTGTAGTTATCATAGAGATACCAATCCCCTGTGCTCTGGCTTTTACTAGCTTGCAGCCAGCTCTTCATCTCAGGAAGAACCCTGGGCAAGGGCGAATTGTGGATGATTTCATAGACAATGGGCATAAAATCATTTAGGAAACTAGAATAACCCACCCCTTTTGGCAATTGACGCACTGCGAAATTCCAGTCAAACACAGGTCGGGGTTGAGAATTGACCTCATATACCCTATCTAAACCCAAGCCCTCGAACTTATCAGCATGCTGATACAGGAAGAGGAAGAAGACCATTGAGCAGAAACGAAAATGACTGGTTTCCGAAAGTTCTCGGAACTGGGTGTGAATACTGGCAGACAAGTAACCAGGGATGTCTAAGACTACCCCCCTTTGAGACATCAACCACAGGAAATAAACACACACTCTGGAATTTTATCCCAAACTGCCTATACCTAGAAGACCTGCGATGAGGGCAAGGATGGGTTGCACCTCTTCTTTGAACAGACCCACTGGGAGAAGTTCCGCAGCTGGGAGAGATGTGGCTTGATTGCAGGTTATGGAGGAAATGAAGGCACTTTGATGTTCTGGTGGTAGTTTAGAGAACTGAGAGGTTAAAGCCTCTTCATTGAAACTGGTATAAGTGGCGCTGACGGGAAAGCGGAGGGCTTGACTGATGACGTCGGGTGAAAGGGAGAAAATCTTGTTACCCTGAGCAGAGGTGAATATGCCTCGGTCTTCATCGTATGCATCTCTAAGCCAACAAATTAACTCAACCACTGGAAAGACTGGGGGGGTAATCTGATGGTAAAACCCTGATACGACCACCCAATATCGATCCCTACTTTCAACACGACGCCTAAAATGCTCGGGCCTGATACTGCTAATGAGGAAAGGGTATTGGGGGTCACAGATTCTGGCTTGCTTGTCCAGGAAAGGCTCGAACCCGGGAGGGTTTCTGGTTTCACAGACCTAAGGGGTCTCTGGTTCATTTTTCTTGGGCGTGCCCCTTCCCATGACCAACATGCGAGAATTTGAAAAAACGAAAGGAAAACAGAGGGAGTATGAAGGACGGAGTACTTGAACAATAGGTAAATTTGCTTGGGAAAGCGACGTTGGGAAATTTGACAATGATTGGGTAGACCAGGCGCTCTTTCCTACTTAGTATATGCCGTAGCTGGAAACCTACGACTTTTTACTGGAGTAAAAATACAGGGAAGCCGTTATCTTTAGACTGGGCGTTTTGAGGTTAAAAAGGCGGATGGATAAAATGAAAGGGGGAAAGCGTCGTAAGGACACTGACAGTGGGGCACGCGGCGTGTAGGGATTGGGTGTATCTGAGCGCAGGTGAACGCCGCGTGCCGGGTTTAATACTGGTACGGGCCTCGGTACTAGTTAACCTAAGGAACTTACCTTACCTTTGTTGTATAAACCGTGTGATTTGTAAATACATTCTCCATAGGACTGATTTAAATATGGTGTACCGCTCCTTAGGGCCCGCACCTTAGCCTTGCCACATCACTTTCCCCTTCGTGTTCTACCCCCGCCACGTCACATCTGCTGCGGGTCCACCTGGAGACACCTCGTGGAAATTCCGCGAGGGTATGGGCCTTTCCCCTCTCCCGTTGCATGACCCCCGCGGAATTCCATATGGGGAGTTCCCTTATTTCATATGTCATAGCTGCGGCAGAATCTTTAATTACCTCGTTTAACGTTCTTCACATCATGTCTCTGCGCTTTCAGTAATATCATTGTCCCTTTTTGCTCTATGCCTTCATTTTTTGTATTTCCTTCACCTTATTGCTTTATGTTTAGCCCCTCGTCATTCCTTCTCGGCCATCCATTTGAATGTTTCACCATCTACCATAGCATTTTGATGCAAGGCTTTCTCAAACCTATAATAAAAGTGACTAATGTTAATAAATGATCAACATTATCCAATTGGAAGTCTCAACACCGATGTTGGATTGAAAAATAACCCAAGTAATTCAACAAATTAGTTCACACATCCCTCATAATTTGAAGTAAAAGACGTCATAATCAAATTCACCATTAGTTCATCAATTTCTTGAATTTTACTTTAAAAAAAAATGTATATTAAATTTAGTGATATAGATGCAATGGAATACACAAATTACTTTATAATAATAAAACACAACAAAAAACTAGTATGGTGATTAGTTACGAGAATTGCCAACAAATTCAATTCTACATTATCACTTAATCAAGAATTTTGAAAAATATCAATTTGTTAAACTTATCTCATGATTTCAAATTTAATAGAGCCTTTCATTTGTAGAAGTGCACCATAGAGATTGAACACTAACATAATATTTGTGCATTATTTATTTCACTATTGTCTATAGAATTCATTGAAACGCCTTTTGGTATTGCTAATGTTGGTCATGAAAAACCTTTCAACATTTATAATATGTGTCAAGTTGTCAATCAATGGTAGGTCTTAAATGGTATTAAAAAAATATTTATTCTCCATCATTCCAAACCTTCCTATGAGAATTTGAACAACTACAAAAGTTCGAGTAACTCCATGAAACCAAATATCATAAATTGAGTCAAAAGGATTATTGTTTATCGAAAAATACATAAAGGATTCTATTGTAATGCACCTAGAGACTAATGCTATGCAAATATAAATATTCAACAATAAAATTAATACATAAATTTAGACAATGTTCACTCAATTGGGCCTATGATTAATTGCACCCTTTATATCTAGAAATTACTTTCCTATTAGTGTTGTGAAACATCTTAGTTTTAATACATAAAACACCTGTAGAAACATGCATTTGCAAACAAGCACATGATTTCATGCGAACAAACCATTTGGTATACAAAACATCTTCCCATGGGTGTTATTACAAGGGTTGTTTCAACTATTTTTGGTCAAATACGTGGTTGTAGTTTCAAATGAAACGAGGAATTAGCACAATGCATGTCACAATTGATAGTCTCAAAAGGTAACAAAGACAAAAAAATAAAAATAAATAAAGGCGAGAATCAACAACTCAACCAATTAAACTAATGGACCATGCAAGTACAAAGAGGCCATTTAGATAACCAGTCTCCACAATATCATTAATATCTTACTAGTTGAACATTCCATTGGCAACAAGGAGGTCCACTAGGAAAAGCGATCCTATTACACCATCAACATTGAGAACCAAATTGCTTGCTTTGGAAAGAGTACAGGTCTCCACTTGCATAGTATAGTCCATGTGCTTAACATCAGGAAAGTGTATACGTGCATATTCCTATATAAGCTCTACTCTCTTGTTACGACTGTCTCCTCTCTTTAGCCTTCAGTAAAACGGTAAACTTTTGGAGTTAGATTAAATATAGAGAAATGACTGTATTCAAGAAGAAAATAGACATATCTTGCTTTCTAGCCTCTGGATGTTAGGCACATGTGACCAATCCCTGCAACTCAAATACCTTTCTTATTCATTCCCTCCATAAATTCATATGACGATAAACCCTATAGGGCACAAAGCATAATCATTGATACTCTATTTGAGAAATTTATCAATAAAAACTCATAATGGGACAATATGATTGGTATTCTTTTTACAACCACATTGCGTTCCCCAAAAATATTCACTTGCACCATTAATCAATTTTTTTTCATATGGTTACCCTGTCATATGCATCCTTGAGTATCTTGCAGCATCATCAGCAACCCCTCCAAATCGAATCATGGATCAATGGCAAGGAGGTTTGTTTCCCAATCCAATGATATGTGGTTTAACAGAAAGTTTCATTGGGTGAAACCAATGAGTCCAAGGTTCAAATCCCATTGAGTAAATGGCATGCTATGATCTCGGCTCAAGGAGTAGACTCCCCTCCTTCCGTGAGTCTCAACTCTTGCTAAATAATAAGATTTTGTATATCTGGCTTGCAGGTTGCTGGATGTACTCTTGGTGTTATAAGGCAGCCACTAAGATTGATCCTGGGGCCTCCCTTAGATTAGTCTAAAAAATTACTGATTCACCATGGTAAAAAAAAAAGAAGGTTTGTTTCACAGAAATGGACCATAATTTATAGCAAATGTATGTATTCACACCACTCTTACAAAGGATCCTCCTAAAAAATTTGTGTTCATTGTTAGTAAGTAGGAACACTAAACATGTATATTTGATTGGAATAGAAAAATAAGAATATGTAGTTCTAAAATAAAAAGGTACTTGAAACAAGACTTGACACTAAATCCTTCCTTGCCCTTACTGTTGCATTTTGTGCAGTATATACACAAGGTCCCAGGTCAGTTGAAATCATGACACATATATCTAACAAAAACACTTATAGTTTCAAAATTAGACAATGAATAAAGGGACTCCATATCCCTATCTAGTAGTCAATCAAACATTCCCCACTTCTAAAATGAAGAGCCATAGATGTGAAAAACTTCAATATTTCTTGCACAAATGCAAAATTCAACTTTTCCATAACTAACATTCTCCATTGTAGTGGGCCAGTGTGTGGTCTATGGATGTGTAGTACTACTTTTGTGTATATGTTGCGCACGTTGTATATTCAGTGATGGTACCTATGGTGATGTGAACATGTAACATATGTAGTATTGTGTACATATGATGTTGTATGTATGTTGTATATATGTTGTTGTGTGTATATTGCATATGCAGTGCTAGGTATAGATGGTGCTATGTACATGTTGGATATTCAGCACTGTGTACATATTGTACTGTGCGCATGTTGGATATGCAGTGTTGTGTGCATATGGTGTTGTGCACATGTTGGATATGTGGTGTTGTGTACGTATGGTGTTATGTACATGTTGTATATGCAATTCTATGTACATATGGGGTAAGTGAATTAGATTTCTGAAGAAGAAGAAGAAGCGGAGATAGAGATGGAGGTACGCAGATTTATAGACCAGGTAACTAGCATGATGTTTTCTTTATGTATGAGGGTATTGTAGTCTCCTTTCAAGTTTTAACTTGTGATTTTCTGGGTTCGGAATCTCCACAGTGAACATTTTTGTGTCTCACCACAGAAAATCTAAAAATATAAAATCTACAAAAGTTTTAACTTGATAAATAAAAGGTTCGAGCCTATTAAGGTAGGATTCTCCTGTGGGTTGTAGCATGCAGAAAATTAAAGGGAGTTGTAGTTTCCTTCTATGTTGTAACTTGCAGAAAAATTGAGGTAGCAACCTTTTGTAGGTTGGATTCTACAAAAAATTAGATGTAATAAGGGAGTAGAAGCTTGTGTTTACATCACAACAATAATAAAGTCATGGTTTTCTCCCCTTATGGGTTTCCACTTATAGCTAGTTTCCATATGTGTTGTTGTTATGTGGTGATGTGATGATATGGTTTACTTATTACTTATTGTTCACATATTGAATTTGTTGTTCATAATGTGTTAAGTTGTTCATTTAAAAGTTTATTTAATGAGTTTAAAAGAAAATAAATTTATGTCTATGAATGTACTAAATGGATTCACCCCCCTCTCAGTTTATTCTAGTTTCGATCAGGGTCATCTTCAAGAAGCTCAGTTTCTTTGGATTTCTCTCTCAAGGTTGAGCCAAATAAAAACAAGATGGGGTCCATGGAGTCCAACAATATGGATGAAAATAATGTTTGTTTCTTGGACTTGAGAAGCCAATTAGGACCTGGAACAAATGAGCTACAGAGAGAAAAGTCCTCTTAAATGTTGGAGTATGTGGGAGATTAATGGCAGTAAGGATTGTTGTGGCACCAAGGAACATCCAGACATAGAGGTGTTCCAAAGATTCTAAATTCAAGGCTATGATTGGTCGTGTAGAGGACAAGTATATCAAAAAAATTGAGAAAAACAATTTCGTAGTAGCAATCCAGTTTCCACATGTTATGGAGAATCTCATATAGGTTTGAAGCTTGTGAAGAGGACTTATTTTGATGATATCTCTAGAGGGGTTAAAACAAGAGAAATGCCTCTAACGGTTTTCTCTGGTCCCCTCGCTCCTCGGTTAAAAAAAACTGAAATGCAACCTACATGTTGTCAAGTTTAAGGTTGCAACGCAGATCTTCCAAGTTCAAAAGATTACCATCGCGGGAACAGAGTTTGCAAGATCCATTTTTTTTATCAATTCGTAATTTTGAGGCTGAATCAAAACTATATAGGTAACATCAAAACCGCTTCGGGCCTAGGATCTAGCCCTCCTAGACCTAGAGAGGGATATCTCTGTTAGATGCAGCTTTGTTTATAGGAGAATTTTAGGCTAGCTATTAGTGCATAGGGGTTTGTTTGAAAGTTTATGGTTGAGGTAGCAGAAGAGTGCTATTGGGCTATGGAGTCAAACAGGTGTAAACAGATTCAAATGGATGAATAACCAAAATCACGTGTAACGAGGCAAGCTAGTCATGCCAATGGATCTTTACAGCTTGTGAAATATAAAGGAGGAGGAGATTAAGGTTCAATGTGAATGCAGAGAAGATCGTCTTTGAATTCTGCATTCAAATCTCAGAGGAAAACATAAATTACTGTTTTGAGACTGAGCAGGGTACCCTATTGTAAATCCTACACAAAAATTTCTTATCCATAGTAAAGAAAGAAAACAATATGTGAAACTAGAGAATGACAAATTACAGGAAGAGAAGAACTTCACCATAGATCATAACACAAGAATATGGAAACAACAATGTCCCTTCATTCATCCAAAAAACGAGTGTTTACAACCACATGAGCCTATTACAATGGTTTTCCCCTTCCGGGCTCTCCTTTAATATTGCAAATGCATACAATATTTATCTAAAACTTAAGTCGGTTACTCTGTCTTTTTCAGAGATTGTTATTAATTAAATTCAAGTGAGAATTTGGACAAGTGGAAACATGCAAGCGGTGATAAGATAAAACTGAAAAAATGATGGATGTATTTACTCTGGCAGTCCAATATTGATTTTGAAATGATCAGAATCTGGCTAGTGTGATGCCGAAGAGGCAAGGATGGCTCTGACATCTTGGCTCTACCTTGGTGGAAAACGATTACTTGATGACCCAATCTGATTCTATGCTAGCTGTCATGATGGCCATTCTACCTTCTAACTGCCTTTGTCTTTGCTGCGTCGATTACTGTTGCAGGTGATTTTGAAATGGGAAACTCATTTTCCATTTATAAATGATGCAAAACCCTACCTGAATTACCGGTCATCAGAATGCAACGCTGTCGCAGAATCTAGTTGGCCAGGTAGATCGACGTGGAGAAGGATTGGTGAGTGGATGTGGAGTAGTGGGGAAGTCTGTAGGTTGATGTGGCGTAGTGGTGCAACGGATGCAGTGGACTACGTGACGTAGCGGTGGCGGGAGACCTGGAGCAGCGGTGGTAGTTTTTCTAGTGGTGAAAACCATCTTTCAGAGGGGGGTGATGGTGGAAAGTGGTTTCAACGAAGGGGGGTGTGAAATAGCAAGGGCACGCTAGTATTGAGAAGTGTGGTAAGGCATACCACCCATTTCAGTCACCCCCCCCTCCCCCCCCACGGTTAAAGCTTGAAGGCTTAGGGGGGCCGAAAAGGGATGGCGACTGTCAGATGGAGGGAGTTTAAGGTGGAATGACATGGGATGTAACAGTGGGGTCGGGGATAAATGAATTTCGGGGTATGAGTGGATGGTGATGTGGTAAGGAGGTGGGCCTGCCCACAGATAGCAAATCGGCACTTCTGTTATGAGCGCAGGGAGGTAAATGCTAAAGTGTGTGTAGTGCGAAGTGTGAGGTGCAGAGGTGACTTGGCATGGAGGTGGGCCCGTTCAATACCGCAAATTGCAAGATTTAAGGTTTGATTACGAGGACTAGGAGTTAAAGGCTAAATCCCGTGGAGTGCAATGTGAGAAGACAGAGGGTGATGTGGTAGGACGAAGATGGAGCCCATTCAATACCGCAAATCACAAGATTTATGGAGTGACAAATTAATGTGGTGATGATTGTTGCAAAGTGCCGACGCGAAAAGGAAAGGAAGGGGTAAGGTAAGTCTTATGCGGTTTATGCCATATATATATATATATATATATATATATATATATATATATATATATATATATATATATATATATATTCAAGCAGCCTAAAGTGGGGGGTGGAGCTGCGAATAAGGAAATATATGGTAATTTCAAATGGGAAAATGATATGGCTATTAGTGGGTGGGCGAAGCTGCTTTTTTAACTATTAAAATCAAATTTTAATTGTTAAAAAAGGGTTTGAAAGAAATGAAGCGTGGGACTTTAGAAAGTGGAAAAATGAAGGGTAAAAGTGGGTAAATGAAATGAATGAGGACAGAAATGAAGTTTTCTCACTGTTAGACCTAATCAACAACACTTTCCTTTTTCCACTAAACTGAAGAGGCAGATTGATTCCTTTGAAGTTCTTGACAGTCAGTATTTCCCTTCCTTTTCTAGAAATAAAATGACAGCCATGGAATATTATTTTCAATATGAAAGACCTAAGAAATAATCAGTCACCTTGTGATACTGTGAATTATAGGATTCTAACACATTCCAAGTCTTCTAAAGTCATGGTGGCGGGTCTTGAGAAATTTTTCTGCCAGAAATGCTATAATTTTGGACATTGGGCTTCTATTTCAATAATGAAAATGTTTTGTTGGTTTTTCGTGCACTTATTTTTCATATAAATTCTTCTTGTACGAAATAGGGATAATAATTAGCACTATAACATGCTACTCATGTGTTATTTTTTTAGACTATTACAAGTGGTAAGCATTTGGTGATGTGAAAATTATTGTATTTTGAGCACTGAAGCTAAGGAACCAAATCTAACTCGATGCTTATCAGATAGTCGTTTCCTCACTATCTTGGGACGTCAACACTTTTTTCTCAAGAAACGAAAAGAGGCATGATATAGGCTACCATTAATTTGTGCTTTTGGACATTTGCATATATTAATGTGCTGACACCTTTTTTCATTCTTTTAACCTCTATACAACTCTCTTAGTGTGAGGAGCCGAGTTATGTTGGTATGTCAATGTCTACCACTGTATAAAAAGGCTTTGGTTTGGGTCATATCTTCTCACTGTTATGGTTCAAACATAGTCTTCCACGATACTGTACTAAGTTAATTAAGGTATTTATACATTCTAAAAGACTTTAAACATAGTTTTGTATACACATAGCAACCTTGTTTCTAGTGTCTCTCCACCATCCATGCTCATCCCAACATGCCACAAATCAGACTACTTTAATTTCATTGATGTATCTCTCAACATTACCTACCATAACATAGACATATACATAGTATAATCACATAATATCAAATCATACCCACATGATACTAATCTTGTAGATTTGTCAGGGTTATTCTTCCCACTTGATTCCTTATAAGCCAAGAAAATCTTCATGCCATTCACTTGCATAAACAATCATTCCTCCACGAGAATGATTCGTGATGACCCTATCAGACATTTACATAGATACATAGATACATGTAGAAATTATACAAGCATGTATAGATTGGATTCACCCGATCTAACAATGTGCTAAAGTTAAATATTGAATCACTTCTACAAATCTTTTGCGTAATTAAAAACACAATCACTAATCACATGAACATGAAGAAAGATCAATCACACACAACACATATAATTTCCCAGGGAAAGCTTATAGCTAAAAACCCCACTATATTCTATTGTATATTATATCATGTATCATGAAACAATTGCATAAAAAAATCTTCTCACAAGATCCCTTAGTACATCAGCTAATTGTCTTACACTGTCATAAAAAATTGGCAAGTTCCATAGCCTATTTACTGTCTCCAGACAACCTGCCTTCACTGCGCAATCCATGCTAAATGCAATCCCTGCATTGATGAAATCCTACCTAGCTTGACTGCGCAAGTATCATGGGCACATCCAATGAGTGTTTACTTTCATGTGTGCAAGCGGATAATGTCATGACTGATAGTCAACTTCCCTTTCACCTAGAACTCAACAAGGTATCCACTGGATCTGACATGCATGCAACTAATAATAGTAAATCTTCAGTTTCATGTGAGATCACTGCATGTGAATTAATTAATATTTAATTCATTTTATCTATCACTACTTGTATCTTCAGTTACAACTAGAACAACTGAGTTTAACTCACTTAACTGAGTTAATCTATTTACAACTTGCACAAACTCATGCACCAGTGCACTTCAAACTCTATTACAACTAGAATTAGTCTGCATGTCCCACCAACCAACCTCTAACTTGAAATTCACTAGCTAACTGAATTTGCCACTTCGGTTAACTATTTCAAGTCCACATTGAGAATAGATTATAGTTTAATGTCCATCTAAATTAAGGGATAATAAAAATAGACATGCACCCAAAAATAGCCATTTGGGCCCTGTTAGACTCCTATACCAATAGGTGTCATTTTTCATGATTGACTTGATGAATTATGCAATATGTTCATACCTTTTCTTGTTGCAAAGGTTTCCATATTTTCAAAAATCATAAAATTTAAAAAATGTAAAGAGGGTGTACCCTAAAAGAAAAATCAAAGGGTAAGAAAAATAAAATGGTCAAAAAAATGAAAGAAATGAACCCCAAACAAAAATAGACCAAGGGAAAGTGTGCAAATTCAAATGCCACTACTATTTCATTTTCTGTAAATAAGAAATTGTGTGCAGCTTGTCAAACTTTTGCCACAATTGTATGAAGAGTCAAACTGTTTAAACTTGACTCGTTCATTTTTCAATTTCATGTTGTAGAATAGAGAATAAATATCTGGCCAAACAGTTTAATCTTGGCAGATAAGTAGATAGATAGAGTAAATAAAGGAGCTCAACAGTTTAAACTGAGCCCTTGGATGTAATAAGTGTAGACTTAGATAGGCTTGCCATGTAAAAGAAAAAGAAGATTGATAAGGGTTTGCCAGTCTAAGTGCACCCTAATAAAGAAGAGAAAATGGTAGAGTAAAGTAGATAGGGTAGGTAGATGGTGTTGCAAAGTTTTATGTGATGAATGATGGTGTTAAATGTGTTTAAACTTTTACTTTCATCACCAAGTGCAAAGGCAGAACACTACATTGGCAGAATTTCAGAGTAAAGAAAAGTCAAAATCATTAACTTCCCATCTCACTTTTTCCCTAACAATTTTACTAATTTCCCCTTAAGTACTAAGGAATTTGAAGATTAAAGGGGCTCAAGGAATTTCCTTGACTTTTGGAGGGACCGGACCCTCGGCCCAATAATTAAAAAGCCCTAAGTACTTGAAGTTATCCATCATTACACTCATTCACTTTTAATCTTTTCCTAAGAAAAATCCCATTTTACTTAGGAAAATCATGCCATATTTCATAAAAGTCCCTCAAAATTACTTGCTATTCTGAATTTAAGTGTTGAAGTTGATATAATGCAATTTGCTTCAGAAATCTTCACTTTCTTAGTTGTGTAAAGTATTTTGAGTTTTCCTTGTTCCCTTGTCATATTAACAATTGATTTTATTTAATAAATCCTTAGTCAAAATAACTTATCCTATTATATTTAACTCCCTTTTATAATAATATCCCCAAAATCCTCTTACTATAAGTTTTTAGCCAAAGTACTAATTCCACATTTTGAAATAAAATCCCACATTACAATGCCCTTTGGCTAAAAACATATCCTTATAAACTATCCCCGCCCCTATGGTTAATAAATTTCATTAATTTATTACCATATAATAAAAATAAACGAGAAAAAAGGTTTTAAACATATGTTTTTATGTTTTAAACGGAAAAATAAAATAAAACCCCAAGTCTCCGTAACCCGACCCTTTATAAACCAACGGGATTAATTAATACCTGGATTAATTAATAACCTCCCCCTCCGCCAATCAAACACCTCCCGGAATAATTAATTAAATGTTAATTACTTTGGTCCCGCGCGTTAACTCCCCCGTCATTTCCTGTCCGGTCCACCGTTGGATCACTCCGCTGGAGATCTACGGCCCACAAACATTTCAATAGCCATCCCTTGTACGAAGATTAACGCGCGAAATCACAACGGTTTTCAAACAGTGCGATGGCTACGTGTCATGCGCTCTGTGGATTCTACTATTTTGCTGTAACATTGATTTTTTGGAATAAAAGTGTTTTGGAGATACTTCTTTGTGGCTTGCTGGATGACGATTTGAAGCTCAAGACTTTTTGCAGGATTCATGTGTCAGACTACAGTTCAATAAGTCTTTTCTATCCTATGTTTTAAGTTTTATATCTATTTATAATATCACTGTGTTTCATTTCTGAATAATTGACATAAAAGAATAAATCATAATTTACTTAAGTGTACTCTGATTTCAATTGTAATTATTCCAAAATGTTTTCTTCTAAACTAGTTATAAGAAACGAATTCTTAATTGCTCTTGTTTTGCTGGTTTAAACATTGTGATTACTATAGTAAATAATTCTTAACTGCTCTTTATTTGTAATCATTCATTCCTTTCTTTGAAAATGTTGAAAGATTCTTAATTGCCTTTCATCCTTTCAAAATCCATTCCATTCACTTTAATTTCTAAAATTTTTTCTCTGTTTGGCTATCTTGCCCTGCAAAGCCATCTTGTGTGTAGAAACTTAATCCAGTAAAGCCATCCTTTCGACTCCATAGCCCAATGGCCTGACATATTCAATCGTGCCCTTAGTTGGCAGATTCCACCATGTAAATTCAAACAAAACTCTTGGACTTATAACTAGCCTAAAACTTCCAAAAACAAAGCTAAATCGTAAAGAGAGAGCCCTCTTTGGATACAGATTGGCTAGATTCTATATCTAAAAGGTTGGTTTGTGGTTACCTCGGACACTTTCCTTTTCTCTACAACTTCAAGGAAAATCTGAGTGATAACAGGCCCCACCCTAGTGTATGTGCTTAATGAAACCAGGTGTTTAATGTGCTAGAGTGGGTGTTGAATCTTCTTGTTGAATCTCAACACTTCCTCTCAACAAGAAAGGTATTATCCTTCACCTTGATCCTGTCTCTATGGTATTCAAATTTGCTCCTAGTGAGTGCCTTCGTCAGAATATCTGCATCTTGATCTTCCATGGGAATATACTAAAGCAACATGATCCTCATCTACACACAATCTCTGAGATGATGGTACCAGATACCTATATGCTTGGAAATATCATGAAAGATGAGATCCATCTGAGAACCAAACAAACCAACCAAGATCTTTCTCATCCAGATAGCCTCACATGCTGCTTCACTTGCTACCATGTATTTTGCTTTTGTTGAAATGAGTGCCACGGATTTTTGCTTCCAATTGTACCAGGAAACAACTGCTGATACAATGCTAAAGATCCCCCCTGATGTGCTCTTTATGTCTGATGGACTGCCAACCCAATATGAATCCGTGAATCCATGCAACTTCACTCCATCCATCTGTCTGTACCATAGACCATACTCTGATGTGCCCCCCAAGTATCTTGGGACATGCTTCCCCACCTTCCAAAAGAGCATGGTAGGCTTAACCATAGCTTGACTCAGCTGGTTAACCACATAGAAAATTTCTGGTCTCATATTCACTAGATACATTAGCAAACCCACTAACTGTCGATAGACAGTAGCATCCACTACCTCTCTAGAAGTAGCATCCTCTTTCCTCCAGTTTCCTGGAAGAGGAGTATCCATGGGTTTGTAGCTCTCCATGTTAAACTTACCCAATATCTCCTTTGCATATTTGCCTTGAGACACAAAATTTTCACCATCCCACTGCCATATTTCCAATCCAAGGAAATAATGAAGGAGGCCCATATCCTTCATTTCAAACTCCCTTGCAAGATCCTCCTTGCATGAGTGTATCAACTGCTCATCCCCAGTCAAAATTAGATCATCAACATAAATAAAAATGGTCAATAGCTTACCCTCAACCACAATCTGGTACAGGTTTGCATCTGCTTCACTTTTGGTGAAGCCCAGTCGAGTGAAATAGTTGTCTATCTGATTATACCAAGCACAGGGTGCTTGCTTCAGCCCATACAACTCTCTTTTGAGCATGCACACATGTGACTCGCTTTTGAAAATCTCGAAACCTTCAGGTTTCTCTATGTACACCTTTTCCTCAATGATCCCATTGAGAAACAAATTTTTCGCATCCATCTGATGAATGCGCTAGCCCATCTACCCTGAGAGTGCAAGGATGGATCTTATGGAAGAGTACCTTGTGAAATGTGAAAGGTCTCATCATAATCTATCCCCTTGATCTGTGAGAAGCCTCGGGACACAAATCTGGCCTTGTATTTCTCCACACTCCCATCAACAACTTGCTTTACCTTGTAGATCCATCTCGAACCTACCACTGATTTGTCAACCGGTCTTGGGACTATCTCCCATGCACTGTTTTTGACAATGGAGTCATACTCCTCCACCATTGCATCAACCCAAGTAGGTTGCTGCACTGCTTCCTGAAAGGAAGATGGTTCAGTCACAATACATTTTCTCATAATAGCCCTGTATCCAGTAAATCGGTCAAGATATTGTCTTTTTCTGCACTATGAAGTAGGGGCTCCTACATTCTGTGCAACATCAAGTCTTAGCCTATCAACTTCCACGGTTTGTCTTTTGCCATTTCTAATGGATGGATCTACATGAGTGATTTCCTCCACTCCATGAACCTCCTCATGTGGTTGATCCACATATTGAGACTCATCCTTGGAAACTAGTAGTTCCTCCTCTGCATGCAAGTCCAGCTCCCTCTTAAGGGACAACCGCATGGCTTTCCCCTCATCAAATTTTATATCCCTTCGCACAACAGTCTTTCTGTTGTTTGGAAAATACACATGATATTTATGGGGTGTTTCTATGTACCCCACAAAAATCCCAACTTCAACAGTCGGTTCCAACTTCTTCTTGGCGTCCTTGGTAACATGCACATAAACAAATGAGCCAAAGATATTAAAGTGTCAAACATCAAGTTTCTTACCAGTGAAAGCCTCTTCAAGTGTACACATGCCAAGTACTCTATGAGGACAACATTTTTGCACATAAACTGCAGTGTTGCATGCTTCTGCCCACAAATGCATTGGTAGGCCCTGATCATGCAACATCAATCATGCTGCACCCATGATCATTCTTTTCTTCCTCTCTGCGACCCCATTTTGCTGTGGATTATGAGGCACAATGAGTTCTCTTCGAATTCCTTCTTTGTTACAAAATTTCTTCAATTAGTTAGAGATGTAGTCTCCACCATTATCGCTTCTAAGAGCCCTCACTTGCTTCCCTGACTCTTTATCCACCAATGCCTTAAACTCACATAACTTAGAGAATGTTTGATCTATCTTCTGCATGAAGAAGATCTAGCATTCATGAGAAAAGTCATCAACAAAGATTACATAGTACTTATGCTTTGCTATTGAAGCAATCGAGAATGGTCCACACATGTTTGTGTGAAATCTCTCAAGGATCCCCAAAGCTTGGTTCTCCTTCTCATGAAAGGTGGACTTTACATACTTCCCCATGGTGCAACCCTTGCACTAATCTAACTGAGCAAGTGTTCCCATTGGAATTCTAATAGATATTTGTTGCATGACTTTCAAGGCTCCATGATGAAGATGGTCGAATCACCTGTGCCGTAATTCACCCTCATACCGGCTCACCATGTTTTCCGCCTTGCCCATCGTGGCAGTGCAACCATATACCTCTAGTTTGTAGATATTATTAACTCGAATCCCTATCCTCTTGGCTTGACCCGTTGTTTTATGTCACAGGGAATATTTTCCATCACTAAAAACAACATCATAGCCTCTGTCCTCCAACATTGTGACTGAGACCAAAGTTTTCTTCAGACTTGGTACATGAATTACATATTTTAATTGAAATGGTTTACCTAACTCCCTTTGAAAGGTAATGGTACCAATCCCGGTAGCATTTTACCATTCATCGTCGCCTATCTCAATATGCATCTAGAGATCTTTCTCCTCTAAGTCACTGAAAAGTTCCTTATCTCTCGTCATGTGAAAGAAAGCGCCACTATCCAAATACCACATTGATCCCAATGCACTTGACGCCATGAATTCAATCAACGAGAAGTCAAGCTCAAAATGTGAGACAAGGGCCTTGTTGTGGATCATCTGCATATCCTTTTAATTTTATATTAAAAATACAAAAAATATGAAATTGAAATAAAAGAAAATATGTTAAAGTATTATAGTTTTATACTTTGGCATAAAAAGAAATTTTTTTTTTATGATGTATTAAAGTTTAATTGTTTTAAACTTTGTACAAGTGGGTTTTATATCCAAAGATTAAAGGTCGATCAATTCAAAAGGCGGAGAGTGCTGATATTAAAAGTATAAACCGGATGACCCAACTCGCAGGCACTAACAGCACGAGAGTTAACAGAAAGGGTGCCTCTGTAGTTGACTGGGTTGAATGCGGAGGCAATAGAGATCAACGGTGGATATCGACTGCGGGGGCACCAGCCAAAGTTCTCAGCCCCTGAGACCCCCCGCAGTGACGTCATATGCTGAATGGAAAATAGTTGTTACTCATGTCAAATCAATCCAATGGTTAAGTGACACATTGCGTATGGCATTTAATACGAAAGTCGTGCCACCTATTTGGGGGTATTTTTCATTTTGTTTTCAAAATACTTTGCAGTTTGTTGCACTTCAACCTGTTGCATTCTTCCGTCACCTTTCTATTTTCAGTCACCTTGCAAGAGTATCCCTTTAGCTCCTTTTCTAAATTATGGCTAAAGGGTCTTCTTTGTCTGGGTCATCGAGCCACAATCCTCTCATGGATAATGAGAGAGACATTCAAGATACTATGTCTTCAGTAATGCATCTTCCATTTTATCAACACGTTGTATTGAATAAGGATAATTCCCCTGTCTATTCTGCCATGATAAAATCTGGAATCCTTTCTGCATGCATCCCGAAGACCCATTTGTTCCTAGAATTCATCTATTGGTTGGTTTCCTCAATGTATCCCGGAAAATGTTTCGTAATGAATTCCCAAGGGGAAAATGTTCTGCAGGTGTCAACCCAATTAATTCGCCAAGCCCTGTGTTTTCCTAAGTCCAAATCATCGGTTCAAATTTCAGAATATTCACTAATTAATTACTATGAAAGCCTTGCAGGAGAAGAATTCAGTCAATTTATGTTCCATTTGAAGCCTAATATGAAGCAGTTTCAGCCAGAGTGTGGAGAATTTACTATGGGAGTTTTCGATGAAGAGATCTGGCCTATATTGAGCAGCATTGCTAAAATCTTGGGCAAATAAGACGACATCACAGTGGACAAGTCAGTCCTGGGAATGTTCATGATGATGATGAAGCCAGGAATGGTCCTGGATATTCCATCCTTTTGGCAAGTAGTCAACTCATAGTTGATGAGTCTTTCACTAACAGGTTCTTTTAAATTTCCCTCACTGATTGTCTACTTATTTTTATATCTGAATGTTGAGGAATTCATGCAGTTAGGTCTAAATATAATGGACGTAAACAAGCATAGGCAGTTAGTTATTTTCTGGACAGATATAATCAGAAGGGAAAAAAATGAAGAGGGGTTATTTGATTTTGCTAGTTAGTATATGCCCATTGCATATAAAATATTGAATGGAGTTCATCCTTATTATTTCTTACCTAAAGCCCAGGAGTTTCTACATTTAGGAACTAGCTGTAGATTTTTGGACTGGTTTGCATTTGAAGAATATTCTGAAATAAGGTTGTATGGAGCAAATGTTGAACCTTACAAGCTCCCAACGTTTGTACCAATGAGGCTTTTCGCCTTAGAGTTTATCAGACAAAGCTTGAATGTTGATCATGTGCACTTTGTTCCTATGAAGAAAGGTCATATGTATAAATTGCCTATGAGTGTGGGACCTTTCATAGTTAATATGAGGCAAGCGTTTGAGGAAGTAACAAAATTGTTGGAGGAAACACATATGTTACTAGGAGAAAAATGGGCTTATGATCCCCATGGTGTAATTTCACAGAGAAGAATTGAGAACGGATACTCAGCTTTCGTTCATGAAAGTAGATCTGAACAAGAAAAGGTAGCAAACAAAGGTGAAATAAGTTCAATGAATACAAGCATTCAAACTCCTGTTATAACTGAGAAAACAAATAAAAGAGGTAAAGAAGCTGTTATTGACTTGGATGATGAGGCACAGAGAGGTGAGACAAGGACAAAATTTGCTAAGGATAATTCCTCTAATTCACCTGGTTTTTCCTTGAATTTAGGTGAAGAGCAGAATGCTCCCTCTTCCCCTGGAGGTCATGAATCCTCTCATGAACAAGTACCCTTAATCAAATAGGTGTTTTCACAAATTGAAGAGAGAAATCAGAAAATGAAGGCCAACATGGAGGCCCAAGCAGAACATCAGGTTACTACTGATCAGACAAGGTTGTTGACTGTAATGGATCTTGAAAAATATCAATTTAGGATTTCTCTATCACATCCCACAGGAATGTCAATTGAGTCTTCAAACAATTTTAATACTGTAAATGTGACTATGGATGTTAAAAATATTCCACTAATGGAAAAAATGAATTTGCATATGCAGACAGGACAATTGATTGTTAACGACCTCACAAAGACAAATGCAATGGCAGTTAAAGCTGAAAACATGTTAGGGAAATTTATTAAGTAGCTAAAGTTAGAAAAGGCTAATTCAAGAACCTTGACAGTTCAAAATGAAGAGTTGAAGAAGATTATTATTAAGATTGGTGTAGACCCTAGTGACAAGTCTGCTATCCAGAAATTCATGCAAAGTGTTGAGGCAGAGATTTCTACATTAAGGAAGAAATTGAAATTGCCTTCTGGTGAACATTCAATGGCTTCAAAAGTTGCAGAGGTAGAGAAAGAAAAAGAAGAGTTGTTGTAGCAACTCATGAAGAAGGATGAAGAACTTTCCAAAGTAAAACAGATGCAATTTCATTACAAAATCATATTGATAATCATAATTGTACTTTTGTTTTCCCTACAGGTGATGAAGACCCACAAAAAAAATTATTCAATTAAATACTGAGTTGCAGATGGCTAAAAGGGATAGAAAGAAAGCTCAGACAGAACTAGAGACTGTAGAAAAATTGATGAAGGTCCTAGAAAATGAAGCAGATAAATACAGAATGGATTTCCGAAATGTTGAAGCTGAGATCAAGAATCTCAAAGAAATAATGAAAGGAAATCTATTACTGATACAAGCTAAATATATCATTTGGACTAATATCATTTCAGAAATGAAATCCAATTGGTGTTTCATGATGATAATTGCAAAAGAAAAAGATCTTATTGTGGAATGTGAAGAGTCAATTATGTCTAATAAGAAAAAAGGGATTAACAGGGCCATTTGGGCCTGAAGATTTATTGATTTTATCAATTCTAAATCAGATCAGGAGTTAGAGGAGACTGATATGTAGGATAGAATGTTATATGCAGTGGAAATTAAAAAAATGATTATCAGGAATGATCTCAGAAAAACTGCAGAAAAGAAACTTATAGAAATCAAAGAAGTAGTAAGTCAATTTGACAAAGCATTTGATAAAATAACAAGGGTAGGCTTGCCATCATGTTGGGGGGCTGAAGGAAACCTTTTTCCATGGAGCTCTTATGAGAATTAACTAGTGATGACAAAAAGAAATATTGATAACAGGTATGAAAAGGCTCAGGTGCTCAAGGGAGAGACAATGGTCAACTTTTTGTAGAGGCATTTTCAACTCTTATGGATGGTAAAAACCCTTTTTACTGAAAGGCCTTCTTATGATCGAATTACTGCATTTAGATTGGAATATCAAAATTTGACACATTCATCTAAAACGAAGGTAGTAATATGGAAAAAGTGCAGAGCTTGGACAATTGACCTACCAAAGGGATCAGTAACAAAGAAAGACAAATCAGTCGATCAAGGAAAAGAAGCCATGTCATCAACAATTCCCATAGATTAGGATATTTACTTTATGTTATTTTATGAAGTCAATGTAATTGTAAAAAGACATTTTCAATGTATGTAATAGACAACCTTCGAAGTCATGAAGTATTTTTGGTAGTTATAATTGGTTACAACAGTTCCAAATTGCTTTTTATTTAATGTAATTTTCAAGGGGTAGGAGGGTTTCGAGTTTTGGACCTCCTGGAAAAATATTTTTGTACTGAAAGATTCAAAGATTAATGAATGAGTAAGCAAGTTTATGGCATTTTGTTTATGTTGAAATGTATTCCAGTTTTCATTATGTATTTCCTTCTATGAATAAAACAAGGTTATGAGCAGCAGGTCTCTTCTTACTTTTGTGTATAAGAGTTAAAAAACCTTAATTGGCGCTCCTTTGTTTTAACTATTTCTTTCACATGTTTCTTCTGGAGTTTGGAATGGTATTTTCTGTATAAAGCAGCATACCAGTTTGGACTTCTTCCTACATTTTCTTTCAGTCATTTTGTTCAACATTAATAGATGGTAGCATTGTGAAGCATTCATAATATTTGATATTAAAGGGTGTGATTATAAATACTTGAGGGTTAATAAAACAGAGACATAAAAATTTGTGACATAATTGTAAAATGTCTTAAGCATTGATTCCTTATCACGGCTAAGGGATTGTCTCTTAAGGTACAACAGGCCTCACCAACTGTAGATCCAGCAGTTAGTAGAAAAATTCTTATGTTTGTGACAATGAAAACACTTCACCTTGGACATGTCCTGCTTCTTGCCTTTAGACTCGGATTTAGAATGGAATTTCTTCCCCTTCCCCTTCTTCGCCTTGGCAGCCAAAGAAAAATCCTCTTCATCATCATGCTTTGATGAAGAGCCGTCTCTGGTGTTCCATCTGAACTCCTCCTGCACCAAATCCGACCACAGTCGTTCCCAATCTAGAAAATTTTCCCGTCCGTTGACAGAGTCTTCATAACTGTGCCAACTCTTAGGAAGTCGTAGGAGAGCCAAACTCACCAAATCATCATCAACAACAATTATTCCCACACTCCCCAGTTAATCCCAACATTGGACAAACTTTGTGAGATACTTTGGAATGGTGGCGCCCTTTTCCATCTTGATCTTCTTGAGTTTATCTTTGAGTGCCAGTTTCATATGGTCGTCGTTGCTTTGGAATAGACCCGTCAAAGCCTTCCGCATAGCATATGGTGTGGCTTTCCCATGGAGGCTTGAGACAATGTGGTCTCATACTCCCTCCAACAAGATCCTCCTCACCTTTGACACTTTCTTTTACCATGCATCAAGATTGGCAACATCTGTAACATCTGGCTTAGGAACATCTTTTTCAATGAATTCCTTCAAGCCATTGTCTTCAAGTGCTACCTCCATCCTTTCCTTCCAAGAAATGTAGTTCGAGATGCCCTTGATTGCATACTCTAACCTCAAGCAATTGAAATCCATTTCGATATTGAATCAGCTGTAGCACCAAGAAAGTCTTTCTGCAAATTTGAATTCTATCCAGTCACAAACTCAGCTCCTGCTTCACCTCTACAATTTCCTATGCTCTGATACCATGTAGAAATTATTCAAAAAGCATGTATATCTTGGATTCACTAGATATAACAATGTGTTAAAGTTAAATACTGAATCTCTTCTTCAAATCTTTTGTGGAATTAAAAACACAATCGCTAATCACATGAACATGAAGAAAGATCAATCACACACAAAATAGATAATTTCCTGGGGAAACCTTACAACTAAAAACCCCACTATATTCTATTGTATAATATATCATGTATCATGAAACAATTTCATATAAAACTATTCTCACAATATCCCTCAGTACATCAGCTAATTGTCTCACACTGTCATACAAAAATTGGCAAGTTCCTTAGCCAATTTACTGTCTCCAGACAGCCTGCCTTCACTGTGCAATCCCTGTTTAATGCAATCCCTAAATTGATGCAATCATGCCTGCCTTGATTTCGAAAGTATCATGGGCACATCCAATGAGTGTTTACTTGCATGTGTGCAAGCGGATAATGTCACAACTGATAGTCAACTTCCCTTTCACCTAGAACTCAACTGGGTCTCCACTAGATTTGACATGCATGCAGCTCATAATAGTAAATCTTCAATTGCATGTGAGATCACTACATGTGAATTAATTAGTATTTAATTCACTTGATCTCTCACTACTTGTATCTTCAGTTACAACTAGCACAACTGAGTTTAACTCAATTAATTGAGTTAAAATATTTACAACTTGCACAAACTCATGCACCACTACACTTCAAACTCTGTTACAACTAGAATTACTCTGCATGTCCCACCAACCAACCTCTAACTTGAAATTCACTAGCTAACTGAATTTTCCACTTCAGTTAACTATGTCAAGTCCACATTGAGAATATATTACAGTTTAATGTCCATCTAAATTAAGGGATAATAAAAATAGACATGCACCCAAAAATAGCCCTATGGGCCCCACCCTAGTGTAGGTGCTTAATGCAATCAAGTGCTTAATTCAACTAGGTGCTTAATGCACTAGTGTGGGTGCTGAATCTTCTTGTTGAATCTCAACAATACATACATATATATAATCATTAGAATAAAAATATCATGACCCTGTTAGACATGACATACATACATACATACACATGTATAAATATATAGACATCAGTATAATCGTAATAATAACATAATTACCAGATATCATAAGGTCAAGGTTAAGACAACTCCTTTTATCCATGCACAAAATTGAGAACAACAGTTCCCAACATAGCCAAGGCATCTGATCCCACATATCCATTTACTGTACCTTACCCGATTACCTTTCTCATGTCTGTATTGACACTGTCCATTTACCACAATGGACCCAACAAGTCTGATTGGTTGTCATATCCTTACATTCTACTGCCCTTATACATGCACTGAGCTTCATTGGAGTCTTACGTCACTTGTCTGGTTTCATTCGGCTCTTTTTGAGCTCCATTAAATTTCCTCTTTCCCAGCCAATTCTCAATACTCTCAAAACATAAAAGGTAATAACAAGAACAAACAAGAATAAGATCATGAAAAACCAATAACAATATGACACCACAACAAAGTGGCAAGGACTTGCATTAGACATAAATAAAACTACAACTCAATCGAAAACAAATCATAAAAGACCAAAAGCACAAGACTCACAACAAACACCATGACTCAATCCCCCATGGATTACCAAATTTTCCAATGGAAATATAAACCTGATTATTTTCAAAGATTTCATGGCAGTCTCTTGCCATGCAATCCCTTGCATCATACCGACATACACACATAAATGTTAGTGTATAATATAAACATACAATATACCAGTTACCTTACCTTGTTATGCTAGACACACTACCTTGTGTCTGAAAACATACACATATCATCTCTCAAGGGACTCCAATCCCTCGATGAATACAACTATAACTAGAAACCAACTGTTATACCTGTTAGATACATGTTCATAAATATAACACATATCCACATAATTCCAGACAAGATCAAGGTTAAGAAGACTTCATGTATGTAAAGCACTCATTCGTTTTGAATTAGGGTTTCCAAACACAGCCCAATGAATTCTTACCCAATTCCTTTATTTTACCATTTACCTTGCTACAATTGAGTCTTACTACAAGTTATCACATCACCCATCTATTAGTTATATAAAAAATTCAATGGTTACCTTGTCATGCTAATGCTAGGCATGTTTCCCTGCAACTGCTCACACATCTCAGCCACATATTCCAAATATCAAGACATCATTTATATTAATTTGAAATAAACCTTTACCAAGATGAACAATCATGCCATAACCAACAATCAACTCACATTCATCACTCATAATACATAATGTTACAACTATCACCTACATGCATTCAAGTACATATTAGTTATTTTAGCTCATATCATGTTAGTACTACTATCTTAAAACAAGATCATTTCTTCATGCAATATTATAGACACATGCTCATATCATGCAATTAATCAAACATTCAAACAACAAATATGATTAGGTGCTCAAAATCATGCTAAAAAATTAAAGCTGTTGGAATGGTGTGGAACCTGAGTGAATGCATAGATATCATCGTTCAGAATCCGTCGCAACTCATTTCACAAAAAACTAATACCGTATGCTACCGGAAACAAGTTATGTCTATTTTCACAAACAGGTAAATTTTTGGCAAAAATGTGCAAGTTGCCCAATTAGCAGTTTGTAGAGTTGACTGGGCATGGTTGACTAGTCAAAGGGTGACTGTGCATGGTGGACCAATCCGGTTGTGCTATTTGTCCAATTTATGTTTGTGCTGGTTGGCAGATTTTTATTGATTGGCTTGATGGCCAACCACATGTTGCAACGTGGCCCAACCGAAAGCCACCATGTGGTAGCACGGGGGACACAAAAATTGGTTTAAGTCCAAGCTGCACTGCACAATGTTCGAACACCAGACCTCTTAACTTACAACACAATGACTTCACTGTTGAACCACCGTTATTCCTTGTTAATATTGATGGCACAAACCTTAATTAAATTTCATATGACAGAAGGTTTAGGGTAGGACCCCCCCCCCCCATATGACATGCCTGTAACCCACAGAACTGAAATAGAGGTGGAAGAGGAGGCTGTATCTGTAATCGCCACCCTAACTGGCACCTAACCGCCATGTGACACCACCGACGGTCCGACGATTACTGAAACCACAATTTTTTTTTAATTAAAAAATTAATTTAATTAATCGTCGATTTTGGTGTTAATTCGGGTTGAAGGCATTATTGGGAAAATTAAGTGTCTAACAAATTCACTAGAAATTGCACGAAAATATCGCTGAGTTAGCCGAAATCTGGAAGAACACTGTAGGACCGGTTCGGATTTTGGGGAAATTGTGGTGCGGTTAGCAGCAAAATTAGGGAGGCTCATAACTTCTTCAGTTTTTGACCAATTTCGAATCAAAAAGAGGCTAGAAAGGAATTTTTGGGGCTTCTAAAGCTAATGGAACAAGTTTTGAAGCCATTTGAGTATTGTAAATGTATGTAATCACCATTTTTAGCATAATGAAAGAGGGCCAAGACATTGGAAGCTGGACCAAGGAGACATAGCCCAGGAGGGGTGAACTCCTTCATCATTTTTTGTGTTGTGGTTATTTTTATGGTATAATTGTATGTTGTTTCTTTATATTTCATATTTTATTTTCATGCTTTATGTGTTTAAAATTAACATAAAATATCTCCAAAACTCAATTTTAACACTTGCAATTTACAAAACCTCAAGCACATTTACATTAAGATCTCATATGGATCAAGTTTGGTATCAGAGCTTATGTTTTCATTGTCGTTGTGAGGATTTAATTGTTTGCAAGTGTTTTTGATGCTTACAAGGTTGAATCTCAAGAGAGGAGAAGGAAAAGTTGTGGTTGCAAGTCCTCAAGTTAGGTCAAGGACAAGGAGAACAAGTTTGCCACAATCTCCACCAAAAATTCTTCCTCAAATTTTAGTTAAAGCTTAAGAAATCATGTCACGTGAAGGGGGAGTTGATAATATGTCAGATGAAGAAAATACTTTCAGAAAATATTTCTTTGACATGACTGAAATGGTGAAGGTTCTCTATGAAGAGAGAACTTCAAGTTTGTAGGGTGAAAGTTCTAAGCCTTCAAAAAGAGAGGGTTCTTCTGGAGGAAAAGGAGAAGATGATGACAAGTCTTTAAAATTAAATGGTGACAAACCGCCACCCTCTTCTCCACCATCATCTTCACCTCCATCCCCACCTTCATCTTCTTCCTCTTCCACAACCATTGTTACTCAAACACATCCAAATACCCCAAGGGTGCATGGTAAAAATCCCTTATTAAAACTTGATATCAAATTTGAACTGCCTATGTATAATGGTGAAGTGAATGCTGAAAGACTTGATAATTGGGTTCAACAACTTGAATTTTATCTCAGGATATATAACATCAAAGATGATGAAACAAAGATTCAGTTGACTTCATTGAGGTTGGAACGTGCTTCTTTGATTTGGTGGGAAGCTAAAACACAAGAGGATATGAAAAACCATGGTAAGGTCTCCACCTCTTGGATATATTTTATTGCTGCACTTAGAAGACAATTTTATCCATTAGCTTATATGAAAAAGGATATTACGGATTGGCAGAATTATAGACAACTAAAGGGTCAAAGTGTGCAAAGCTACACTAAAGTATTTAGAAGAAGGTGTTTGATATTAGGTGTAGACTTGAATTCACAAGACACTTTGTTGAAATATATTGGGGGCTTACACATTTATTTAAGACATACCATCCTTAAGTTTTATCCTACAAGTTTAGATGAGGTTTGTGTTCACGCAACACATCTTGAAGCAAGAGGGAAAATCATTCCACAAGAGGGTAGTAAGAAGCCATTCACAAGTGGAGACAAGGGTAAGAGTAAGTTTAAAGAGAAAGGAAAGAAGAATGCATCTATAAATAAGGAAGGAGAGAAGTTAGCATGAAAACATTGTTCCAAAGAGTATCATAATGAAGCTCACTGTTTGAAGCTTCATCTTGGGTGAAACCAAAGAAGTTTAACAACAAAGGGAAGAAAAATATAGTTGCAACTACACAACATGACTTAGGCTCTGATTTGGGAGATGAAACAAAGATCACAACAATGGGAATGAAAGGTAAGGACATAGCAAGCAATAGCTCTTCAAGTTGTCCTAATGATGCTCAAGATGAGAAAACTAGAATAGAACTTTTCCATATTCGGGTTATTTCAAAGCACACAAAAATTGATACACACTTTTATAGTGGTTCACAAGCAAATTTGATTTCCAAAGACATAGTCAAGAAATTAAAATTAGAGACCATTCCTCATCCAAGACCTTATCCTTTAGGTTGGATATGCAAGAATGCAAACTTACAAGTTACGAGGAAATGCATACTTAGATTTGCGATTACAACAAACTTTCTTGATGAAGTTGAACTTGATGTAGTTCCACTTGATATTTCTAGAATTGTTTTGGGAAGCCCATATTTGTATGATATAAAATCAATTTTTCATCACCATGAAAACAAGTAGTGACTTGTTCAAAGATGGTATAGAGTACATTTAGAGAGCACATCGACATAAATTAAATATTTCACTTGTAAATGTCGGATAAATTAAGAGACTCATTAACTCAGCTAGCAAGAATTTTGTGCTTTTAATGGTCAAGCAAATGAATGATGTTGAAAATGAATCTTTTCAAGGTTGTGACTCAAGATTAAAATCTGATTTGGTTGAGGTTGTTAACCAATATGATGAGATGTTTTAGAAGCCAAAAGGATTTCCTCCCAAGAGGGGAATCCAACATGAAATACAATTGTAGCAAGATTTTCCTCTTCCTAACATTGGCATGTACAGGATGTCAGTGACGGAAAATGCAGAAATTAAAAAGAAAATTCAAGAGTTGTTGGGCGAAGGGATCATCAGACCAAGTACTTCGCCATGTGGGTCACCTATTTTTTTGGTGCCAAAGAAGGATGTAACATGGCACATGTGTGTGGACTTCCGTGCATTGAACAAAATTACGATAAAGACTCTGTTACCCACTTCCTAGAATAGATTATTTACTTGATCAATTGAAAGATGTAAAGTATTTTACTAAGTTGGACTTAAGGAGTGGCTATCAGAAAATTAGAATTTTTGAAGGTGACATATGTAAGACAACATTCAAAACAAAACAAGGTTTATTTGAATGGCTAGTTATGCCTTTTGGTCTTTTCAATGCTCCAAATACCTTTATGCGTGTGATGAATGATTTATTGAGGCCATTTCTAGATGATTTTGTGATAGTATACTTAGATGAAATCTTGATTTTAGTAAATATCGTGAAGAACATGTCATGCATGTCAAAAAGGTACTTAATTTCTTGAAGAAAGAACAATTGTTTTTAAAGATGTCAAAGTGTGAGTTTGGAAAAAATTCTTTAGTGTATTTGGGTCATATTTTTGGATGAGGTGAATTGAAAATAGATCCCTCCAAGGTTGATGTCATTTTGAATTCGCCAAAGTGAAAAACAGTTGTGGAGGTAAGAAGCTTTTTGGAGCAGCCTGATATTGGAGGAAGTTTATTGCTAACTTCTCTTCTATTGCAACTCCATTTCATGCATTGAGAAGTGTGAAGCAGGTCTTCCAGTGGGGAGGTAAGAAAAAAAAGGCATTTGATGCATTGAAATAAAATATCAGTTCATCTCTAGTACTTGCACTTCCAGAATTGAGATAGTCATTTGAGATTCAAACTGATTCTAGTGATTACACCATGGGTGTGGTCCTCATGCAACATGGTAATCCCATCTGTTTTCATTCAGAAACTTTTAATGGTGCAGTGATTAATTATCCTACATATGACAAGGAATTGTATGCATTGTTGCAAAATGTGAAAAACTGGAAACACTACTTGATGGTTAAGGAAACAATCATTCACACTGATCATCAACCATTGCAGTACTTGCAATTGCAAACAAAGTTGTAGCAATCAAGGCACTTTCGATGGATGGGTTTCTTCAAAAATTCCACTTGGTGATAAGGTATAAGAAAGATATCTACAATAAAGTTGTTGACATTATTTCTAGGCCTATTGTTAGTGTTGATACTATTCTTAAGCATAATTTTGTTTTTCATGAGATCTATGTTGAACAATATGCTTTAGATAGTGATTATCAAGATTTATATGCAACTTTAAGTCAAAGAAACCAAGTAGAGGAATTGGATTATCACATGCATGATAACTTGTTGTACCATCTTGGTAAGCTTTGTATTCCAAGGGGAGAAAGAGTCAACATTATGAGGCACATACTTCTCTTATTGTTGGTCATTTCAGTGTAAGTAAGACAGTGGCACATCTACCGAGGTATTGTTATTGGCCTCATATGCTTGAAAGTGTGTCACATTTGATTAGAGATTGTTCATTATGTGTTATCAGTAATCCTAGCAATATAAAGTTAGGATTGTATAAACCACTTCTAGTACCTTCTCTTCCATGGGAGAGTGTCTTTATAGATTTTTTTGGAGGTATTCCTATGTCAAATAGGAATCGTGATTATCTTTTTGTAGTAGAGGATAAGTTCCAAAAAATGTGTATTTTTATGCCATGTAAAAAGAAAATTACAGTTGAAAAACTGCTCAGTTATTCTTTCAGAATGTATGGGTGCATTTTGGATTTCCCACATCCATTGTTAGTGATCGAGATTCTTAGTCTATGTATGAGAGAGAGAGAGAGAGAGAGAGAGAGAGAGAGGAGAGAGAGAGAGAGAGAGAGAGAGAGAGAGAGAGAGAGAGAGAGAGAGAGAGAGAGAGAAGAGAGAGAGAGAGAGAGAGAGAGAGAGAGAGAGAGAGAGAGAGAGAGAGAGAGAGAGAGAGAGAGAGAGAGAGAGAGAGAGAGAGAGAGGGAGAGAGACAGCCGGGGGAGAGAGAGAGAGAGAGAGAGAGAGAGAGAGAGAGAGAGAGAGAGAGAGAGAGTGAGTGAGAGAGAGAGGGAGAAAGGGAGAGATAGAGAGAGAGAGAGAGAGAGAGAGAGGTAGAGAGAGAGAGACAGTGAGAGAGAGAGAGAGAGAGAGAGAGAGAGAGAGAGAGAGAGAGAGAGAGAGAGAGAGTGGGGAGAGAGAGAGAGAGAGAGAGAGAGAGAGAGATAGAGAGAGAGAGAGAGAGAGATAGAGAGAGAGAGAGAGAGAGAGGGCGGGGGGGAGGGAGGGAGGAGAGAGAGAGGGCGGGGGGAGGGAGGGAGGGAGGGAGAGAGGGAGGGAGAGAGAGAGAGAGAGAGAGAGAGAGAGAGAGAGAGAGGGAAGGAGAGGGAGACGGGTGAGAGAGAGAGAGAGAGAGAGAGAGAGAGAGAGAGAGAGAGAGAGAGAGAGAGAGAGAGAGAGAGAGAGAGAGAGGGAGAGGGAGAGGGAGAGAGATATATATATAGAGAGAGAGAGGGTGAGGGAGGGAGAGAGAGAGAGAGGGGGGGTTGGGGGGAGGGAGGGGTGGGGTGAGGGGGGAGAGAGAGAGAGAGGGAGGGAGAGAGAGAGAGAGATAGAGAGAGGTTGGGGGGGAGGGAGGTAGAGAACTAGTAATGAGAGAGAGAGAGAGAGAGAGAGAGAGAGAGAGAGAGAGAGAGAGGGAGAGAGAGAGGGATTGGGGGGGAGGGAGGGAAGGGGAGAGAGAGATAGAGAGAGAGATAGAGAGAGGTGGGGTGGGGGGGGGGGGAGGGAGGCAGAGAACTAGTAAAATGAGAGAGAGAGGGAGAGAGAGAGGGAGAGGGAGAGGGAGAGGGAGAGGGAGAGAGAGAGAGAGAAAATAAAAATAGCTAATAAAATGAGAGAGAGAGAGAGAGAGAGAGAGAGAGAGAGAGAGAGAGAGAGAGAGAGAGAGAGAGAGAGAGAGAGAGAGAGAACCTCTAGGGTGGCCTCTTATTCCTATGATTGAGATTGAAAGGAGCACGATTGAAAAATAGAGTTGAAAGCTCCACACATAATGACCAACTCCAACTCATGGGGCATTAATAAAAAAATATCTAGTAAAATGTGTGTGTGTGTGTGTGTGTGTGAGAGAGAGAGAGAGAGAGAGAGAGAGAGAGAGAGAGTTTTATAGACATAGGTTAATTGAGGGAATCTTGCCCCTTTTATAGAGAGAGAGAGAGAGAGAGAGAGAGAGAGAGAGAGAACCTCTAGGTTTTAGGTGCTATGTACACCCATTTTATAGACATAGGTTAATTGAGGGGATTTTAACCTCACTCCTTTTATAGAGAGAGAGAGAGAGAGAGAGAGAGAGAGAGAGAGAGAGAGAGAGACTCTAAGTGTTAGTTGTTATGTACACCATTTTTATAGACATAGGTTAGTTTAGGGGAGTTGAATCTCATCCCTGTTAGAGAGAGAGAGAGAGAGAGAGAGAGACTCTAGGTGCTAGGTGCTATGTAATCCCATTTTATAGACATAGGTTAATTGAGGGGATTTGAACCTCATAACTCAGAGTTTACATAATACTTAATAAAATAGTAATTGCCAATAGAGTTTCCCGTAGTTATAAAATTTCCCAATCTATGTAAGTATTATTTGAATCTATAGATTAACATAAACTTGGAGCAAACATTTATTTATTTATTTATTTTTCCTTAACAAAATTGGACAACCAATGTGACATACATTCACTTCCAATTTTGTGGAGTTTTTCAAAGTCTTCGGCATTTGAAACTCCTCTTCACCATCCACATCATAGAGCTATGATACCACAATGACATGATGATGCATTCTTATACAAAACGTTAATTAATCAAGTTAAATAAAATTTACATTATTCATACAAAAGATTACAAACTCAACACGACTCTCACATGAGAAGAAGATATCATAAATAAGCTCATCTTTCTAGTTTCCTACACTAAATTTGATATGGATATTTTAATGCATAATCGTGTGAATATAACAAATATTCATGTACAATAAATGATGAATCTATCTACTCTTCTAATTATTCATCTTAAGAAATTAAAAGTATCTTGTAATTTATAAATATTTATTTTATAAGACTAAGTATATGTCTATTACATAAAATATAATCCTAGACTAAGCTCTCTAGGATCATTATGTCTAACGACACTACGATGGATAAAAAAGATTAAGAAATGTATAAAATATTTCTATTAAAATCTCTCTCTCTCACACAGATATATATATATATATATATATATATATATATATATATATATATATGCCTAACAGGACACCAAATTGATGTATGAGACCTTTGTTTATGGGACAAAGGGCCCCTCCATACAATTATTTGACTACTTAAATCTATATATTGTAGATTTATACTATTTTTTTTCTAATATTAATTTGGATCAACTTATTTCATATTCCATGTCACTTTTAAACATGGACATTAAACATCTCTCTCATACTGAATTGTAAAATGCACTTGATGCACTTGATTCCTTTAAGTCAATCAAAATATACCCTTAAAAATGTCAAGATATTTTGAGAATCTTAAGATATTTTGGTTTGGGTTATAGGGTATACCCTTAAAAATGCCAAAATAATTTTGAAACCTCGAGACATTTGGTTTGATTTATATGGTTCCTTATATGCAAAGTTGTTGCAATTATTATAGCTTCATAACTATGTTTGCTATTCAAAAAGCCGATACAAATTTGTATTCTTAAATTAGTCAATGTGTTATTTTGAGATTTAAATTTAAATTTCAATCTCTTTTGTAAATACAAAGTATATAAATGAATAATTAAATGACTTTACTATGATAATTAAATATATATTACTTTTATGATAGAAAATATAATTTTACTTTATTTTAATATATTTAGCTATTTAAATAAATTCATTGTAAATTAAATATAACATTGTTATATTTTGGTTTTAATGTTTATAATAATTTATTTGATCTGAATATTACTATATTGATTTTCCATTCATGAAAGTGAATGCCCGACAATAACTTATGTGTCTTTATTAAAAAAATCCATTACTTAAAATATAAATGCTTGCTTGCTAAAAAAAATTAAACAAACCCAAAAAAATGCTAGAAAATGCTCGAAAAAACCTAAAGTTTGGATGAATATATTTTGTCATTACATTTTCTCAAGTGGATAAGATAAGCCGACAATAAGAGGTCTATTTCCTTCGATCAAAAAATTTGTCTATGGAGGAATACTGGTTTTAGTGAAAGAAAAAGAAGGTTGTCACATTCAGTTAGTGAAAGAAGATACAAATAAACAATATTTATGGTTCAAAATAACAAATAATGAGAACGACATAAGAATTGCAGCATGTTATTTTGCGCCTCAAGTATCCAAAACTTACAAAAATAAGCAATTGGACAACAAATATCTGTATGCAGCTTTAAATTAAGATATTGCCACATATTCTCAACAGGGAGAAGTTCTTTTAATAGGAGATTTCAATGTCAGAACAACAAATCAACAAGCTAGTATTCTTTGTTGCAAATAGGATCACAATCCTATCTGGCTCATTGAAGAGGAGAATTCGTGATGGTTGAGATGTTCAGATGATGAAAAAGTTAGTAATCATTTTGGAGAGGAGTTTCTTGCGTTGTGTGGTGCTTTAAAATTAATTATCTACAATGGTCTAGATAGATGGAAAAAGTCTGGGAACTTCACTTGCAACACATACAATGGGGCAAGTGTCGTTGACTATGTTATTGGTTCACAAAGCCTAAAAGAAAGAATAGATGAAGTTAAGATTGGAGATCATATTTGGGACTTAAAATCAGATCATAACCCAATATATATAAAGTTATCCCAGTTAGAAGAAAGATAGAATAGGAGGAAAACCCAAGGTTCTCAACAATTGGCATCAAGGGGAAAAATTCTTCTAACAAAAGAAAATTGCACTATCTTCAAAAAAATGTTGAGGAGATAAATTCAGAAGGAGAAATTTGGTCCCCAAAGCCTCAACGGCCATGAGTTAACAAATATAATCCAGGGTGCACTTAAGAAGTGAAAAAGAGAAAAAAATATGAAATCAGAATCAAATTGTTTTCTTGTGAATGCGTG
Organism: Pinus albicaulis; assembly: GCA_034641835.2. Lineage (NCBI taxonomy): Eukaryota > Viridiplantae > Streptophyta > Pinopsida > Pinales > Pinaceae > Pinus > Pinus albicaulis. The sequence continues at coordinate 793,294,202 of CM076576.1, read as the reverse complement.
GTTCAATGAGGAATGAAAAATGGAAAGGAGAACCTTGAAAAAGGAAGGAGAGGGGAAGATGAATGTAAATTTGTATAAGCAGATTTTAAAAAACAAAAAATATGAGTTCATGCAAACAAGGCGGGAAGAGCTGATATATCTAGGCAAGAATAACCCAAAACCTTTTTGGTAGGAACTTCAATCAAGTAAGAAGCAATTTGAAAATAATATTACAGCCAATCAGTGTTTTGACTATGCAAGGTAACTCTATGAAAAAGAATTAGAGGTTGAGCCTCCTCCCAGGATCAACACATCTACAAAGCTTTTCATAGTGCATGAGGTGGAGGCAGGAATTAAAAAGTTGAAAACAAGGAAGGCAAAGGAATTGGATGAACTTTGAGAAGAATATATAAAGTGGGGAATGAACATTTTTGCACCGCACATCATGGAAATATTCAACAATGTTATTCAACAAGGATTCCCAAGGGATTGGAAAACTAGTCTAGCAATTCCCCTTTTTAAATGTGGACACATTAATAATCCTTCCAACTATAGAAACATTATGATCAATCCTTTGTTTACAAAGCTTTTCAGTGGCATGGTAGAAAATAGAATCAGTAAGTGGGCAGAAGTAAAATAAAAAGATGGAAAAAGGGCAAGCAGGTTTTATGCTGAAGCATTCTACAATAGATCATGGTATCACGCTGAGACACGCTATTGAAAAGGTTTGGGGGAGAAAAGAACAAGTATTTTGCTGCTTTATTGACTTCAAAAAGGCATTTGACATGGTCCCTAGAGATAAGTTGTGGTGTAGAATGGAATAACTTGAAATTCCTTTGCGATATAGAGTTGTTGTTCATAGGCTTTATGAAGGGGTGAAAGTCAAAAGTAGAAACTTCAGCAGGCATTTCAGAAAGCTTTAGAAGTGGAATTGGAGTCAAGCAAGGTTTCCCTTTATCCCCTACCGTTTTTCGTTTATATATTGAAAAACTGGAAGAGTGACTAAATTTGCAAGGTGGGGATGGTGGTCGATTAGGGGTGTTTGTGATAAAGCTTCTTCTATATGTCGATGATCTTGTGCTGGTTGCTAAATCGGCCCATGGATTGCAGATGAACCTATATGCCCTTGAGCATTTTTGTAAAGAAGTGGGGATGCAAGTCAATACCAGTAAGACCAAAATAATGATTTTCTCTAATAAAAGGAAGCAAAGCCAACATACATTCTTCTTTGAAGGCAACATTCTTGAAGAAGTAAATGAATATAGTTACCTCAGGATCAATTTCAACAACAAGCTTAATTAGGAGGATTGGAGAAAGAAAATAATTTTAGGAGGGTGGAAAGCATTATATGCACTTCAAAATAGATGTAGAGAGGCAGAGTTATCGGATTGGAACACGATCAAAGTACTTTTTGGACTCCTAGTTTGTCCAGTGCTAGTGTATGGGTGTGAATTCAGCGCTAGCAATATCCCTGTTTCAAAATGGAAACAAATTCAAAAAATTAAAAAATGCTTGATCATGAGAAAGTTCATAAAAATTTTGGTTCCCTATGAGATAATGTTGAGTGAAACAGGGGCAGCTCCCATCGAAGCAATTTCCATGGTGCATCTTATAAGGTATCTAAAAAGAATTGAGTAAATGGGAGGAGGTAGAAGGCTGAACATTATCTTCAATGGAGGTATGAGTGAAAGAAAGAAATCATGGATGAGACAAAGCAACAAATGGATGCAAAAATGGAATAATTTCCTTAATGCATGTCCCACAAATAGAAAGGAGTTAAAGAATTTTGTGTTGGAGAAGTTCCGTAAGGGTATATGGGGAAAAGATTTGGGTAGAAGGAAGAATTATTATGTTCAGGAATTCAACCCCACTTGTGATCTCCAACAAAAAAGTACATTGGAGCTAGCATTCTGTGGAGAGAAAAGGTTCTTATTGCTCAATTAAGAACTAAATCACATCAACTTCAGTGTGAAACGACGCGGTGGAAGAGACCTAAATAATCTTGGGAAGAAAGGGTATGTACTTTTTTCACTTTTGGGGTAATGGAATCAGAAAAACATTTCATTTTGGAATGTGATGCTTTCAAAGACATCAGGGATAGTTACCGCAGTATGTTAGCATCAATTTTGTGGCATTGTCTTTTCAGTGAGGGAACTGTTAGAAGGTCGGGCCACCTCATCATCAATTTGAGTAAGAAAAGAATTGAATTAAAAAAAGAAAAAAAAAGGAAGTTGATAGTCCCATAGACTATTTTTAGTCTCGTGGATGTTAAAATATCATTCATTCATTCATTCATAGAAGAAAATAAAATGCTCGAAAAAACCTAAATTTTGGATAAATATATTTTTTCATTACATTTTCTCAATTGGATATTATTATCATGATGAGTTTGTTTGTATATTTAATTGAGTGAAAAGGTTATTACTTTTATTATTATCCAATTTTAAGGTCACGGCCCAGGCACCAAATTGGTGTATGAGACCCCCTTGTTTGTGGAACAAGGGACCCACCTTTGCGCAACGATTTCACTGTTAAGTGCTCTGTAGCCCCACTATGGTAGATGTTGTAATGTTTAATATTGTGTCTCATTTAAAATAAACAAATATTAAACCTCCCGGGAAGGCCTGGTTACCGGGTGCAAGCCCCAGAAGTGATGATTGACGCTATGTGATTCATTTCACAAGTTTCAATCCCACTTCTTCACCTCTGTGAGCATCACCCGTTGCAATGAGTGCTAAGTGGACTATTAAAAAATCATGAGAAATTAGTCAGTTATGACTACCTCTCATGGAAATGGTCATATATGAATGACTTACTTAACGCAGTTGAATCCCAAAAATGATATCTAATATAATGCACTGCGGAAAACCCTCATACTTAAATATGTATTTTATTTTATTTATTTTTACTAAATGAAAAATGTTAAACATTAAAAAAATTAGATAAATGTGGTTCAAAATTAATTAAAAAAATGTTAATTTATAATCATGGTAATTTTTGTTGTTTATATAAATTATAGTGATATTCATGTTTATTTTATATTTCTTTGTTATATAAAATTTTCAATTAAATAATAATAAATTTAAAATAAATAACAAAATATTATATAAACCATATGTTAATTAATAATTATGATTTTAATCAGAAGCCCCTTATGGTGCCATTTCTGGATGTCATTTTCATGGTTTCTTGTTTCCAATTTCAACACTCCCTCTCAAAAAGAAAGGAATTCAATATATCTCGATCTGGTACCTTTGGAATGTTTTGGATGCAACACTTCTCTAGTGTTGTTTGCTCCTACAATTCTTGAAACTGAATAGCCTCCTAAAAACTGAATCAGTGTGATTCCTTTTTCATCATAGTTTTTGACTGCTACTCATTACTACACTATCTACTGAAAACTCTGTGTTGTTGCTGAATCTGCATCTGTGCTCTTTGCACTGCAGCCAACTCTAATTTGCGCTCTTGTATATGAAGTCTATCACTCTGATTTTTGTCTTTCTGACATTTGGTTGCATCAATCCTGTAGCCAGGTTTGATCCATGAGACAAGCCATCTCAATGGACCTTTCCCAAATTCTTCTCTTGCAGGATTATGTCTTCACATCACCCCACCTCTCACCTGGAGGTATGGTTGCATGTGCTCCCTTTGTCCATCTGGCTCGAAATTTCCCCCTCCTTGAGGTCTCTGCTTAAGTGGGCACCTCCACTTGGTCTCTCTATGCTTCTCCAATTGTGGTTGCTCCACAGCCTTCTGAAATTGCTTATGAGGCTGCAAGTTGAGAGGTAATTTAGGTCCCTGTCAACCACTAAGTCACTAACCTCTTATTTTCTCCTCAAAGCTTTGAATGCATATTTGAGCTCGAGAGCATACAAGTTCTTGAGTCATACATTGATCTGTTTCACCCGTCCTGTGGCAATGTGGCTAAGGAACACCTTTCCTTTTCTAAATATGACATCATAACCACGGTCTTCCAATACTACTACGGAGACAAGATTATTCTTTTGTCCTAGAACATACAAAACATATATCATTCTGAGAGGGAAGCCAGAATCCCTATGAAAGGTAACTGTACCTATGTTGCTCGCACTATACCTCCCGTCATCTCCAAACTCTATGTTCTGTTGGAGGTCCTTCTCCTCCAAGTGACTGAAGAGATCTCTATTCCCCATCATATGGAATGAGGCACCATTATCTAGATACCACATGCATCCCATTATAGTGTCGGCCATGCATGAAATTATAGTAAAATAAATCTCTAACTATGAAGCTAACACTTCACTTCTTGTTGCAACTGCAGGTTCCCTCTTACTTTCCTTGGACAAGTCTCTCTTACCCTCTTCACCTTGGGAATTCTTTTCCTTGGATTTCTTCCATTTTCCAATGAAAAATATTCTTCTTTGTTTGTGTCGAAGGTGCCATCTCTAGTGCTCCGCCTTATCTATTCTATTACCAAGTCGGACCAGAAATGCTCCTAGCCTGGTAGCTTCACTCTCCCATTCACAAAGTTCTGGTAAGTATTCCAGCTCTTGGGAAGGCCTATAAGATCTAGGCTCACCAAATCATCCTGGGATACTGTCACACCAACACTTCCAAGCTCATCTCGACATTGAGTGAACTTCGTCAAGTATTTTTGTATCATCTCGCTCTCCTCCATCTTGATCTTTTTGAGCTTGTCTTTCAACAACAACTTCATGTGGGCCCTGCTATTCTGAAACAGATATATCAAGGCCTTCCACATAGGCTATGCAGTTGCCTTCCCATGGAAACTCGAGACAATATGATCTCGAACTCCCTCTAACAATACCCTTCTTGCATTTGCTACCTTCTTCTTCCATGCATCAATAAGTTGAGCATCTACTATTGCGGGTGTTGGGTTGTATTAATCACTATTAAATGACTAAAACAATCCACATAAATTATCAATCCAGGGACATCTTTTATTTCAATGACAGCCACACTGTCTGTGCTGATACATCAAACCAGAAGCAAATCCAAATAAAGTAAATCGTTGCTGAAGTAAATGCTGGAAGGAAATCACTCATGCAGTATTATCTCCAAGATGGTCATACCTCAATTAATCTATTCTAGCATGCCATACAACAAATATCCAGCTGGCATCTCTGATCTCATATGTGTAAGAACATATAAAACATTGGAATTGAAGCAAATCTATTCATAGATGAAACAACAACGACAACACTTCTACTGACACATAAAAAAAATAGAAACACATATACACAGCTACCTTAATCACTGTAATCCCTGCTAAAGAGGAGGGCCCTTCCTCCCTAGTAGGGCGCAAGTAGAGAAAGAACTTACGGAAACTAAATAAAAAAATGCATGTAACAACAATAACAGGATAATTTTTATTAATATGAGAAAAATTACAGAGCCAAAGTAATGATGTTCTCTGCTTACCTTTCGATCTCAAAGGCCAAGAACTATATAGTGGTTACCTCTCAGAAAAACAAGGGATGGATCAGTCATGAGAATCTTATGTTTCTCATGCTGATCGAAATAGAATGCAAATGGTTATAACCACCTCTTAATCAAAACCGCCTAGAGGGTGTTATCTAAAAATACAATACTCAATAACTTCTACAGCTATCACGATAAATCACAACTGTAGCGTAACATCTAGAGGACAGGTTAGCATCAGTAGTTGACGAGATCTAGTTAGCGGTACAGCTGTAACAACAGTTCGCCAACGGGTCTGTAACAGCATGGTGTAAAACTGTCATGGTGTAAAAAGCTCATTGTAACAACACACCTTTAACTGCTCCTGTATGCCTCATGCTCGAGATATTTTGTGCTACAAATGGTATTTGGAAAAGACAACAAAAGACCATAGATTTTCTCCAAACATTCATCCTTAGTTAGTGATAAAAAATGCATGATAAATCATAATAATTGATGAAATGGTAGAGTAATGAAAATAAGGTGAAACAACACAATTTAAGATAGGATGGTAGGAAAAAGAGGCAAATATAGTCCCAATGGTTAAAGTCATGAGGTAAAATAGGAGAAACAAATGTAGGAAAAGTGTGAAAAACTGACACCCAACAACTCCCCCCAATTGAATCACTTGCATGTCCTCATGAAAAATATCATCTCTCATGGGAATATCTCTGGTGTAGGTCAGTGAGATCATAAGCGCTAGCTGTATCTTCATCTGTAGACCTGTACCCATGACTAGCCATCAGCTACCACACCCAGGACTCTCATTCATACTTGCTCAATTCATAATTACTCTGATAATCCTCAATTGGCATCCAGATCAAAGGAAACTTGAATCTCAATCCAAGCCACAAAGCACCAAGGGATTGTACTATCTATGCATATGCTGGTACATGTGTAATAGCCACCAAAAAATTCTAGAATGCAAATGGGTCCCCCTTCAGCAGCTCAGCACTGCTGGCTTCCGTGCGTTTCAAGTACCCAGTCAAGGCTCAACTCTTCATCACTAAGAACTAATTGAGGCAGAATTTCACAATCCTTCTTTCGTGAGTGGCAGTCGGTTCCCTTATCCTAGGAGTACTCAAAATTCTTCTAAATTCCCGCCTTAACTCGATGGCCCGTCTTGGTTCTTCTTGGACCCATAATGCCATCTTCTCCTCATTAGCATGCATAGATTTGATAGGAAAATGCCAATCAATATGATTCTTCATGAAGGACAGAAAAGATCGCAACTACAGATCCCCCATATAGGATAATATCTTCACAACCATTTGCATACTCACATGCTCACAAATGATATTGTGTAAGAATAACTCACACAACAGGCTTTTCTCGTCAAAATCTGAGTCATGAAAAACATCTAAAAATGTGCGAGTGGAAGAACATAGGTAGGGTCTGTCCTCCATAACAGCTTTCATCTGGAACAGGAAGTAGCGTTCCCATAGAAAAATGGGGTAGGATGGGGAAGGTCGCCTACACCCCAACAGATGGAGGGCAAGGTCATGACATTTTTGCTTATCTATGGTAAGATCTCGAACCTGTTGTTGTTACAGCAACAACTGTTCCTCTTGATTCTTCAGGGATTCCTTCTTCTTATAATTATCCCATCCTTTATTCAACTCTTCTTTCATCCATCTTTCATGTAGGGTGTCTATCTCCCTCCGATGTTCTTTCAACGAAATCATCCCCTCTTGAGTGGATATTTCTTCCTGTTTCCACTTCTGTAATTCAGAAATTAACAAGATTTTCTCAAAATTCCATCTCGAGATATGACCCGACGTTCTTCTGAATTCAATATAAACATAAATAATGAGTGTAACAACCTCTGTTGAATGGGGTTATTCCACCTCTTTTGTTGGTTCTTGTGTAAAAAAAACTTCCTCAGTGGGTTCTTGTGTATCAGCCCCTTCGTTTCCACCTAGAGTAGCCTCTGTGTCCATTGTTGTTTCTTTTATAATAGCAGTGGCCTCCACAGGTTCTTGTGTATCAGCCTCTAGGTCAATTACTACAGGAGGCTCTACTTTAACTGCTGGTTCTTGTGTAACAGTAGTATCCTTAGTAGGTTCTTGTGTAACAAACTTCTGCCATTCTGTTTCTGTTTCCATTGGGCTGATGTTTTCCCCACAGACCTTACATCCTACCACTATTAGTTCTTGAAAAAATGTCGTGCATATAGACACCAATATTTCCTTCTCCTCAGATAATATTTGCTTCAATTCTTCATTTTCCTTTCTTATATTTTCAATTCTAAAAACAGGACATGAGTTTCGTCCTTACCTGATGAGGAGGGTTGCCTTTCTTCTTCTGATAATTTTGCTTCTATCTGCTTTTCGACTGTGGGCAAAGGTTCTGTGGCTAGGCTAACTTTCCCCCTCCGTTTTGGTTGTCTATCCCTAATTGGTTCATCAGTGGGTTATTTCCCAATTCTAACTTTGGCAAGCCGAGTCTGGGTTTCCACTTCTGCCTGACTTCCTCCTGAAGTCATGGCCTATTTTCCCCGGCTTGTCATCAGCCTCTTTCACTTGAATTCTTCCCAGGTCCTTCGTTGTTGGCTTAGGGCATCCAACACGATCAATTTGATGAGTCCATGATTGGTCACACATGCTTCCGGATGTGCTGTTGTCTTTACTGTTGCTATATGCTTAATGTTCCCTAATAAGTAGAATGGAAAGTTAATATTTTGTTGGTGTCAAAGGTGATTGACTAGAGGGAAGTGATAATTAAACACTATCATGGATCTTCCCTCACAAGTGATGTATTTGATTAAACCCAAGGCGACATTTTCCCATGGATGAGGGAGTGATAACTTGCCAATTCCTCTGCCTTTCTTCTCCAGATTTTCTTCTCCTTCTTGGAAGTCTTCTTTCAAGGAGGGGTCATTTATTTTTCTGTTAAACCACCTCCATCCCTCTACTGGAAATGTAGTTACTCGGGAAATTACCTCTTTAGTCACCTCAATTTGCAGGCCCCTAACTCAGGTCTGGTTGTTATTCAAATTCTAAGCAATTCGATTACAACCGCCTCGTCCGAGCCTTCCATCTTCTGGAAGTACTCAATCCATCCAAATCTCTAAATATATGGTAGGATTTTGGATAGTTCTGCAATGCATCCATAGAATCCAGCTCGTGCCTAACCGCTGCTCCACCCATCTTGTTGTTGTTTCTGAATTCACTTCTTACTGCTCAACCCATTGTAATGTCACTGCACCACTCACTTCTTCTCAGCGTCTCTGCTTATCCCAATTGATGAGTTTGAAATTAGGATACAAGGTTTCAGTCGAGGAGGTTGATGGGAGGTGACAAGATTTATGGATTACCAAATCGTACCTCACACAACTCTTCATAAATGCCCCGTTATGGAAAGTAATATGTTCTAAGTACACACGCTCTTTCCAGCCGGATTTAGTCATCATTGGCAATTATGCTATTAATTGGGTGCATGTGGATTTGATAGAGGTTTATGACTAAAGATTTTTTCAATGATTTCAAGATATATCCCCTCCCCCACCTTAATGGTGACGGCTACCCACGGCCATCACGGGAATATCATTTCTTTTGCCAATAATCACCAAATCATAAATGATGACGTTACCTTTTGAGTGACATACCTGAAGTGATGTGGAGGAAGATTTCAAATTGGTAGCGTAGTTCTTATAGTGCTCAAGGAAGTTACGTTTGGCTGGCACAATTATTGTTGTTATGCAACGAAACATGAGAAACAATGTTCGTGGCTGTCGACTGTTACATGTGTAATAGCCAATACAACCTTCAGATTATTCTTAAAAAAAAACATAATAATTAGAAGAAATCGGTATAGAAAGAAAATCAAATGAATAACATAATATTATAAAATACATCAGGAAGGAAGGATGATGTTTCAGGAAGGGAAAAAAATGGGTGTAATAGCCGCCACAAGAGTGGTTTTCAGCTGTTACAAACTGTCTGACTGTGCCCCAGAAAGAGGTTTTCACAGTTAGATTTTTTTTTTGTTATTGTTATTATTATATATATTTATATTTAAAATAGGTGTAACAACTACCACAAAGGTGGTTTTCAGCTGCTGCACTTATTGGAATTTCAAATTTCAGGCTGCACAGGAGAATGTTCCCCTACTGTTGTAACATGAAGATTGGAGTTTGCAACAATGTTAAAAAATGATTCCTTCGAAGTGAGTTGATGATATAACCTTAGACGATGCCCATTAACCAGTAACGATGTCTTAGCACTGTCGATGGTGATCAATTTTACAGTCCCATTGTCAAAGACCGTGTCAACTTCGTAAGGACCTAGCCATTTGGTGCAGAGCTTGCCTTTGAAATCCTTGAACCTTGAATCATACAAAAGAGCCCAATCTCCTTTCTGTAACTTTTTATTCTTAATAAACCCATCATACCATATAGCTCTTTGCTGCTGAATGATCTCTGTATATTGAATAGTAGCTAGCTGTTTCTCTTTCAACTCATTGAGCTAGTTCAATCTTTGTGTCTGTGCTGTACTTAAGTCCAAATCGACCTACAATGTTGTTCTTAATGTATTTATCTCGAACTCTATGGGGAATAGAGGATTCTTACCATACACCAGTTCATATGGTGAGAAGCCTGTAGCATTCCTCCATGTTGTTCTGTAAGCCCACAGTACCTCTGGAAGTTTCTCGGCCTAGTTTCTTCGGTGGTTGGCTACTGTCTTTGTTAATATTCCACCAATGACTTTATTGGTTTTTTCTACTTGACCATTTTCTTATGGGTGATACGGTGAAGTGATTCTGTGATGAATTCTATACATTTCAACCAACTTTTTAATCAAATGAGATGTGAGCTGAGGCCCTCCATCTGTCACTATCTCTATGGGTATCCTGAAGCGAACAAAAATATCTTCAAACAAGAAGTCTGAAACAACCTACTCTGTTTCTCTAATCAGTGCTTTTTCTTCAACCCACTTTGTGACATAGTCAATGATGACCAATATGTATGATTTTTGCATGATGAAGGATTAATTTTCCCCGCAAAGTAGAGGGCCCATTTCTCAAATGGTTCTATCACTATTTGAAGCTAAAATGGCATCTCATCTGATTTCAGAGGCTGGCCCATCCTTTGGAAGCTATCACATCCCTTCACAAACTTCTTGGCATCCTAGAATATAGTTGGCTAGTAGTACCCTGTTGAGAGTACTTTATATCCCGTCCTTTTGTCAGCGAAGTTCCCTCCACAGGGATCCTCATGACAAGCCTTCAAGATCTAAAATACCTCATCTTCTCTAGCACATCGCCTAATCTGAAAGTCTGGCCCGATGTGATAGAGATTTCCTTCTATCCAGGAGTAGGTAGCACTCTGTTGTATAATCTTCCTCTTTTCTTTGGAAGACAAATGATGTGGGAATTTCCCTGCAGCAAGGTAATTGGCTATATCTGCATACCATGGTGAGTGAGTAGAGATGGAAAAAAGATATTCATCTAGAAAATAATCCTCAGTGGCAGTGCAGTCATCACTTATAGTTAATCTAGAAAGAAAATCAACAACTACATTATCTTTTCCGGGTTTATCTAAAATAGTAATATCAAATTCTTGTAACAGAAATAACCATTGTGTAACTCTACCATTAGTAACAGGTTTGTTCATCAATAATCGAATTGCAGCATGGTCAGTGTGTAAAATACTTAATACCCAGTGATATGGTGCTGAAATTTGTTGATAGCATGCACTACTACTAGGAATTCCTTCTCAGTAATAGTGTAGTTGAGTTCCGTTGGAGTTAAATTCTTACTGATGTAATAAATAGCGTAAGGTTTCTTCTCCTCCAGCTGCTCCAAAACAACACCCACAACAATGTCATATGCGTTCGTAGCGATATGGAATGGAAATTTCTAGTTTGGTCCTCATAAAACAGGTGCTACTATTACACAGTTCTTTAACTTCAGAAAGGTCTGCTCACACTTCCCTTTCCACACAAATTCCGCATCTTTCATGAGAAACAAAAATAGAGGAGATGCAATCTTTGAAAAAGTTCTCTATAAATCTCCTATAGTATCCTACATGTCCCAAGAAGCTACATACCTCTTTTGAAGTCTTAAGGGTTGATATTTTCGATATTACCTCATTTTTTGTAGGATCTACCTTGATTCCATCTGTCGAAATGAAATGTCCCAGCACAATTCCCTCGGTCATCATCATGTTGCATTTCTCCGTGCTCAGAGAAACATTAGTTTGTTCACAACATTCCAGCACTTTTTCCAAATTAGCTAATGTTGTCTCAAAGGCATCCCCATAGGGTGTTAAATTATCCATAAATATTTCAAGGCAATCATTCAAAAGATCGGAAAAAATACCCAATATTTCCCTTTGAAAAGTTGTCGGTGCATTACAGAGGCCAAAAGGAAGGACTCTGTATGCAAAAGTACCCCATGGGAAAGTGAAGGTTTTCTTTTCTTGGTCTTCTGAGGCAATCTGTATTTGATTATAGCCACTAAACCCATCTAGGAATGATTTTTTTTTTTTTCCCAGAGAGAGTATCCAGGACCTGATCAATGAATGGTAAGGGAAAATGGTCCTTCTAAGTAACCTTGTTAAGCTATTTATAGTCTACATAGACTCTCCATTTTCTGTTCCTTTTCAGAACTATGACAAGCGGAGAAACCCACTGGCTGTCAGAAATGGGGTAGATGAAATTAGTATTAAGGAGTTTTTGCAATTCTTCTTTCACTATCTCCTTAAGTGCGAGGTTCATTCAACGCTACGGTTGTCTAACTGGTTTGCAATCCTCTTTAGGATAAATTCGGTGAGTGCATAGGCCAAGATGGATTCCTTTCATATACATATAGTCCCATGCAAATTCCTTTTTGTATTTCTGTAACAACTATATTAGAAATTTGTTTTGTTCAGCACTCGGGTTAGGATTGATGTTTAAACATTTCCTAGGTTCAATTTCAACGGGACTACTGATAGTATGTGGAGTGGTTTTCAAATGTTCAATAATTGCACCATCTAAATCATCTTCTTCCCCCAGATCTCTAATGGATGCAACCGAGAGTGAATTAATAATAAAACCATTAATGGTATCATCCTATGTTTCATCCTTAAAGTATTGTGCTTTTCCAAGCATGAGAAGAGGTAGTGAAAGATCAGATTCTGGTTCAAATTCATCCCACCAGGGACTACTCAAATCCATATGAGGTTTTGATAGGGGGTAAAGATTCAGGTTCTATGTGGCCTGCCCATCTGAGATCACCATAGATCCAGACCTACATCCGATACATGCATCTGCAGTGGCTAGCCACGGTCTTCCCAAGATTAAAGGATGACCACCCAGGTTGGATTTGGTTTGTAAAATGAGAAAATCAGCCAGATAATTCCAAGAAGCCACAATGACAACCACATATTATATCATTCCCTTGGGCTTGACATGGGACCTATCTACTAATTCAAGCACTATGGGTGTAGGTCTAAGTCCATGAAGTTCTAGGGAGATAAAGAGGTCTTTAGTCATGACATTAATGGCTGCCCCTAGATCAATCAAAGTATTGGCTATAGGTTGATCGTCAATATGGAAAGTCACTGTAGGGTTCCCTGGGTCATTATATTTAGTCAACAAAGGCTGATCAATCATTAGATCAGATAGTTTCCCCATGACATGGATAGTAGCAGGGTATTTAGGTTTTCTTCCAGGCTTTTTGACACATATATCCCTCATTTTTTTAGCATAGAATTAGGGGAAATTTGAGGTCTAAAATGGGCCTCTTAAGGAAATTATAAAATAAAAGCGGAAATAGCAAAATAAGATTTGATTACATCATCAAATTTTCGAAGGAAAAAAAGAAAAAACTACTTTTTCAACTCGTATTTTCAACTTATCTCCCATTTCTTTTACTCAAATTTCGAGCAGAAGTACTAGTTAGATACAAAATTTAATTCCTCATTCAAGGAGTACCAATGTTGCATAGTTTCAATGGACCCTGCTACACGAAAAATGATAAATACATGAAAAACGTGATTGCAATCACATTTTTTTAATGTATTTCTCATTTTTCATGTAGGAGGGTCCATCGAAAGTAGGCAACATGGGTACTCCTTGGATGAGGAATTAAATTTTGCATCCAACGAGTATTCCCGCTCCAAATTTGAGTAAAAAATTTGGGACATAAGTTGAAAATATGAGTTGAAAAAATAGTTTTATTATTTTACTATTTTTTAATATTTTTACCCTTTTACTTAAAAAATGGTGAATCATCCCCCAAGGTTTACATCATCACCTTGAACCCTATTGGTTCTTATAAATTTTATTTTGGTTGTACATTTTTCTTAGGAGGCCCATTTTAAACCTCAAAATTCCCCTAATGATAGGTACTTCGTTAAGAGCTTGTAACAACGGAATTCATACATACAAATTTTGTAGAGGAATTCAAATTCAGGTTGTGAGGCCAGCCCAGTTTCAGTTAATCGTTGAGGGTATGGATTATTCTGAATGCTAAGAGCTAATTTAGCTATAACAGATGCACAAGCCTTGCTCGGGTTGGCTAACTACCTCTTAAGAATATTGGCTTTAGAATTTCCAGGTCTAAGTTACTGAACTTAGACCTTTGTAAATTGTAATGAAATTACTCTATATAGTCTTCCAGGCTCTCTACCTCCTTCTGTGAAATTCTGAATATATCATCCTTCAAATCCCTATTTTGATAGTAATCCTAATACTTGAAGAGAAAGGCATCCCTCATGTCATTCCGGGTTCGAATCATGCCAACACCTAGTCTCATGAACCATCTTAATGCTGCTTATTTCAGAGTAGCAGGAAATAATTTCAGCTTCCGAGCGTCTGAAGTGTAGTCATAACCTCTACACAACACATCAAATTTGAACAAAAACGTATCAGGATCTTCAACAGCCATCCCTTGAAAGGATGGTAAGGATGAAAAAGGAATATTCTTCATAGGAGCCTCATCCCGCGTTACTACTATCGGGAGTTCAAAAGTAACAGAGCTATCTGTCTTGACATTCTCGTCCCCCATGGTTGATTCTTCTTGATGGGATGAACTGACCTCAGAATGCGCTGGAGATTGATAAAGAAAAGGACCAGGTTGTTCCAGGACCATCTGTTTAATGGAACCACCAATTTCCAAATTATGTTCAATTAAATTTTTTTCCTCAGGTCCCTGATGCTCCCCACTGGTCTCTCCGTGTCCTTCAATTCTCAGATCTTGATCAATGATTTTCCACTTCTATTTCGAATCTGAAGTCTTGATATCAGGATTGGATATGTTGTTTGAAGGGTGGTGAGGCCCAGACACGGAAGGCACCGATGGCCTAGGCTTTGATATGGTATCCTCTTTCTGTGGTCTTGTCTTCCTATTATCTCTGTATGACGTAGACTGTTCCTTTTCTACCCTTGGGATGATATCTCTAAATAATGTCTTCCTTCCCAAATCTGCACTCTTATTTTACTTCTTACGACCTGTATTTCTTGTAGTTAGTACAGTGGGGGGTGTTTGTAGATGTTAATAACATCCTACTGGAACACATGGTCCCTATGTGTATCAATTCATCCTATAGGTGATTCAATTTCTACAGCGGTGATCCTGCTCAAGTTCGTTAGAGTGATGCGCAGGTTCTTACCTCTCGTCTTACCACCCAATGACTATATAGATGAAGACACCCTAAAGAAACACCCAAAAATTCACACTTCTAAGTGTCCCAAAAAGACATTGGTGAGCTCGATCAAGTTCGTTAGAGTGCTTCACGGGTTCTTACCTCTCGTCTTACCGCCCGACAATTGTGTCGCTAGAGACACACTAAAAAAACACACAGAAATTGCACCTCTAGTGCCCCAGTGTAGCATTGGTGAGCCTGCTCAAGTTAGTTAGAGCGTTGCACATGTTCTTACCTCTCATCTTACCGCCTGGAAATTGCAGACTGGGTACACTCTATCTTCTAACAAACAACTCTGTTTGATTGGATCGTCACTGCCATTCCTCGGAAATTGTGCCAAAATGTTGAGTTGTCTTAATCACTATTAAATGACTAAAACAATACACATAAATTATCAATCCAGGGACATCTTTTATTTCAATGACAGCCACACTGTTTGTGCCTATACATCAAACCAGAAGCAAAACCAAATAAAGGAAATCGTTGCTAAAGTAAATGCTGGAAGGAAATCAATCATGCAGGAAATCTCTGATCTCATATGTGTAACAACATATAAAACATTGGAATTGAAGCAGATCTATTCACAGTTGAAACAATAGCAAAAACACTTCTACTGACACAAACAAAATAGAAACACATATACACAACTACCTTAATCACTGCAATCCATGCTAAAGAGGAGGGCCCTTCCTCCCTAGCAGGGCACAGGTAGAGAAAGAAATTACATAAACTAAATCAAATAACGCATGTAACAACAATAACAAGATAATTTGTATTAATATGAGAAAAATTACAGAGCCAAAGTAATGTCGTTTTCTGCTTACCTTTCGACCTCAAGGGCTGAGAACTATATAGTGGTTACCTCTCAGAAAAACGAGGGATGGATCAGTCATGAGAATTTTATGATTCTCATGCTGATCGAAATAGAATGCATATGGTTATAACCACTTCTTAATAAAAGTCTAACTGGAAAATTATAGTTACAATAAAAATTGCCTAGAGGCTGTTATCCAAAAATACAATACTCAATAACTTCTACATATATCACGATAAATCACAATTGTAGCATAATAGCTAGAGGAGAGGTCAGCATCCAAAGTTGATGAGATCCAATCAGTGGTATAGCTGTAAAAAAATTTCTCCGACGGGTCTGTAACAACATGGTGTAACAACATCATGGTGTAAAAAACTCACTGTATGTAATATTCCTTTTTCAGGAATATGGCCCATCTGATGAATGGGAACGCTGTATAAGGAAAAATATGCAAAGATAATGCATACCAATGCTTGGTTCCTCTTGTGTATGCTGTGTGGGACTGATATGTGGGATTTCAGCAGAAAAAAATAGGTTTAGATGCACTAAAAAGATCTCCCACAAACTAGTATTAGTGAGATATTTCCTCCTAAGACATTAACAATCAACAATCTGATCTAAACCAGAGATTGACTGAAGGGGCATTTACTGAATATGTAACCTCTAAAGAGAGGGTGAGATTCAGAGGCTATCTAGCCCTTTTCAGACTCTGTCTATAGACTCTTGTCGAGAGGTAATATCCCAAAAGGGTTTACTCAACAAATCTATTGAATCCTTTGTTAAAATGAGAAGGGGGGGGTGAATCAGTTTAATGAATTCATGGTCTTGAAAAACTTTCATTTACACTTATTTACATCTTCATTTCATGATTAACTTAATGTACAGTGAAACCACAATCTTAATTAGTGAGAAGTAGGTATTAAGCAGATTAAATGCAGAGCATCAACACATAATCATCATGAACATAGACACTAGATATAAGTGGAAACCCATAAGGGAGAAAACCACATCTTATTATTGTTGTGATGCAAAGTCAAGCTCCAACTCTCTCTCACCACTGATTTTCTATAGGCTCCAACCTATAGGAGGCTCCTACCTCAATTCTGCAAGCTACAACTTGCAAGGAGGCTCCAACTCCCATCTATTTTCTGCAGGCTACAACCTACAAGAGGCTTCTACGTTAGCCAGCTACAACTGACATCTATCAAGCTACAATTTGATATGGAAGCACCAACTTCCTCACTCTTTCATAAAAAAAACACATGTTGATTTACCTGGATATCAGCTCTATTCTGTTCCTTCTTCACTGCTGTCCACCAGCATTCATATCTGCCTTATATCATCTCTGAATCTTCACAGCTTCTCTATCTACTCCTCCTTCTTACCCTCTCTGCCTCATTTCTCCATTCTCTAACCTCTCTATGCATATCTATATGCCATCATTTATAGAGATTACCTCATGATTGTTTGCGTTCCACAGGGAATTCGAAATGAACAGCCATGACTCTTTGCCTTCCACCTTCTCATTTATTTTTCATCTCGTTCAAAAGAATATAGTAATATGTACAAATTTCAGTTTTACAGTGGAGTTTTGTTTGCCTACGGAGACTTGTCTTTGCATCACAAACAATATAAAATTAATTAAAACATTTACATTTACATTTGCAACAGATATATCTCATTCAACCCTTTCAGTTCTTGGCTCACTGTGTGTTTGTCTTTTCTACTGCTGTAGTGTAACAGTTCTGCATACTCTCCTACTTTCTATGGTTGTAGAATGCATTTCCCAAATTATGTTCTATATCTGGCAGCTTTATCAATGTGGAAGCTTTCTTCAACCTTCATGGTTCCAACCATAGTCAAAATCTATTTTGCAGACTTACTATATGAAGTGATCGTGTTAAACCCTTAGGAACTTATCACGTTTAACTGTCGAAAATGAATAATTGAAGCCTTTTAACCAATTTTCAAAAACTTTGGGATTAAGGTCGGAGCTCAACACTTTGATAAAAATCTGTTAAATAACTTATACCCACATTCCCAAATCTCAAAGCTGCATATAAAATTCATGCAAATTCATGCCCAAATAAATTCACAATCTGGCAATCTTTACATACGGAAGCTTTTCTTATTTCATGATTCAAACCATAGTCAATTTCATTTCTTCAACTCTTAATCGAAGGATAACTTCATTTTCTGAATATTCGAATCCATTTGTCGAATCTTGCATGAACTTGGGCTCTCACATATGTTAACGTATATTTATTTCATAGGTTATTAATCCATGCCTTGGTTTAATATTTACCAAAAAGGCCAACAATATAAGGACTCTCGAACCTTCAGCACAACATTAATATAAGCTTTCAACCTTTGACTAAATTACAAACCACTGCACATAAATGTTGGTCACGGCTTCACAACTCACCTTTCAACTTTAATAACCCCATCATCAACATGATTGATAGGGCCCACCGTATATACAACCATGACTTGATAAAGTTAAGACTTTGTGTTATAAGGTTTTAACTTACCATTTCATCGACACACACCTCTCAATATACATCCAAGGGCTACGAGCTTATTGCATTCCACTTTGATAAATCAATGGTGGTCGTGTTATGAAGATGCATGAGTTTTTAATCCCTCAACCGCACGATAAAAGTGGGTCCCAATATTTAACGTACCATTCTCTACATCCATCGAATGATCATCGCATCATGCTAAGAATCTGAGGATAATTGCGTAACAAAGTTGCACAAGTTTTAATTCTCAGAAATTACGTGATATTCATGGTTTTTAAAAACCACCTCCACCTTACGTGTCAAGTGGGGACCGATATTGCGTTTCAAAAGGAGATACCACTTACCACTTTAAGAGTCGCGCGAACCCATTTGTGGGTTTTCGGAAACCACCTTTACTGCTCACGGTTCCATTACTTTCTTCTAAAGGTTCCGGTTCAAAACATTTCTGTTAACCAAGTTTTGCATGCTACAATGCACTGCCTCTTCACTGCATATAATCTCCTCATAGATCTCTGTATTGATTAACACTTAGAATATTCTGTATTGATTAACTCCCAGAATATGTTTACAATAAACCCTTAATATGAATTTCCTTCACTTACTGAATGAACTACTCATTTCAGGATTGAAACTCAATTTTCAATTCTCCTTCTTGTGAAAACGATCTTTCAATGATCGATACACCAAAATTTATATACCTTCTCATCATACATTCCATGCATGACTTGTTCATCTTTAGTGATTGAGTTCTGTGGTCCAATTCCACCGATTTCCTTTACAATAAAATCCCTATACGAGCTTCAAACCCCGAACTCACAATACTGTTGCCACTCCATCAATGTGTAACTCTATGGTACTCAATTCAAAGAAAATCGACATTAATTAACATCGATGCTCTCCTCATATGCAGAGCTTCATTTATTGCAAAGTTTATCATATACTTATTCACAGAAACTCAACCATTCCTCAGACAGTATTCCATCAAGGAATACATATATATTTCACACACATATATATAATCTTTACCACATTCAAAACCACAATGTTGACATTAATCATGTCTTGGAAACCATCAATTTCTTCAATTTATACACAGAATCTGTAATTCTAACCCTTGCCATAGAGTTTATTCAAAACCGTTTATAAACCCTGATCAACTCACACATTAAATCATCAATGCACAGATAATTGCACATCACCACATCAAATCCACTACCTCTCTGCTTCTTTGATACCTCTGCTTCAATTTGCTGTCTCTGCTTCTAGTCACCTATCTGCTTTATCCGTTGCCTCTGCTTCTTGTCTAATGCTCTCTCTGCTGCCTCTGCTTCTTCCTGGTGTCTGAGCTGCCTCTTTTTGCTAGTTCTTATTTGTGATAGTTCAGGTGCTCCTCCTTTCTTCTCCTTTGCCATCAATGACAATATTTCCAATGGTCTCCCCCTTTGGCATTGATGGAAATACTTTAATACTCTTATTTTGCTTGCTTTCCTCCCCTTTTACATCAATGGAAAAGGGTTGCACATTTCCTAGTGTGGTTTCCAAATCTTGTCCATAATACTCTGATCTTGAGGACTTGTTCCATGCACTGCTCACTAGCTCCGGCTCTTTTGTGACAATAATTGTTGATTGATCTCCCCCTGGAATGATGCTTTCTTTTCATGTCAAAGAGTAACATCTGTAGACACTACCCCTAGTTTGTATCTTAGATATTTGAATGGTTCTTTAGCAAGAGGTTTTGTGAATATGTCTATTATTTGTTCCTTTGTTGGTACATATTCCAACTTCACTACTTTCTGTGCTAATTGTTCTCTGAGGAAATGGTACTTAATTGGGATGTGCTTTTTTTTTGAATGAAATACAGGATTTTATGATATACTTATTGCACTTGTATTGTCACATTTGATTGAAATGGGATCATCCATGCTGACCTTCATGTCTTGGAGGGTTTGTTTCATCCACATTACTTGTGTGCAACATGCTGCTGCTGCTATGTATTCCGATTCTGTTGTAGATAGAGAGATGGAAGTTTGCTTCTTGCTTAGCCATGACACTAGACTTTTTCCCAAATAAAATGCACCTCCGCTTGTACTTTTCCTATCATTCATGCAGCTGGCCCAATCTGCATTTGTATATGCTGTCAAAGTGAAGCTTTTGCCTTTTGGATACCATAGCCCATAATGTGCAGTTCCTTGTAGATATCTGAATATTCTCTTGATTGCTAGTAAGTGATTTTGTTTTGGTGCTTCTTGATATCTTGCCACAAGTCCTACTGCCAACACAATGTTTGGTCTAGAGGCAGTTAGGTATAGCAGACTTCCTACCATGGATCTGTAAAGTCTTTGATCTATATCTGCAGATCCATCATTAGCACATAGCTTGCATCCAGTGATCTGGGAGTTGACACAGGTTTGCAGTCTTCCATTTGGAACCTTTTCAACATCTCTCTTAAGTATTTTTCTTGTGAAGTGAATGTTCTTGTGTTCTTTTATTGAATTTGAAGTCCTAAATAGAAGGTGAGCTCTCCAATCATAGACATCTCAAATTTTGATTTCATTTCTTCAGCAAATTCTTTTGTTAACTTCTCTTTGTTGCTACCAAACATGATGTCATCTACATATACTACTACAATTAGGAGTTCATTTTCATTAGCCTTTATGTACACATTTCTGTCTACTCCTCCTTTCTTAAAACCTTGTTTTTGAAAGTATTTGTCTAGCCTTGAATACCATGCACGAGGAGCTTGTTTCAGCCCATATAAGGCTTTCTTTAATCTGCACACATAGTCTTGTTTATCTGTTAAGGAGAATCCTTCGGGTTGTTCCATGTAGACTTCTTCCTCTAAATCTCCATTCAGGAAGGTAGACTTCACATCCATTTGATATACCTTGAAATCATGGTAGCATGCAAAGGCCAAAAACATTCTGATTGCTTCCATTCTGGCTATAGGGGAAAATGTTTCATCATAATCAAGACCTTAGATTTGAGTGTACCCCTTGCATACATGTTTGGATTTATTTCTGATTACCTGTCCTTGTTCATTCATATTATTCTTGTATATCCATTTTGTGCCAATGACATATTTCCCAGTGGGTCTTGGCATTAACTCACAGGTATTATTCTTCTTAATTTGGTCTAGTTCTTCATTCATAGCTTTTACCCACCATTTGTCTTTTTTGGCTTCTTCGAACTTCTTTGGCTCTATTTGAGATAACATGGCTAGGTATGCTTCTTCTTTCTGTTCAGCTAGTTGTCTTCTAGTCTAGACTCCCACACTTTTGTCCCCAATTATTTGGTCTTCTGGATGATTCTTTTGAGTGTGTCTTGAGGGACCTTTTGAGTTTAGTTCAGTATCTTCTGTTGTCTTGCTCAGTTTATCATTATCTTGGTTCTCATCTTCAATATTATCTGGAGGATTGGTGCATCTCGTGCTTCTTGTTCTATTTGGTAGTTCTTCGTGGAATCTTACATCAATGCTTTCCACAATCTTGTGCAATCTTTTGTTGTAGCACCTGAAGCCCTTACTCTTGGATGCATATCCTAAAAATATTCCTTCATCAGCTCTTGCATCAAACTTTCCCAGGTTTTCATCATTATTTTTTATGAAACACTTGCTTCCAAACACTCTAAGGTGCTTGATTGATGTTGGTTTACCATGCCATAGTTCGTAAGGAGTCTTGTCACAGTTTGGTCTTAAATGAGTTTTGTTAAGAATGTGAACAACTATGTGTACTGCTTCTGCCCAGAAGGTTTGGGGAATGTTACTTTCTTGCATCATTATTCTAGCAATTTGTTGTACTGACCTGTTTTGTCTCTCTGCCACTCCATTCTATTGAGGTGTACCAGCAATTGTAAACTGTTGTTTTATACCATGTTCATTGCATAGGTATACAAAATCATAGTCTGTGAATTCACCTCCTCTGTCTGATCTGATGCACTTTAGCTTGCATCCTGTTTGATTTTCTGCCAATGCCTTGAATATCTTGAATTTCTCAAGTGCTTCAGATTTATATTTGAGAAATGCTACCCACGTCATTCTGGAAAAATCATCTATAATCAGCATGAAATAAGATTCTCCGCTTGGTGTTTTAGTTCTTGAAGGTCCACAGAGGTCCATGTGAACAAGTTGAAGAGGTCTACTTCTAGATAGTTTCTCTTCAGTCTTGAAAGATGTGCGGGTCTTCTTTCCTAGTTGGCAGGATTTACATATGGTATTTGAAGGCTTCTTTATTGCTGGCATATCTCTAACTTTGTTTTTCTTGCTCAGACTGATGATGTGGTCAAAGTTATGGTGTCCCAATCTTCTATGCCATAACCATGATTCATCAAGTTTTCTTAGGTGGCATGCTTCATTCTCTTCTTTCACTATATATACATTACTTTCTGTTCGAATACCTTTGATCAAGGTCTTTCCTGTGGTGCTTGATCTTACTTCACATTCTTATGCTCTAAAAAGAACCTCAAAGCCTTTGTCACACATTTTACTAACACTTAGCAGATTAGCTTTCAGCCCATCCACAAATAGTACATCTTGAGCCTTTCCTCCTCCATTATCCAGACTGATTGAGCCTTTCCCTTGCCTTATCATTGCCGAATGTTACATTCCAATATTTCTTTTCATCAAAGGTTACAAACTTGCTTCGATCTCCAGTCATATGTTTTGAGCATCCACTGTCCAAATACCATTGGATTTTCTGGTCTTGAGCTATTAGTGCCCGGTCACACTTATTCAACTTCTTTTTCCACTGCATGCATCCTTTTGTATGGTACCTTTCCTGAGATGATGGACCACATTATCTGAGAAGACATTTGTTACACTTGTGCCCAACTTGATGGCAGTCACAACATCTGATTATGTTTTTGAATGAATTATGTACACGAGTGAATTCTCCATTGTTCATCCATCTCCTTGAGTTTCCATACATCAGTCTTTTTCCATTCGTTCACCCATGTAGCTTTGTGTTGTGTGTGACTCCAAAAATGAAAAGAATGTCAGCGCGCCTTAGAAATGAGCCACTTCGAGGGGGAAACCTCTGATACATTACATAAATGAACAATTCTTGGATGATACAATTTACAAAACCTCCTTTCTATATATAGGAGTCCATGGGGCCATAATGTAATCCTAGTGGGCCACAATGTAATCCTAGCTGACCTAACAATAATAATTTAAGGGCACAATAATAACAAAATGGGGGTTACAAGGGTACAATAATAACAATAAGGGGGGGCTACACTAACATAATAAGGGACTACACTATTAATATAGGGACTTAACATGCCCCTCTCCTTCAAACAAGTGTTGTCCTCAACGCTTGATTATTTCTTGATACTTCTGTATAAAATTCTCATCCTCCCATGTGGAATCTTCTACAGGAAAGTTCTTCCACTTGCTGAGATACTCTGAAATTGATCGTACTTGTCGATTTATTGTTTCTGTGACTGCTTCAGAACTTCTTTCGATGTGATGTTGATATTCTTGTTGTTTCGTTGATGCTGGATGTCATCTTCCACTAATTTATCATCCATATTAGTTATTATTTTATCCTTCAAACCATCCAACTTAGCCTCCATTTCTGCTTTTAAACCATCTATTTCATCTTTGGTTGCTCTTTGTAAGATCGAAATTTGTTGCACTTGGTACCGTAATTTTGATATCTCATACTGCAATTCTTCATCTTCATGCGTCATAGTATAGATTTATGAGGGCATAATGAGTGTTGAATTATTTTTAGGAGGCATCTCAAAACCCAATACTGAAATATATGCTCAATAGGCCCTTGGAATGACTTCAAACAGATTTTTCAAACAAGATTTATGCAATTCGAAAAAAAAATAAACACCTTTTACTTGCTTTTGAGGAGCTCCAAAAATAGGAAAAGAGATATCAGCATGCCAAAAGCATCCACTTCGGGGGGTAGCCTCAATACATTACATAAATGAACAATTCTTGGATTCTCCAAAATGATTGTGTCCGATCTACCACAATGACTGGTGTAAGGTGGTTCGTTAGAGCAAACTTGTACGACTTGCCATGTGTCTTTGTTTCGTCCTTTGTCTTTCGAAGTGGTATGAAAACTCGATTCGTGTACTTGCGACCACTTTACGGCACTCCAATCCGATGCCGGATAAGGGGTTATTGAACTTTTCCCACGATCACTCTTTTGAGATGAAATTCGGGAGCACGAGAAAAAGAACTACATTCCACAAATCATATCTCCAAAAATATTGCAAACTAAGCTGCGAAATATTTTGAAAAATTTCCTCAGGATTTCAGCTTCGCACCCTAAAAATTTCAGATTCTGAACCTTCGCAAAAAAAAAGTTATAGCGCAAATGCCACGATGACCTGTTTATGAGCCTAAAAAAAGACCTAACTTCCACAGATCATATCTCCGAAAATATTACGAACCAAGCTCTGAAATTTTTTGATGATGTTCCTCAGGATTTCGGCTTCGCACCCTAAAAATTTCAGCTTCTGAAGCTTCGTAGAAAAAAAGTTATAGCGAAAATGCCACGATGACCTATTTGGAGCAGCGAAACCCTAGAATCCAAAGCTCCGATACCAAATGTTGTGTAACCAGCTCCAAAAATAGAAGAAAAGAGATATCAACGCCTTAGAAATAAGCCACTTCGAGGGGGAAACCTCCAATACATTACATAAATGAACAATTCTTGGATGATGCAAATGAACAAAACCTCCTTCTATATATAGGAGTCCATGGGGCCACAATATAATCCTAGTGGGGCCACAATGTAATCCTAGCCGACCTAACAATAATAATGTAAGGGCACAATAATAACAATATGGGGGTTACAGGGGTACAACAATAACAATAAGGGGGGGCTACACTAACATAATAAGGGACTACACTATTAATATAGGGACTTAACACTTTATGGCCAAACTCCTTACAGTAAAAACAATACCCATAAAAACAATTAGCGTACCTGATGAAGGGTTGTCTTCTCCATTTGTTTGCTTGAGGTAGTATTTTCACTTTTTGCATCCTTTGCTGGTTGGAATCGATTCTCCTTGTATGCGAGTATGCAACAATATGTCCCAGTTTGTGGCAGGCATAACAAGTGACATTTTTCATAGGGGGGAAGAATCTCCTTTGATAGCTTCCAAATTTTATATATTCAGGAGTATATGAGCCTTTTTTAGTTGACTGTTTATTTATTTCGTTCTTTGTCATTTGAGGTTCCTTCATGTTTCTATTTACTTCATTGCAGGCTTCTACTTCTGTAAGAACCTTCTGAGCTGCTTCATTATCCTTAACAACTTTTACAAAAATGATATTCCTGTTATCTGTTTCTTTGACTTTACTTGTTTCTCCTTCATAGCCTATCCCAGTTTTTATCAGAGGAGATCTCTGAGCATCTAGTATTTTATTCAACTTATCAGAGCTTGTCATTTGTGAAGTGTTTATTGACAATTTCCTTTGGGTATTTTCTAATTTCTTCCTCAAGCATACTTCTTCTTCTTCTAATTTCTCTTGCTTCTGAATTTTATCCTCAATGTTCTTAAGTAGAGTGTCTTCTACCTTCTTGGCTTCTTCAAGCTCTACTTTCAACTGAATGAGGTCTTCTGAATTTTGTTCTTCTCTTACATATTTGAGGAGAATGTCTTTTTGTTTTCTACACTTTAGTTTAAATCTGTCTATTTTCTCCAGGGCACTTCTTAGCTCCCCCTCAAGATCAACTTCACATTCTTCATCAGACTCGAGGAGATCATCTTCAAATTCTTCCTTGGCCATTAAGACAAATTCAGAGGCTCCCTCTTCATTGGAGGATTCATCTGAGCTTTCAGATGCACTGTTGTCTTGTTGGGCACAAAATGATTTTCTATTGAATCTCTTCCCTTTCTGCCAGTTATTTGTTTTGGTTTGCTCTGTTTCTTGAGTGTGATTCTTTGTTTTCTTATGAGGACACTTAGAAGCATAGTGCCCAACTCTTCCACAGTTAAAGCATCTAAATGGAAGTTTACCTTTATATTTTCCTGAGCCTCTATCCAATTTTCTGACAAATTTGGCCTCTTCTTCATCAGAGCAAGAGCATATATCTTCTTTTTATTTTTTGTTCTTCTCTGTCTTAAAGGCTACCTCCCTCACATTACACTTCCTCTGTGGCAGTCTCATCTCATAGGCTGTTAAGTTTCCAAGTAATTGGTTCATGGTCAGAGTTTCCCAATCAGCTATTTCTTCTATGGCAGAAACCTTGGGGTTAAAGCTAGATGGTAAAGATCTTAGAATATTTTGAACAATTACACATTCTTTTATGGTTTCTCCTAGAGCTTTCATTTTATTCACAATTTCTACAACCTTTAAGAAGAAGCTGGCAATGTCTTCATCATCATTCATTTTTATATTTTTAAACTGAGCTCTATAGATTTGTAGTTTGGCTATCTTCACCTTTTTATCTCCCTCATGGATGCTTTCTAATGTATCCCATATTTCTTTGGCAGTATTTTTGTGCATTACTTTGATAAATTCTGCCTCACACAGTCCACTTAAGAGAGCATTCATGGCTTTTGCATTAGCTACAAAATCTAGTTTGGCATCTTTCTTTGAGTTAGACTCCTTTGGGGCATATCCAAATTCCACAGAAACCCAAACATCTATTCCTAGAGACATTATGTACGTCCTCATTCTTATTTTCCAGAAGGCATAATTTGTACCGGTGAACAAAGGGGCTTTATTTGTTGAGCATCCTTCTAGACTAGCCATCCTGGGGACCTAGGATCTCCTTCCAGTTGTTAAACTGATACAGAAGGAACCGAATCTCATACCAATTGTTGAATCCTTTGTTAAACTAAGAAGGGGGGGGGGTGTGAATCAGTTTAATGAATTCATGGTCTTGAAAAAATTTCATTTGTACTTATTTACATATTCATTTCATAATTAACTTAATGTAGAGTGAAACCACAATCTTAATTAGTGAGCAGCAGGTATTAAGCAGATTAAATACAGAGTATCAACACATAATCATCATGAACATAGACACCAGATATAAGTGGAAACCCATAAGGGACAAAACCACATCTTATTATTGTTGTGATGCAAAGGCAAGCTCCAACTCCCTCTCACCACTGATTTTCTGTAGGCTCCAACCTATAGGAGGCTCCTACCTCAATTCTAAAAGCTACAACTTGCAAGGAAGCTCCAACTCCCATCTATTTTCTACAGGCTACAACCTACAGGAGGCTTCTACCTCAGCCAACTACAAATGACATATATCAAGCTACAACTTGATATGGAAGCACCAACTTCCTCACTCTTTCATAAAAAAAACACATGCTGATTTACCTTGATATCAGCTCTGTTTTGTTCCTTCTTCACTGCTATCCACGAGCCTTCATATCTGCCTTATATCATCTCTGAATCTTCACGGCTTCTCTATTTACTCCTCCTTATTCTTACCCTCTCTGCCTCATTTCTCCATTCTCTAACCTCTCTATGCATATCTATGTGACATCATTTATAGAGATTACCTCATGATTGTTTGCATTCCACAGGAAATTCGAAATGAACAACCATAACTCTTTGCCTTCCACCTTCTCATTTATTTTTCATCTTGTTCAAAAGAATATAGTAATATGTACAAATTTCAGTTTTACAGTGGATTTTTGTTTGCCTACGGAGATTTGCCTTTGCATCACAAATAATATAAAATTAATTAAAACATTTAAATTTACATTTGTAACAGATATATCTCATTCAACCCTTTTAGTTCTTGGCTCACTATGTGTTTGTCTTTTCTTCTGCTGTAGTGTAATAGTTCTGCATATGCTCATGCTTTCTATGCATGTAGAATGCATTTCCCAAATTATGTTCTAAATTTGGCAGCTTTATCAATGCGGAAGCTTTCTTCAACCTTCATGGTTCCAACAATAGTCAAAATCTATTTTGCAGACTTACCATATGAAGTGATCTTGTTAAACCCTTCAAAAATTATCATGTTTAATTGTCGGAAATGAATAATTGAAGCCTTTTAACCAATGTTCAAAAACTTCAGGATTAAGGTCGGAGCTCAACACTTTGATAAAACTCTGTTAAATAACTTATACCCACATTCCCAAATCTCAAAGCTGCATATAAAATGCATGAAATTCATGCCCAAATAAATTCACAATTTGGCAATCTTTACATACGGAAGATTTTCTTATTTCATGGTTCAAACCATAGTCAATTTCATTTCTTCAACTCTTAATCAAAGGTTAACTTCATTTTCTGAATCTTCGAATCCATTATTCGAATCCTGCATGAACTTGGGCTCTCACATATGTTAACGTATATTTATTTCATGGGTTATTAATCCATGCCTTGGCTTAATATTTACCAAAAAGGCCAACAATATAAGGACTCTCGATCCTTTAGCACAACATCAATATAAGCTTTGAACCTTTGACTAAATTACAAACCACCACACATAAATGTTGGTCATGGCTTCATAACTCACCTTTCAACTTTAATAACCCCATTATCAACATGATTGATATGGCCCACAGTATATACAACCATGACTTGATAAAGTTAAGACTTTGTGTTATAAGGTTTTAACTTACCATTTCATTGACTCACACCTCTCAATATACATCCAACGGCTACGAGCTTATCGCATTCCACTTTGATAAATCAACGGTGGTCATGTTATGAAGATGCACAAGTTTTTAATCCCTCAACCCGCGCGATAAAAGTGGGTCCCAATATTTAACGTACCATTCTCTACATCCATCGAACGATCATCACATCATGCTAAGAATCTGACGATAATCGCGTAACAAAGTTGCACAGGTTTTAATTCTCAAAAATTACATGATATTCGTGGTTTTTAAAAACCACCTCCACCTTACGTGTCAAGTGGGGACCGATATTGCGTTCCAAAAGGAGATACCACTTACCACTTTAAGAGTCGCGCGAACCCATTTGTGGGTTTTCAGAAACCACCTTTACTGCTCACGGTTCCATTACTTTCTTCTCAAGGTTCTGCTTCAAAACATTTATGTTAACCAAGTTTCACATGCTACAACGCACTGCCTCTTCACTCCATATAATCTCCTCGTAGATCTATGTATTGATTAACGCTCATAATATTCTGTATTGATTAATGCCCAGAATACGTTTACAATAAACCCTTAATACGAATTTATTTCACTTACTAAATGAACTGCTCATTTCAGGATTGAAACTCAAATTTCAATTCTCCTTCTTGTGAAATCGATCTTTCAATGATCGATACACCAAAATTTATATACCTTCTCATTATACATTCCATGCATGACTTGTTCATCTTTAGTGATTGAGTTCTGTGGTCCAATTCCATCGATTTCATTTACAATAAAAGCCCTATACGAGCTTCAAACCCCGAACTCACAATACTGTGGCCACTCCATCAATGTGTAACTCTATGGTACTCAATTCAAATAAAATCGACATTAATTAACATCGATGCTCTCCTCAAATGCAGAGCTTTATTTATTGCAAAGTTTATCATATACTTATTCACAGGAACTCAATCATTCCTCAGACAGTATTTGATCAAGGAATACATATATATTTCACACAGATATATATAATATTTACCACATTCAAAACCACAATGTCGACATTAATCATGTCTCGGCAACCATCAATTTCTTCAATTTATACACAGAATCTCTAATTCTAACCCTTGCCACAGAGTTTATTCAAAACCGTTTATAAAAACTAATCAAATCACACATTAAATCATCAATGCACAGATAATTTCACATCTCCACATCAACTCCGCTACCTCTCTGCTTCTTTGCTGCCTCTGCTTCAATTCGCTGTCTCTACTTCTAGTCACCTATATGCTTCATCCATTGCCTATGCTTCTTGTCTAATGCTCTCTCTGCTGCCTAATATTCTTCTTGGTTTCTGATCTGCATCTTTTTTCCGGTTCTTCTTTGTGATAGTTTAGGTGATGCTCCTTTCTTCTCCTTTGCCATCAATGACAATATTTCCAACAAAATCATGCTTGGAAAATGCATTCTTCAGGTATGATGGCTTTAGATACCATAAAATGTGTATGAGAATGATTAGAAATCAATAGAAAGAATAGCAACACTCTTTAGTCAGCTTTTGACATCATAAAGATGGGGAAAAGCAGCATTTTATGCACTAAAATAGGTGTATAAGAAAAGATACGTAAACTGAAAGGTCAAGGTTATGGAATATGTTATATTAGGTTAATAGGGACTCACATGGTGAATTTCAGCTCAAAAAAATTCGTTTTTCTATGTTAAACAGTTCCTCCTTCCCGACTAGTCAAGAAAAACCCTAATTTCCCATGACCTAAATTATGCAGAAAGGTGTTGAAGCTTGGGTAGCGTAATTTATGAAGGATATGGATTATTTTATGCAGGGATGTCAACATGCAAGCTCAGAATGAGACTTATGTGGATTATGCAAAGGAAAACAGTCATTTTCATGAAGAAAAACCCTGTAATGAGTTGCTGCAACACATAGAAAAAAGATTGCAGACTATATCAACATTATTTTTTAGGGGTTTCAGCTGATGTAAGTGAAAACTTAGATCTATGACAGATCTATGGCTGAAACATCAGATCCATACCAGATCTGGAAACTACTCAGCCTTTTCTACAAGATCCCCTTGGGATTTCATCAAAATAATGCCGGAATAAATGTAGATCTGACATATAAGCTACAGAACTGTAGAATATTCAGAATTTCTGAAGATGAATTTTATTATAACTGAAATCAGATCTGAAATAGCTTAGAATAGTAGCTACATGAAATATTTACAAAGTGAGAGGCAAGCCTCAATCACTATAGATCTTCTATTGCACCAAAAACTAAAATAACATTGAAACCCTCAAGTGCAAAAACACAGTTCTTGAGAGGGACTGCGCAGTAGCTGTATAAAAATGAAGCAGCTACATTAAATTACAGATTTGAATACAAAATAAGAGAGAGATCCTCTTCCGGGTGGTCACAAGACACCCTCCCTAAGAGAAATCTCCTCCAAAACACTAGATCTCTGCAGAACTAGACTTCCACTTGTTGCAACTCAAGCAGCTGCAAAATCCTCAACAAGACCAGTGCTGCTAATAGATGGAGCTTGGCAAAAATTCCGGATAGTGGCTCATTTTAGTGCATTCTCCTCCATGAGCTACTCAAGGAAGGAGGTAGGATTCCTAAACAGGAAATCCTCTTCCCTTAGGCTAAACAGCCAAGGGGTCTAGAGTTGCTCCAACAACCTCTATTTGGAAAATCCTTCAACAACCTCTACATGAGCCCTCTCCTCCTTTTTATAACTTGAAGGGGTGCACAAACCCTAAACCAATTCAATGGAATTAACCCCTTTCACATTGGATCCCTCTTCTAAAACTGCGCTGGTTCTCTAAGGTGGTCCAATTCTATTCACACACAAGTGGATTTTGTTACAAAAGGCCCAGGTTTATCCCTTTTCACATTGGGCATGTATTTATTCTTTGATTTAAGGATTTTTTCTTGTCCTCCTTCACATTTTATTCATCAATCATGAAATACAAAAATGAACAAGGAAAAATTAATGTTCCAATTAGCCGAAGCTAATTTAGGAACATTACAGTCTCCCCCTCCCAAATGTTGCTTGTCCTGGCAAGCAACTGCAAGGAAGAACCAGAATTCTCCTTCCCCTTTTGTGGCCTCATCAATGGATCCCACCATGGCTGAAAATGATAAGCAATTAATCTGCCCTCCAGTGACCTTCTCCAAGTGCAAGATAGCAAGTGTACACCATGAGAAATGGGAGGTGAAAGTGGTGATCTTCTTATTGCTTCATGGCCTCATCAGGTAGGAGTGATGAAGAGCATTGGGAAATTTTTTCCCAATGAGTGTCTCCCACACCCATGATATCATCCAAATAAAAGGAGCCATTCTTGATAGCTCATAGAAACAGTTGTTAATCTCCATGATGTGCATTGAGTATGGGCTACAAGGCTGGAAATGAGGGATGAATATACCCAACTCACACTGTCCCTCTTCCCACTGTTGATGGATGTGGAGCTATGGATCCTAGGATGAAAAAATGTAGTCACCATGAAGCCAAAAGGAATTTGAAACTTCATGACCTCCTTCATTGATTTCAATGAGCCTCCTTGCCCACCCTCTTAGGCATATAGTGAAAAATTTACCTTCACCACATGGGCTCCAAAAGATATGAGGATTAAGTGCCATATGATGTGCTGAATGGTGACAATAGTCCCTCCCTTGAGACTATCATTGTCCATAATCTTGCTGCCTCAGGTCATGATACCATAAGTGGCCATCCCAGCACTTGCTTGCTGAAATAAGCTTCTTTAAAGCTTGGAAATGATAGAGGAAAATAAGTGTTGGTTGAATGGAGATCAAGCAAAACATGTCTTGCTCTAATTCCTCCCATGTGAGAGGCTCCTATTCATGATACAAACTCAATTCATGACCCTTTGTAGAAGATGATACAATGTACCATGCAGCAGCCACAAAAAGTTCCCTCCTCTTCTTGAAATACAAATGAATATGGGAGAGTGCCTTCCCAATGGATACATTCATCCAATGTATCATTCCTCCTCTCCCACACATGCTCCTCATAAAAATAGAAACATCAACAACATATGGAGAAAGAATAGAAATCATGTTGGCTACCATATGCAACAAATGTGAATGGCAATGATCCCTCATATGCAGCCAACGTAGTTTGGACCTCAACTGCAAAAAAGACTGCTGAAAAATGTGGTCTCCCAACCACTTGCATGTTGCCCCAATCTCTTCATAAGCTTGGAGGAACTGAATGATATATGAGGCAATGTAAGTATGTCCTCCAAATAAAAATCCCTCCCCAAGTCCTCCTAGGGAGAGGTCAACAATATTGCTCATGGTCTCAGGTAGACCATGCAATCTCAAAGAA
Source organism: Pinus albicaulis (assembly GCA_034641835.2). Classification (NCBI taxonomy): domain Eukaryota; kingdom Viridiplantae; phylum Streptophyta; class Pinopsida; order Pinales; family Pinaceae; genus Pinus; species Pinus albicaulis. Next base: position 793,260,887 of record CM076576.1, on the reverse strand, counting down.
AGAATGCTCCCCCTTGGAGCAACATTCTGCACATGTATGGTTAAGGAAGAAATATGTAAATCAACAAGTAAATAAACAATGTCCTTACCATAGCTTTTTCTCATGCAAAGGGAGCAACTCATAGATGAGCCTCCTTCCATCCTCAAAGACAAGAGAGAAGACTGTAATAACTCTTCTCAAGAGTCATGTGCATGCATAGCTCCCATGCCAAATGTAGATGTGGGAAGGCTGCTATCCTTCCCCTGCTTTTCTTGCCGCAACGCAAAAACTAAAATGAGAGTGGGTGTGGATGATGTTGAGAGACTGCTTCTCTCTGCCTTGAGCCTACCCAAGACTCTTAGCGCTGCATCAAGATCTCCCAAGGTCTCCACCTCTCTGAAATCAATGGGCAATGCCTCACCATGTGAAGCCTTCACCTCTTCTTGCTGATCAAATGGCCTTCTTGGTGCAATGTCTCTAGGAAATGAGACATGATCAAGTGGTGACTGAATACATGAATGGAGAAAACCCTCCATGCTTCCACTGCGCAATCCAATCACCTCTTTAGGTGCATCAACCTTTTGCAATAGATATAAATGAGATTGGCCCTCTTCCCCACCTTCTCTCGGTATCCTCATGCTTTTGCACCTTCTCCATCTCAAGGGTTTGTGAAATGCAGCCCCTTTGATATCTCCAAGGGAAGATCTTATTACTGCTCTTGCAGAGCGCAGTGCAATTCTGTTGTTCTAGATTAGCATCACATAGAAATGTTGATCTCTCCATGCAATGGGCTGAAATTAAAACAGATGAATCTTTGACCATACCTTGGTGAAATGTAGAGGCAAGAAATTCTTCTGCAACTGTGTAGTCTTCCTCCATTGAACATGAAGGCTGCTTCTCCAAGGTTGTGCCAACATTGGTGCAAGTCTCTACCCCCTCAATCTCCTTGATATTTTCTTGAATATCCTTCAAGGTCTGGAAAAAGAGTGAGGGAGTCTCTTTTTCTATCATTCCTTCTTCTTGTCCTCTTTCTCTCAACAAGAAAGTGGGGATGTGACAAAATTGTAAATAAGATTGTGTGGCTGAATTCTCACACACATCATAAGAAGTACTGGGTACTCCTTCATCTTCCTGAAATTCTCTAGGAATTTCACTGTAGCTTCTTCTGCTTTGAAACCCTCTTGGAGTTTCATTGCATCCTTCTTCTTCCATTGGTTGAACCTCCTTGTAGAGGCCCTTTTCTGATATGAAAATTAATTAGAGTAATATCATCCTCTCCATCAATCTGATCTCTTCTTCTACTCTTAATCCATTGATAGCTTGATCTCACAGATTGTGCCAGAGATCATGCTTTGATACCACTGTAATGTTCCTTTTTCAGGAATATAGCCCAACTGATGAATGGGAACACTGTATAAGGAAAAATATGAAAATATAATTCAAACCAATGCTTGTTTCCTCTTGTGTATGCTGTTTGGGGCTGATATGTGGGATTTTAGCAAAAACAAATAGGTTTAGATGCACTAAATAGATCTCCCACAAATTGGTATCAGTGAGATATTTCCTCCTAAGGCATTAGCAATCAAAAATCTGATCTAAACCAGAGATTGAATGAAGGGGAATTTACTGAATATGTCACCTCTAAAGAGAGGGTGAGATTCATAGGCTATCTGGCCCTTTTCAAACTCTGTCTATAGACTCTTGTCTAGAGGTAATATCCCAAAAGGGTTTACTCGGCAAATCATGCCTAGAAAACACATTATTCAGGTATGATCACTTCAGCTACCATAAAATGTGTATTATAATACTTAGAAACAAATAGAAATAACAACATCACTGTCTACTCAGCTTTTAACTTCAAAAAGATGGGGAAAAGCAGCATTTTATGCACTAAAATAGGTGTATAAGACAATTTGCATAAAATTAAGGGTAAAGGTTCTGTAATATGTTATATTAGGTTAAGAGGGATTTACATGCCGAATTTCAGCTCAGAAAAAGGCGTTTTTCTATGTTAAACAGTTCCTCCTTCCCGACTAGTCAAGAAAAACCCTGATTTCCCATGACCTAAATTATGCAGAAAGGTGCTGAAGCTTGGGTAGCGTAATTTCTGAAGGGTATGGCTGAGTTTATGTATTAATTTCAACATTAAATCTCATAATGAGACTCATGTGGATTATGCAAAGGAAAACAGACATTTTCATGAAGAAAAACCCTGCAATGAGTTGCTACAACACATAGAAAAAAGACTGCAGACTATATCAGCGTTATTTTTCAGGAGTTCAGCTACTGTAAGTGAAAACTCAGATCTATGATAGATCTATGGCTGAAACATCAGATCCAAACTAGATCTGGAAACTACTCAGCCTTCTCTACAAGATCCCCTTGGGATTTCATCAAAATAATGCCGGAATAAATGTAGATCTGACATATAAGCTACAGAACTGAAGAATACTCAGAATTTCTAAAGATTACTTTTATTATAACTGAAATCAGATCTGAAATAGTTTATAATAGTAGCTACATCAAAGATTTACAAAGTGAGAGGCAAGCCTCAATCACTATAGATCTTCTATTGCACCAAAAACTGAAATAACATTGAAACCCTCAAGTGCAGAAATGCAGTTCTTGAGAGGGACTATGCAATAGCTGTATAAAAATGAAGCAGATGCATTAAATTATAGATCTTAATACAAAATAAGAGAGAGATCCTCTTCCGGGTGGTCACAAGACACCCTCCCTGAGAGAAATCTCCTCCAAAACACTAGATCTCTGCAGATCTAGACTTCCACTTGCTACAACTCAAGCAGCCGCAAAATTCTCAATAGGACCAGCACTGCTAATAGATGGAGCTTGGCCAAAATTCCGGATAGTGGCTCATTTTAGTGGATTCTCCTACATGAGCTACTCAGGGAAGGAGGGAGGATTCCTAAACAAGAAATCCTCTTCCCTTAGGCTAAACAGCCAAGGGGGCTAGAGTTGCTCCAGCAACCTCTATTTGGAAAATCCCTCAACAACCTCTACATGAGCCCTCTCCTCCTTTTTATAACTTGAAGGGGTGCACAAACCCTAAACCACTTCAATGGACTTAACCCCTTTCACATTGGATCCCTCTTCTAAAACTGCACTGGTTCTCCAAGGTGGTCCAATTCTGTTCACACACAAGTGGATTTTGTTACAAAAGGCTTAGATTTATCCCTTTTCACATTGGGCATGTATTTATTCTTTGATTTAAGGAGTTTTTCTTGTCCTCCTTCACATTTTATTCATCAATCATGAAATACAAAAATGAACAAGGAAAAATTAATGTTTCAATTAGCCGAAGCTAATTTAGGAACATTACACTATAACAGCACACCTTTAACTACTCCTGTATGCCTCGTGCTTGAGATATTTTGTGCTACAAATGGTATCTGGAAAAGACAACAAAAGACCATAGATATTCTCCAAACATTCATCCTCAGTTAGTCATAAAAAAGGCACAATAAATCATAATAATTGATGAAATGGCAGAGTAATGAAGATAAGGTGAAATAGCACAAGTTAAGATAGAATGGTAGGAAAAAGAGGCAAAGATAATCCCAATGGTTATAGTCATGAGGTAAAATAGGGAAAAAAATGTAGGAAAATGGTGCAAAACTGGCACCCAATAGCGGGCTCAGGAATATCATTGTCCATGAATTCCTTCAGTTTGTTGTCCTCTAGCACTACCTCTATCATGTCCTTCCATGCTATGTAATTTTAATTTCCCTAAAGGGAATATTCGAGTCTCAAGCCATTGAAAGAAATTTTGATTTACTGTTGGATCCCAAAGAATAAATATGCAATTTTGAACTTGTTCAAAACAAATTTTGTTCTTCTCTTATATTGTAATTCCTGACACTCTGATACCATGTAGAAAATCTATCCAAAGGGATTCAATATGATCTTGTAATGTACTAAAACAAAATATTGAATCCTTCTACAATTTGCAGAAACCAAATATGATCACACAATCACATAACAAGTAAGAGAAATAATATCAACTGTACAAAAAAATATGTATATAGGGAAATCAACTGCTAAAAACCCCGCTATATGTATATTGCATAAATTCAAGATCATGAAACAATACAATAATAATCCTCACACTAAGAAACATCTGCACTGTGTTGAATGTCTCACTCTGATCCTAATCTAATATGGCTTGCGATTTAACCAAAATCGGCCCAGTATTTAACCTTTTGCTTGCCTCTTCTCGACCTTCCTTACTTATGCATTCTTGGCCCAATTGAGCTCCTATTAAATAGGAAATACAAAATAATGATTGTGAAATTCATTTAAGGCTTCTTGATGACCTCATGCATGACCAGTAGAATTTTCTATTTGTACAACTTATAGTCTTTTTACCTTTAACCTTTGTCTCAATTGGGACTTCCTTAGAACTGACATGCAACAACTATTTATAGCAAATTATTAGTTAATTTATTGATCACTACTTATGAATCAAATAAGATTTAATTCACTGGACCTATCGCTAGCTCATCTCTCAGTTAGAACTAGTTTAACTGATTTTAACTCAAATACTTGAGTTAACTAATTTCAACTCACAAATAGCTCAACCAGGGCTCCTAAAAAGAAGGAGACACCATACATGCCTCTTCTCTGACCTCTAACTTTAATTTTGTTAATTTTAGATAACCATGGTATGTTCTAAGATTAATGCAATTTTACTTCAATCTTTCTTATAGGTCCAATTCAATTTAGAAATCACATAAACATAAAAGTAAAATGTTGATAGAACATAATGATAGATCAATAGAAGATAAGCCAAATAATGTATATTAGATTTTACAATTCTCCTTGTTCAACAAAGATACAGAGTGATGTGCGTTACGATAGTCCATAGGACGCATCTGGTAGCAAATTATTTCTCAACATCAAACCAACGAACCTTCCAGGTGGCACACAAAATCCTCAAAGACAACTCCAAAATTCAATGCAAGTCAACAAAATAATCCCTCATCCAGATTTCCGACATCCATTTCCGGCATCCAGATTTTCGACATCCATTTCCGGCATCCATATTTCTGGCATCTAGATTTCTGGCATCCATATTTCTGGAATCCAGATTTCCGACATCCATTTCCAACATCATCCATATTTCCGACATCTATATTTCCGGAATCCATATTTCCAGCATCATTTTCTACATCCATATTTGTGGCATCCAGATTTCCAACATCCATATCCACACGTGGGAGAGAGATAAGCCTCTTCTAGGTTGTATGAACCAATCCGATCATGAGGAATGTGTGTGATGAGATGATGATTAAATGGACATCATCTCTCTCCAATTTATATCAGTCGGTGAGGGTGTGTGACACATCTATTAGGCTTGTGAGCCTACATTACAAATATGGTTGACTTTGGACATGTGTGGAAAATAAAATCAAAATATATGTTTTGCCCATCCAAACAAGATGATATTTAGATCAATCATGCACCTCTCTGAAAGAGGAATCCAACAAAAATATAATCATCATTATATGAGCAGTGACTCCTAGAGTTTGGACCTATTTGCCCAAATTAACACTCCCTCTCAACTAGGGAGAACTCCATATGTCCACTTGTGCCATCCAAAGATCAATACCATCGTGTACTATCATATATCATCATGCATTATCCAGCCGTAACTTGCTTTGTTTGCTATTTTTTGCAAATAGAACAAAAAGGTGATTCACAAAGACATTAAAATATGTTGATCCGAAGTCATATTAAAGGTTAAAACCTCTCTTGGGCTCAAAAAGAGTCTCATACTAACCCGAAGTTAGTTTACTAACCCAAAGTAAGTTTAGAGGTAAGAACCTCATCAGACTTGATCCCAGATCAAGGTGTTGGACATGTGCCATCCTAGACATAGAGAGTATGACAATATTTGATGCATCCATCAGAATTTCTATTGGTATCTATCCACATTTCCCACCTCATTGGCCAAATGAGAGGTACTTCCCATGAGTTTGAAACTCCATGGGTAGGCTACGTGTGGGGAATAGATCAAAGAGAGGTGAACCAACTCAATATCATAATGGTGGGGCAGAAGCACAACAAGATTTAGAAAGCCTAGCCCCGTGTGTGCTTATAGCTCCAAGAAGCTATCCCTAAGCCCCCTGGATCTCCCAGAGCTCGTAGTCCAACTCAAGCAGGACCCTCACAATAGGGTATTTCCACGATTCCAATATTCTCATGGAAGGATAGGAACATGACCTTCCCCAGGGGCCTCATGAGAATATCAACAACCTGCTCATCAATTTCTATGTGACCAAGCCTTACCATGCCTCGTTGTACCATGTCCATGACAAATTGGTACTTAATATCAATATGCTTTGATCGATCGTGGAACATGGGATTCTCCGAAAGACGAATCCCACTCTAGTTATCGCAAAGGTAACGATGGTATCTAACCATGTATAAACAACTCACTGAAGATCTTTCTCAACCAAATAGCTTCAAAACCAGCCATAATCAATGTAATGTATTCAGCCTTAGCGGTGCTCAAAGCCACTGACTTCTACTTCCTTCTCATCCAAGATATCGAAGCAGAACCCAAGGTGAAGCAACATCCAGATGTGCTCTTGCGATCCACCACACTGCCAGCCCAATCAAAATCAGTATATCCATGGAGTCTAAAGCTCTGGTAGTGTATCTCAGCCCATGGTTGATTGTGCCTCAAAGATATCTCAATATATTCTTGGCACCAATCCAGTGAATGTAATGAGGCTCAACCATATGTTGGCTCAAAGTGTTCACTGCAAAACATACGTTCGGACGGGAGTTCACTCAGAACATTAGGGCCCCCATGAGTTTTTGATACTCAGTGGGATTTCACAGCTCGGGCCCAGTAGTGTTTCCACACAACTTCTTAAATTTGAGTTCCATCGATGTCGAAACAGACTTACAGTCCACCATACAAAATATCTGTAGCAGCTTCACGACATATTTTCCTTGAGAAAGAAAAATCTCGCCTGACCTTTTCCAGACCTCTAAGCCTAGGAAGTAATGCATTAGACCTAGGTCTTTCATCTCAAGCTCGGAATCTACCTCCCTCTTACATTGATGAATGAGAGGGTCAGCACTTGTTAGGAAGAGATCGTCCACATATAGAACTAGAATGTGAGGCATTTCTCTATCAACCTTAAAATAAAGGTTTGGATCAACATTACTTCGAGTGAAGCCCAATTTCATCAAGTAGCTATCTATCCTCTCATACCAAGCCCTGGGGGCTTGCTTCAACCCATAGAGGGCTTTATTCAACCTGCATACATAGGTGTCTCTGTCTTTGACTTCGAAACCCAGAGGTTGATCCACATAAACCTCTTCCTTTATTGAACGATGCAGAAAGGTAGTCTTCATATCCATATGATGGAGACTCCATCCTTGCGTTGTAGCAAAGGGAAATGATATATCGGATGGTGGTATAATGAGAGATAGGTGAAAATATATCATCATAATCTATGCCTTCTTTTTCAGAGAATCCTCGGGCAACAAATATTTCCTTTTACTTTTCAGCACTACCATAAGATCCATGCTTGATTTTATAGAGCCATTTCAAGGTGACAACATATTTCTCCTCCAGTCTCGAGACCACTTCCCAGACATATTTTTTTCATAATGGAATCATATTCTTCGTGCATAGCATCCTTCCAAACTTGATGCTTTATGACTTCTTCAAATAATCTATGCTCAAATTGTACAATTATACTCATGGCTGCTAGATACCCTTGGTATCTATTCGGCTTCTTGCTTTCACAGAATGTCCCCCTTGGGGAAATATCTGTCTTGGCATCCTCAAGAGTATCCCTAAGCCATGAGGGTATTCTATTATTTGAAGGAGATGGATCAATAGGATCCATATGTCCTTCAACATTGGGCATCAGTTCATCCTTCAGTTCTTCCTGCTTCCTTTCATCTTCTGTATCTTCCTTGGAGCTAGGAAGATTTCTTACTTTCTTGAGGGAAGCAACTTCATTGAAGGTGACATCGTGGCATATATCCACTTCTCTTTGACCAAGCACATAGATTCTATATGCCTTTGTTTCACTATAGCCCACAAACATTCCCTTCTTTCCAGAAGCATCTATCTTGCTTCTCTTTTCTTTCGGCACATGAAAGTAAACAGGACAACCAAAAAATCTAAAATGAGAAAAATCATGTTTCTTACCAGAGAAGACTTCTTTGGGAGTCTTGGAGTCTAGAGCGGAATGTGGGAATCTATTGCGAATGCACATAGCAATGTTTGCAGCTTATCCCCATAGAAACTTTGGAAGACCTTGGTCACATAGCATAGCGCGGGAAACTTCCACAATGGTCTTGTTCTTTCTTTCAGCAACACCATTTTTCTCAGGATTATACACAGTTGTGGTCTCCCTCTTAATGTCAGATTCACTGCAAAATTCATTCAATTCATTTGACTCATACTCATACCCATTTTCGGTCCTCAAACCTTTAATTCTCTTCTTGGTTTGATTTTCCACCTAGGCATTGAAGGTACGAAAACATTTGAATGCTTTTTCCTTCTTCTTCAAGACATATATCTAGGTCTTGCGAGAGAAGACATATTTAAAAGTCATGTAATAGGAACATCCTCCCAAGGATGTCACAGGCCGCATACCAGATAGTTCAGAATGTATCAACTGCAAGATATCAGTTGTCTTTGTGACACTTGAGGGGAATGGTCCTCTTGTATGCTTCCCTTTGGCACAAACCTGACATATACCTTCATGATCATCTTTAAATGTGTGCACCCCTGTCACCACCTTCTTGGCTTCAGGAAGGGCATTGTAATGAATGTGTGCAAACCTCCGGTGCCATAACTCTGTTTGAAGAGTTGTATCACATGGCATATCCCCCAATGGAATTCCTCCAACCTGGTAGAGTGTATCAACTCTAAAACCAATAGTAAGAGATTCTTTGAAGTTCTTCTTCCAGATTCATACTTTTCCATCAAAGAATTCCACCTTGAACCCTTATCTTCCATTGTCGAAATAGAAACAAGGTTCTTCTTCAAATTAGGTACGTACAACATATATTGTAAACAGAGGACTTGAACTTGAGATAGATGAAGGGTCACAGTCCCTATCCCTTTCACGGAATATGTGGCATTATCTCCAAGGATAATTTATAAATTAGTATCCTTATCGATAAAATCAGAGAGGGCTTCTTTATAACCAGTGAGGTGCCTTGAAGCACCACTATCAATCAACCAGACATCCAGGGTGTCGGGAGGAGATGTATCAGAGAGGGAAGATACAATAATATACTCATTTTCTTATTATCAACAACATTATAATCATCATACCTATAATTTCTTGACCTCTTGAAAGGTTTCCCATTTCCACTACGATGAAAGGGAGCCTTCATTTTTCCTTTGAACCTGTTGTTCCTTTGATTTCCAATCCCCCTGAATTTGTTGTTGTCATCATCCCTAGGAGAGTCCCTTCTATTGGGGAACTCTCTTGCATAGTGACCAGACTTGTTACAAGTGTAACATATTCCCTTCCTTCCTTTGGGACCCACTCTACCATGGTTTTGATTTCTCGAGCCACCATGGTTCTTCTTCTTTGCATGAGCGGCGAAGGTAGTAGGGTCACCTTTATTTCCATTAGAGGGACGAGCTCTCGATAAAATACTTCTTCTCATATGGAAAGGAGATCATTATTGATTTTTGTGAGCCTCATAAAATATGATAGAGGCTCATGAATCTTCCCCTCCACATAGTCCATGAGATCTTGATCTTCTAATTCCAAATCCTAGGACATCTTCCATGCATGATTTCTTTTCACACTATCTTGGCCTTGTCTTCACGTCAGCTATGATTCCATGTTGATTTTAGGTAACCATGGTATGTTCTATGCTTAATGTATTTTTACTTCAATATTTCTTATAGGACCAATTCAATTTAGCAATCACATAAACATGAAAGTAAAATGTTTATAGAACATAATGACAGATCAACAGAAGACAAGCCAAATAATGTAGATCATATTTTACAATTCTCCTTGTCCAAAAAAGATAGAGAGTGAAGTGCATTACGATAGTCAATGGGATGCATCAGCCAACAAAGTCTTTCTCAACATCAGATCATCCAACCTTCCAAGTGTCACACACACCCCTCAAAGACAGATCCAAATTCAATGCAAGTCAACAAAAGAATCCCTCATCTAGATTTCTAGCATCTAGATTTCCAGCATCCATTTTCGGCATCATTTCTGGCATTCATATTTACAGCATCAATATTTCTGGCATCCATTTCCGGCATCATTTCCTACATCATCCGTATTTATGGCGTCCAGATTTCCGGCATCCATATTTCCGGCATCATTTCCAGCATCCATATTTCTGGCATCCATATCCACACGTGGGAGAGAGAGAGAAGCTTCTTATAGGCTTTATGAACCAATCAGATCATGAGGAATGTGTGTGATGAGATGATGATGAAATGGACATCATCTCTCTCCAATTTATATCAATCAATGAGGCTGTGTGACACATCTATTAGGCTTGTGAGCCTACATTAAAAATCTGGCCGACCTTGCACAATCATGCACCACTCCGAAGGAGGAATCTAACAAAAATATAATCATCATCACACGAGCAGTGCAACTTGGAGTTTGGACCTAGTTGCCCAAAATTAACAAATTTCCTAAGCTAACTAAGTCTTCCTGACTCAGTTAACTAATACAAGTTGTCATGAGATGAAACTACAATTTATTTTCCAATTTGATTAAGGGAAAATTAAATCAAAATCCCCCTATGGTGCTATTTTTGGGTGCCATTTCTAGATGCCATTTTCACTGTTTCTTGTTGCCAATTTCAACAACATAAATCTTTTCACTTTGACAAAGGCACAATCGCTCCACAACTTTCAAACTTTAATTAGTGGTGGTTGTACATTGTATTCATATAACTATTTTGGGTATAAATTTTATAATTTTTAATGTAACTAAGTCATGTGAAGTATAAATTTTTATCGACTAGTACAGTCAACAAAGTAATAATAATAAAAAAATTGTAGGGGACCTTCGCACAATCGTATAGTATGGGAATATATTCTGCTAATTGCATAGATAATTAAGATATATGCAAACGCTCTCCAGTGAAGATACTACATAGGTCCTAAGTTAATATTCTAATTAATTGACAAAGAAAAATATCTTTTATAGAACTATTCTCATGATATTTACATATATTTACCCAAAATATTACACATTAAACCAATGTCAAAATAAAACTAAATAAAATTAATACTCCATATAGAACCTTGCAAATATCATTGTTTTCACTCACATAACAATGGACTTTTGGCTAAGCTAAAATATTTTTGGTGGATAGTTTTTGCTAGAAGAAAGAATCTCATGCATGAAAATTACTGACTAACATAATACTTTTGCCTTGAATTCAAGGTATAGAAAATATTATTCTCCAAAAATGACTTTTACAGTTTGCACACAAACTCCAACAACTTATGTAAACTCGAAATTTATAATTTAATAGTTGTGCCACTCTCTCGAAGTCATATCATTGTGTGGAATTCAGACTTTGTGCAGAGGTATCATTTTTTCTAAGGTGGGAAATTTCATTCACACATTTGTGTGGAGCTTTGCTAGTGTGGAGATTTGTTTGTGCAGAGCTTTCCACTTAGTGAAATGTCCGCACAAGTTATCAATGCGGTTTATTTTTGTTCTATTGCATGCAAGTATTTTCTATGTAGCTTTGTTGGTTTCGAATGGAAATTGGGTGTTATAAAACCATCGAATGGAGATCCTTGTTATTCTCTAAATAGCGTTCCTTCATATATTTAGTAATAGAGTAGTGTTACAACATCGTGCTTCAGTTAAATAAATTTTATTATTCAGATGCTCATTCTTCCTGTTAATGGTATTCCTCTTGAGCCCATTGACGCAGTCTGCAAGTCTCTTTTGATTGTTTTCCCAATATGGATCACAATGCCAATATTTTCCTATGTGGTTCCCTATTTTCTAAGATAAAGAACTTAACTCCCTTGTCGAACTGTTAGTACTTCTGCAATACAGTATGTTACCTTTCATAAATATCCTCTTGGTTGTAGGAGAGAAATTCCTATGGTAACCTTTCCAAACCAATATTGCAGATTGAAGGCTATCCCCTTCAATCCAGAGAGGGCTCTCTTTGTAACCTAATCCCTAAGATTAGCAACTGGATGATCTTCAAATAATGGCTAGATCTTCAAGGTTTTTGGATTTTCAATAGTGTTGGGATGAAATAGGTAATCTATTGGGAAATGGAGTCAACCAATTAGGTTTGAGATGTATATACCAATATCTTGATTGTATGAATCAAGAGGTACAAAAGCAAGGTAGATCGCAAGTTGTAGACTTGTCAAACAACTTATAAATGGTAGTATAAAAAGAACACAATCCAATATAGTAGGGCATGAGGCATGAATCCTATAAGTTTTAGGAGAAATAGTGCAGATTCTTGAACTATATGAACTATAGCATTAATCAATGATTTTTGTCACATAATCTAATTCGATCATCAGAAGATAGAAGCTAAATGATAACACAAAGAAAGAAAATTATCACAGTAGAAAAACTAATTGAGCGTACCATCACATGAATCTTTTTATCATGAACATAATATCTTAGTCCTCCTCATACTTTAAAATAACAAATTGATCGAACAAAACAATAAAGATTATTTTTGTTTTCAAAATCCAACCTTTTTTTTCTCTTTTTTTTATGTATTATATAGAGAAAATACATAAATTTTCATATCCACAAATTCTGGTAGCAATAAATATAAAATATTTACAATATCTGAGAGTTTAATTTGCAAAATATAATAAAAAACTATCTTTATAGCTATCTGAATCTCTATTTTCCATCTAACCATTGTTCAAAGCATATACAAACTACTCTATGCATCCTCCACCATTATTCTTCTAGAAAAAGGATGAGTCATGGCTGAAGTGTAAGAATGAAACAATTCACACCCTTCTATGCTTCATATCTGGAACTGTTACTGGTATTCCTCCTTAAGAGTAAAATCGATACATGAACCTGATAACTCTGTTGAACTATGCAACTTTCTTGTATAACTGTTTAATTCTTTTAAGGCCATTTTATCTTGTGTTTACTCATAATTATTTCCTTCTCTTAACTACAAAACCCTTATGACATATTACCATCATATATCAAAAATAAATTGACTATATAAAGATTAAAATGGAGCATGTGAAAAATCTAAGGTAAAATTATGGTTGTAAGATTATGGCATTGTTCAACAAAATTATGGTTTTGTATCTTTCTCTACCAACGAGGTAATTTGAACATTCTTCCATAGCTTCTGTAGCCCGAGCAAGGAGGTTTAACTCAGTCTTGGCTTCTTGTCATCCTTTTGGTATCTTTTTGTATGGTTTTTCTAGCCTTTAGGGTTTGTTTTCCTTTTCCTTTTCAGCCTCCATACTCTGTTTTCCTCTATGTGGTGGCCTTCTTTCTGCTTTTTGAAACCTTCACAAGTTCCTCTTCTTCATCAAGAATCATCAGCTCCTTTAGCTTAGGGTTGATCTTTGCCTTTATATTTAGTCATAGTTTATTTGTAGGACAAGTATGGGGTTTTCTATAGTAAACCCTAGGCTATTTTTGTATTTCTTCGTCCAATGTTCCCATACCTTATTTCCCTTTGTTGTTTTATTTTTTCCCTCCTTTCATAGACCCTAACTTGTCGGGGGGTTTGCAAGGGGTGGTAGCCCCTATGCATGGGGTCCGAGGGAGCGTCCATGGAAAAAATATTTTTTATGCAGACCCAATAATAGTTGGGCGGTTTGAGATAGAGAAATTTGAGCTTAAGTATAGTGGTGGATACCATTATTTTGTCGGATGGTTGCACATGGTTGGAGATGATAGTACGCGGATATAGTCGAAAATTTTGTTATGTTATAATCCGGGGTTAATGGATTGGGATTTATGAATGATTTGGAATATTAATATATATATATATATATATATATATATATATATATATATATATATATATATATATATATATATATATATATATATATATATATATATATATATATTGTAACATTTAAAGGAATATAGTGAAAAAATAATCTAGTAGTCTCGGTTTTGGGATCTAGGGGAAAATATTTGTGTATATTTGTTTTATGTTCTCGCCATTGTATATTTTCTATTTTAAGAATTAGTTTGCATGTGATTTTTGTACAGGGTTAAAAAATACATTTTACAAGGTTTTCAATGTGTTCTTCAACAGGGATATGACTAGGCTCTCCCTCTGTTTCCTGAGCTATTGTTTTGACAAAATTTTTAGCTTGACCTCTCCTTTTCCTTCTCGGTGCAGGGTTTCTCATATTTCTTTCTATCAGTTGTTCCACCTACTTGTTAAGATCATGAGTATATAGTATATTTATCAGGCCATGATGAAAAATTTCATGAGGTAGCAACTCAGGTCTAGTTCTAGCTTTCATAGGCATTTTTAGCAAACTTTGATGAAGAAAATAAGGTAAATTCATTTTAATGAAACCTGCTAAATGATACAAAAACCTCATGTGGTATAGATAAAATTTAGAGTGCCTTCCTTCACAGGTAAAGACGAGTCTCACACTCCTTAGAGCATTAGCCCATTCTAGTTTCAGTATGTTCTGGAGTACTCCTATGTTCCAGTCCTTGGGCCCAGTCCGTGGAGGATCTACTGTCTTTTATGTATCATTATTCGTTGGTTACTTTTCATATTCGCAGTAGTGTTGTTATTGATTACTTGTTTCTTTCTTATAGTAGTTAATCAATTTAAATTTGCACCTTGTAATTTTGTTATGCATTTCCTGAAATCGCTAAATGAATTGTTCAAATTAGTTATATAAATGTGAAAGTGTGATTTTGTGAATTTCATTATTTATCTCAGATATATAATATTTCCATGAATTTTTTGTGATTTAGTAGCTTTCCTTATGCACTTGATTTGTTGAAGTATTCTGGAATAGACAAAGTGGTTGATAAGTTAGAATAGATTTCTTTCACGAATCATAGAACTATAGCCATAGAAGTAAACGTTTGCTGTTATAAATCATTTATTTCCACAACAATTGATATTTCTTGTAATTCTCTCGTAGTGATTTCTTCACACTCTTTCATAATGATCTAAGACTCTATCTTTGCATAGATTTTTTCGATAGCTTGGAAATAAAATACGAATCCTAGGTTGATAAGATTAATGAAGGTAGGACTAAGTTGATTTTTAGGAGTCATCTTAGTGCCTAACAATACTTACAACTTTTGATCTTGCATATAGGTTTCTCTTACAAGCTAGTAAAATGGATCGTGGGGTATTAATAGTGAAAAATTTGTCGTGATAATAATTGGTTCAACATCAAACAATTTAGTTCTTTAGCAAGCATTAGGTAGGGATGTCGCTTATATGTATACCAATTTTTACTAGTGGCGACAAGAATAAGGAGTACAATGAAGAAAGTGATTGTAAGTGGTTAATTGAGAGGTGCTTATAGGAAGATCCAAGGTCATCTCTCATTTATTTTTTGTTAATGATGTATATAATTTTCATCATGGTAGGTAAGAATATTTAAGACAAACCTTGGATTCCCTTGATCTGTTTTGTTTGGTAATTCCTATGGAACCAAATTATTAGAATTTAGTTGTCTTTCAATTGAATACAAAGGGAGGATTTTTCCACACATTGGCAATATTTTGCTCATTTAGCTCGAGTAATGTCGACATTAGTTTAAATTATTTGGGGTTTACATTGAATCCAAACTACTATATGAAAGAGGATTAATAGTGGTAATTGGGGAAGGTTAAATAAAAAATTAACTTTTGGTGCAAAATGTGGTTAACCCGTGGAGGTTATTTGGTCCTAATTAATATTTTTTTATAAGAAGTTCCAATATTTTTCCACTTACTTGCATACATTCCTAAAGGAAACATGGATAGAATTAGAAAGTTGTATTTTATTTACCTATGGAGGTAATCCAAGTGGATATTGGTGGCCACCTACCTATTTCACTTGGACCCCCGCCATTGCTTCTTTCAATTTTTCAGTTTCCTTAACTGTAGCACAACTTACTATTTTTAGCATTTTTTCGGATTGTGAACTTCTAGAGCCATTTTGAGGCCCTAAACGACATTTTTTGGGCATGAAACCTCTGACAAATAAAATTCTATTTCAAACTCTACATTCGTTGTCAGTAGTTATACTCCTTAGATAGATCTTTCTAACGATGCATCATGTGCGTCAAACGCAGATAGTATGCCAAGGTTATGACCCTGGGAAATTGATGTACCAATTTACCCCAACGGGGCCCATAGTCTGGTGTTTCATCTCCTAGGTTTAGATTTTTGGATGTTTAGGGTTTTCCATTGTTTCTTAAAAATATATAGGCCTTCGAGCCTCATTTTAACACAGATTTCAGAGGCTTGTAGCCGCCACATCTCTTCTCAGAGATAATCTACTAATGCCCTAGCTAGTTTATTTCCATTCCGTCTGTAAAAAAATTTGAGTTCTTTGATATTAATGAAATGAAGTGTTATTCCCGTTGCATCTTTGTATTTATGGTTATATGTGTATTATGTTGCATTCCTGCATAAATTCGGATCAAGAGGGAAGTGCTTAGTATAAAGGTCTCCATCTAGTCAACTACGAAGAAATTGCTTGGCCAAAAGAAGTGAGTGGTTGGGGTCTTAAGAATGATATCGTATTTGGAAAAGCATTAGCTTCCATGTATGTTTGGCACTATTTAAATTCAAGTGTTTGGAGTAGGTTGTTAGTGGATAAATATGTTGTCAAATGGAACAAAAACATCTCTATTGTTTATAATAATTAAAATTCTCTTACACCATCCTTCCCAATTGTAGGGAAGTATTTGGCTTGAAGTGTTGGGTCTAGGGTGTAAGTTAGGGTTGGGGTTGATGGGATTATGGGATGCAATGATATAAATTTTCTTCTAGAAGGTTTAGTTCACTATTTACAATATAATGGTAAGCTTGAATTTGGACATGATTGGTGACCTAACATCCACCTCTTTATTGAAAAAAGGATGACTAATAGATCATTAATTGGGAATTCCGAGGAAATGGCCAAATC
Source organism: Pinus albicaulis (assembly GCA_034641835.2). Classification (NCBI taxonomy): domain Eukaryota; kingdom Viridiplantae; phylum Streptophyta; class Pinopsida; order Pinales; family Pinaceae; genus Pinus; species Pinus albicaulis. The sequence continues at coordinate 793,243,775 of CM076576.1, read as the reverse complement.
ATTGGAAGAAAATTCTTGGATGAACTTGATTATGATCACATTATACTAGTGGAAAAATAGGATGAACTTAGATGATAATTTAATGATTTGGGGGGATCTTACTCTACAAAATTTAGCTACAAAACAATTTTATCAAATTTTCCTATAAGTAGTATGCTTGGTGGGAAATAATTTAGAGGAAAATGGCTCCCTCGAAGAGTATCCTATTGATGTGGTTGATTCTCCATGGTAAATTTATAACTTGGGATGCAGTATATAGAAGAAATTTCTAGGGTTTGAATATGTGTTATCGCTATCAAAATGATAATGAGGACAATACATATTTGTTTCTCACTTTTCCACTTAAGAGAGGTATGTTTTGAGATTTTGATAATAGTCCATCAACTGGGGCATTTGACATAATGATTATGTAGGAAATTTCTTTGAAGAAAATATAAGGCAAAAGGATATAATGAGTGTAGTGCCCTTCCATCAATTATGTGTTAAAGTATATCAGCAACTAGAAACTGAGCATTACATGAAAACAAGAATTTAACTCCCTTGATTGTTGCTGGATTGGTGGTGGTGAAGATTCAAGAGTATAAATTAGTTTTGAAATCAAGAGTGCCTCATGTGGTGTATAATCTAGTATTTGCCACTAATAAGGCTTGGTCATTCTTTGATGGGGCTTTCTAGAGAGTGGATAATCTATGTGTTTTGGGCTTTATGTTGATCAGCGGTTGTCATTGATGTCAACCCAAGCAACACCAGGGGCTACCCCAATATTGCATGGGAATTTGACCTACCAAATTAATATATTCAGGGTCAAGAATGATTTTGATGGTTTCTACTTGTCGAGATGTTTCCGTTGATATATGGCACGCCACGTAATTCTTCACAGTTTGAGAGATATTCATGTTTGAAGTTTGTAACCCTAGTTAGTGGGCTAAAACCCCATGGGGTTGTGGCATGGATCATTGAAAATTCATAATTAATATTTTTTAAGCTCCTAAAATCCCTCCCATGTTCACTTGTTGAAGCTCCTCTCAACCTAATAATTTATATAAATTGTGATCCTCATATCCTCCTTATGTAAGGGATTTCGCCATCTGAAATAGGTCATCATGGAATTTGGGCTCTAACTTTTTTTCTACGAAGGTTCAAAAGCTAAAATTTTTATGAGGAGAAGCCGAAATCCTGAGGAAGCACCTATGAAAATTTTAGATCAAGGTGTGAAATATTTTCGGAGATATGATCTGTGGACGTCAGTGTTTTTGCAGGCTCATGAAATTCATCTCAAAGAAGTGGCCTTGGTAAAATTGTCATAACTCTCTCTCTCTCTGAGTATCGGATTGGAATTCTATAAAAAATGATAGATAGTTTAGGGACTGTAGTTTTCTCTCTATCAATTTCAGAGCCGAATGAAGAAACAGTGACACGTGGCACGCCGTACAAGTTCGCTCTATTGAAACAATCCATAATTAGGGAATTGTGAGAAATTGGGCATAACTATCTCTTGAAGAATCCTTATTGGGTCAGACCTATGGCATTGGAAAGATGACTCAGAGGAATACTATAGGACCGAAAATAATATATTGGGGATCTGAAATAATAGAGATACACCAGATTCAATATCGAGCTCTTAGAAGGCAAGAAAAAGCTAAATCATGTGTTGTCAAGGGCTGTAAAGGACCAGACTTTCTAGGGCAGAAACGCAAAGCAAGGTGCAGTAGAGGGTAGCATGACAAGAGCAATAATCAAGGTGTAGAAAAGCAGCAAGAAGTTCATCACATGAAGTCTTCAAGTGGGTAGCACTGCATACAGTCACTGTAAAGGTATCATTGTACTAAGTCATTGTAAATACATTATTGTAAAAAAATTTCTAGTGTTTATCTGCCAAGAGTTGAAGAAGCAGTGTTGGGAGGTCTAGGATCATCGTTAGGTGGTTGTGTCATAGCTGGAGTTATGGTCTAGTGTGTCTTCTTCTTCTACATCATTCTATATCATTGTAAAGTGGACCAATTTCCCTGGTACGGTAGTCAATTCTTCTTTTATTATTCTATAGGGTGGTAGGGTGGTGCTAGGGTGAGTTGTAGCTCATTGGGTGTTAGGGCATCCGTTCAGTTGACTACTGAAGAATCTTGGGCATTAGAGCATCCATCCAGTGGGAGTTGGATATGAATGATTTTCTGTATTCTAGGAAATTGGAGCTTTATTTTCAATTGGAGTTGAATATTAAAGAATTATTAGAAAATCATTAGGTGTTTTTTGTCCCAGAGTGGGTTTCCACCTTAAAAACTGTGTGCATTTGTGTTCCTTTTGTTTATTACTGTCATTGTACAAACACTGATAATAATTGAATATTAACTAATGCTCTAATTGAAAGGAATACTGATTCACCCCCCCCTCTCAGTATTTCCAACAATTGGAATCAGAGCTTGGTTCCTTCAATAGTAGTTTAACAGATGGAAGGTGGTCATGGAGCATGCCAAGAATGATGTACCTCTATTCAATGCAAATAATTATGCACTCTGGAAAGGAAGAATGTAGGTCTATCTCTTGGCGCAAGGTTATGAAGTATGGGACACTGTTCAAAATGGATTTACATCAACCGCAGATGAAAAAGGTAAGAAGAATTTGGTAAATGATGCAAAAGAAAAGAATATTTTTATCAGTGGACTTATTGAATCTGGTTATCATAAGGTGTTGGGTTGTAAAAATGCTAAAAATGTATGGGACAAGCTTGAGAATATATATGCAGGTGATTCAAATGTCAAAGAAGAAAAGTTTCAAATCTATAGAGCAAAATTTGAGCAACTCAGAATGAAATAAGATTGCAACATTACTGCATACTTCCAATACGTTGATGAAATAACCAATACACTAGAAGGATTGGAAGAGCCAGTTGATGAGAAGACTATTATACGAAAGATTCTTAGAATGTTTCCAGGGAGATTCAACCCAAAGGTATCGGTCTTAGAATACAGTGAAAATCTGGACAAACTCAGCAAAGAGGAATTACATGGAGTTCTCATAGCATATGAAATGAGACTTGATGAAGAAGAGGGTACTTCGCATCTAGAAACTGCATTTGTTGCATCTAAGAAAACCCATAAGGACAAACAACCTTCAATTGAAAAGACATGCACCTACAAGTGTGAAGAAAAGGTTGATAATGAAGAAGGTCTTTCAGATGAAGAATATGCTTACTTTATGAGAAAACTAAAAATTGGTAAGGGAAAATTCAAAGGTAAACTTCTATTGATATGTTTCAGCTGTGGTGAGGTTGGAAATTTCGCATCAAAATGTCTGAACATAAGTGATGGAAACTCAAAAGGAAAGGAAGGATTTTATAAATTCAACAAGCAAGGATCCAAAAGGAACTTTCTCTCTAAAGAAGATAGCTCATCATCCGATGAAGACAATAATAGCGAAGAAGAAGCCAATGAGAGAGTATTGTTTATGGCCAAGCACAATAAACAAGAGGTATCAAACAACGAAGAAGAAGGATTGACCATAGAAGAATTTTCTAAGGAAGCAATCAAACTTATAAAAGAGCTCAATGCACAGAAGATCTATTCCAATACTCTTGGAGAACAAGTTCAAGGTCTCAAAATTGAATTTGAAGAACACAAATGCATTGAAGAGTCACTTCAAAAGAAGTTGGAAGAAAGCAACCAAGAAAAGGAAGAATTAGAAGCTGAAGTAGTCTCGTTGCGTAAGGAAGTGAAGAAAGGAAAAACTATCCAAAACTATGCCAACAGCTCAAGGGCATTGGAAGAACTCGTCAAAAAACAATGATCTTACAATGATAGAATTGAGATCAGTTAGAAAGAAGAAGCAGGACCTTCTACAACAAAATACAATGAACCTATGAGATATAATATGCATGTAGACTTCATTGGGTAAGATTCACAAGAACAACCTTGGAAGACAATTCCTCGACAAATATTTCCATCCAGGTACCAACATATTTTTTATGGCTACTGTTATTCATGTGGAAAATTTGGTCATAAAGCTGTAGAATTTTGCACGTACCCCAGGAACAAATACAATTTCAGGAGATCTATCAAATATGAACCTCCAAGGGCTTAGCAAAACATCATTATATTTGAACATTTAAGAAATAATATTGAATGTTACAAATGTCTAAAATTTGGACACATAGCCAGAGACTGCAGACTTGAAAATCCTCTAGAAGAATCTTCGAAGCCACAGAACGAACAAACATGGAAGAAGAAGAAGACTGATAATTGTGCTCTCGCTCTCAAGGCTCAAAACAACAAATATGTGTGGAATGTTCATAGTAGTTTCTCAATGCATATGACTGGAGATAGAAATAAATTTGTATCTCTAAAAGATAAGAAGGATGGAACCGTGTCCTTTGGAAATGATGGATCTTCAAATGTTATAGGATTAGGTACTGTCACTCTCGGAAGCAATGATGCTCTAACCAAGAATGTTCTATTGGTTGAAAACATGAATCACAATCTACTCAGTGTTGGACAAATGTGTGATCAAGGACACACAATACTATTCAACTCCACAAAATGTGAAATTAGGAAAGGCAGGTATGGTGAAATTGTGGCTACAGCAAGTCGAGCTCTAAATGACATATATGTTCTGGATGAAGCAACTAAATCATGTCTAATAGCTAAAGAGGATGATATAATATTTGGTAGCAATGATGATCGACTAAGTAAGAAGTTTGCTACAAAGATGCAAAGTGATTTCAAGATGTGTTTACTTGGTGAGCTGACATACTTCTTAGGGCTTCAAATATATCAGCAAGAGAAAGGAATATTTATATGTCAAGCCAAGTAAATCAAGGAAATGCTCAAGAAATTTAAAATGGAAGATTGTAAACCCATCCTTACTCCAATGGTAACAGGTCGCAAATTGAGCATAGACGACTCATCTAAGGATGTGGATCAAAGGTTGTATAGATCTATGATTGGTAGTCTTCTATATGTAATAGCCTCCCCGCCAAATGTTATGCAAGCAATTGGACAAGTGGCAAGATTCCAAGCAGCACCAAAAGAATCACATATTATTGCCATCAAAAGAATTCTTCGATATCTAAAGGGAACAACAGAATATGGCTTGTGGTTTCCCAAGGGTAACAATCTCATTATTCATTCCTTTACAGATGTAGATTGGGCAGGAATTGTTGATGATCATGAGAGTACTCTTAAAGCATTGGAATATCTTCACCAGAATCTTGGGATTCTCCTAAGTTATCATTAGATTTTCTTTATTCAAAATATAAAGGGGGAGTGAAAGTGAGTACAGGTCCGCAGGATGGTTGTATGTCAGGGGGAGTGGAAGTGTGTACAAGTTCGCAAGATGGTTGTGTGTCAAGGGGAGTTACCCTTTGCCATTGATGTCAAAGGGGGAGAGAATGTTGTGGGAAGAGGTGTCATTATCGCAGGGCGAGTACTTGTGTTGCATTCAAAGCTAAAGGGGGAGATTGTTGATCAGTAGTTGTCATTGATGTCAACCCAAGCAACACCGGGGGATACCCCAATATTGCATGGGAACTTTTACCTAATAAATTAATATATTCTGGGTCAAGAATGATTTTTATGGTTTCTACTTGTTGATATTTTTCCGTTGATGTATGGCATGCCACGAAATTCTTCATGGTTTGAAAGATATTCATGTTTGAAGCTTGTAACCCTAGTTAGTGGGCTAAAACCCCATGGGGTTGTTGCATGGGTCATTGAAAAGTCAAAATTAATATTTTTTAAGCTCCTAAAATCCCTCCCACATTCACTTGTTGAAGCCCCTCTCAACCCAAGCATTTATATAAATTGTGATCCTCATATCCTCCTTATGCAAGGGATTTCAACATATGAAATAGGTCATCATGGAATTTAAGCTCTAAAGTTTTTTCTACGAAGTTTCAGAAGCTGAATTTTTTATGAGGTGAAGCCGAAATCCTGAGGAAGTGGTTGTGAAAATTTCAGATCAAGATGTGAAATATTTTCGAAGATATGATCTGTGGACTTCAGTTTTTTTGCAGGCTCCTGAAATTCATCTCAAAGAAGTGACCTTGGTAAAATCGTCATAAATATCTCTCTGAGTATCGGATTGGAATTCTGTAAAAAGTGGAAAATAGTGTAGGGAACATATTATTCTCTATATCAATTTTAGAGCCAAATGAAGAAACAGTGACACGTGTCATGCCATACAAGTTTGCTCTACTGAAATAGTCCATAATTAGGGCATTGTGAGAAATTGGGCATAACTCTCTCTTGAAGAATCCAAATTGGTTCAAACATGTGGCATTGGAAAGACAACTCAGAGGAATACTACAGGACAAAAAATCCGATATTGGGGATCTAAAATAACAGAGATACACCAGATTCAATATCGAGCTCTTAGAAGGCAAGAAAAATATAGATCATGTGTTGTCAAGGGCTGCAAAGGACTAGACTTTCTAGGGCAGAAAAGCAAAGCAAGGTGCAGCAGAGGGCAGCATGACAAGAGCAGAAACCAAGGTGCAGAACAACAGTAAGAAGTTCATCACATGAAGTCTTCAAGTGGGAAGCACTGCATACAGTCACTGTAAAGGTATCATTGTACTAAGTCATTGTAAATACATTATTGTAGAAATTGTTCTAGTGCCTATCTGCCAAGAGTTGAAGAGGTAGTGTCGAGAGGTCTAGGATCATCGTTAGGTGGTTCTGTCATAGTTGGGGTTATGGTCTAGTGTGTCTTCTTCTTCTACATCATTCTATATCATTGTAAAGTGGACCAATTTCCTCGGTACGAGAGTCCATTCTCATTTTATTCTTCTATAGGGTGGTAGGGTGGTGCTAGGGTGAGTTGTAGCTCATTGGGTGTTGGGGCATCCGTTTAGTTGACTACTGAAGAATCTCGGGCATTGGAGCATCCATCCAATGGGAGCTGGAGAAGAATGCTTTTCTAGATTCTAGGAAGTTGGAGCTTTATTTTCAATTGGAGTTGAATATTAAAGAATTATTAGAAAATAATTAGGTGGTTTTTGTCCCGGAGTGGGTTTCCACCTTAAAAACTGTGTGCATTTGTGTTCCTCTTGTTTGCTGCTATCATTGTACAAACACTGATAATAATTGAAGATTAACTAATGCTCTAATTGAAAGGAATACCGATTCACCCCCCCCCACCCTCTCAGTATTTCCAACACTTTATCCTACACCTTTCAAATCCTATTTCATATTTTTTTAAAGAAAACTCTAGAGAATGAACTCAAAATAGGGGGAGTTGTTGGCATTTTACATACTAAACATTGCTAAACAAAAAGAGGTAAATTCCTTGAATTATTTTGGTGATTCTTCTCTCATTATCAATTTCATTCAAGGAAAGTCACATATTCATAATTTTCCATTGTTTATGTGAGCCCTACAAATTCTAGATATAGTGCAATTCTTTGGTCCTATTAAAAATTCCCATACATTTCGAGGATTTAACATGGAAGAGGATGCTTTATCCAAATATGGGTTGGAACTACAACTCGACACTATTGTCATGATTCACAAAGAAGTTGATCTAGAAAATATCATTAGTGGGAATTAACTCACTTATAACTTCATATTTTTATAACATGAGTGGATAAAGTTACTGATTCTTAAGATTTGATACTTATTTTGATTTACTTTGATAAAGAAGTATTCCCACACAATGAGACAATTTTGTAACTAAGTCATAAATAGATACTTTGAGAAGTTTAAAGGCAATGAATAATTTTGTATCTTTGTTTATAAGGGAGGTTGATCTTCTCTCTCTCTCTTTATTTTTTTTTAATGGCTATGCTCAACATATAATGAATATACATAATTTCTTCTTGAAATAAAGGTATTATTTTTTCTTAGGGAAAACAAATATTTTTATATTGGAAAAAGTTGGAAAAGAGCTTTTCTAAAATTTCATAGTTTTCATGAGTTAATAGGTTAGGAAGGTTAGTAATTTTACAAATATTTTGAAATTGAGATTTAATGTGGGCACATGCAGGACATTTTAATAGAAAGTGTTTCTCAACCTTCACCTTTTTAGTATCACAAAGATGAGAAATTCTTTCATCACATGGAAGTTTAGGAAATGTCGAGTGTCATGTATCAATTAAAAGTTAGTGTTCTTATTTTAACAATTTTGATTTTCTTCTTTAAGCTAGATACAACATACAACTAGTTTTATGGTACCTTAATCTTCTTTTATTCTTTAGTTTTCTGATCACGCCCATATTTCTTCTTGAATTTAGATGTCAGAGTATTTTCAATGTTATCAATATTCTACATTGAAAATGGTCTCCTCGTCTATTATCCATTTGTTTAGTCAAAACTTGGCATCACTTTGTCAACCTATATTAAATTGTAAGTGGCTTTGACTAGAATTTGAAGTAATATAAAGAAAACTATTTTCTTTTATGTTAATTATCTCGTACTTGTACATAACTATATTTTCAATGCTTTCCATAAATAAAAGACCAATATCTACACAAATATATATATATATGTATATATATATATATATATATATATATACATATATATATATATATATATATATATATATATATATATATATATATATATATATATATATATATATATATATATATACATATACATATATATATATATATATATATATATATATATACACATATAGATATATATATATACATATATATATATACACACATATATATATACATATATATATATATATATATCTATATATATATATATGTATATATATATATATATATATATATATATATGTATATACATATATATACATACATATATATATATATATATATATATATATATACATATATGTATATGTATATACATATATATATATATATATATATATATATATATATATATACACACATATATATATACATATACATATATATATATATATATATATATATATATACATATATATATATACATATATATATATACACATATATATACATATATATACATATACGTATATATACATACATAACACATACATACATACATACATACATACATACATACATACATACATACATACATACATACATACATACATACATACATATATATATATATATATATATATATATATATATATATATATATATATATATATATATATATATATACTTAATTTTCACTTTTTAGGTCCCAATTTATATAACTTTTTGAGCATTCTAAACCAACCATCCTAGAGACGTCATGAAACATAACATATAACATAGGTCTAAATTGAATAAAATTTTGAACTTATTTCAATATTGATTAAACTCCAAAGCTTTCTCAAACATGTGATTCAACAAAATTGACAAAATTCTCAAACTTCAAAGCACCACCCACAATTTAGTTGATTTTTTCTCACCCCAACAATAATAACATCTAAAACATAAGATAATCAATAGAAAATTACAATCTATGATATGAAAAATAGAGCTTATTTATTTGCTTATGAAGGAATCCATGGTAAGTAGTTAAGGAGGCATGAATAAGGAGCAATACAAAATATCAAAGGAAAAGAACAAATTCATACCTTTGGATCTCTTGTGTCCAAGTATTCTCACTCCAGTAATTTGCGGAAATGGTGAGACATTCTCCCCACTGGATACATCTACATCTACAAAATCTCTCCATTAACCCATGCAATATTCCAAAATATGGTATATTTCTATTAACATGAAAAATTGGTAGCAACTATTAGTCAAGTCACATGTTCACTCACCTTAATCATCACATCAAAGTACTCAATATTAGAATCCAAGGTATTAGGAGTGTAGTGTTTGATTACTTCTTCACCTTCAATATCCTTTCCTTTGCATACCCAAATTAAACACAACCTATACTAGATGCAAATAAGCTCTCATCATTTGTGATCTTATAGGAGCTTACATAGTGAATTTCTAGAAAGTACTAGAAAAAACACGAATAAAAGAATAACAATTTATTACTAATATATTATCCAATTGGAAGCCCCAAAACCGATGTTGGATTGAAAAATAACCCAAGTGTTGCACTGAAAATTGTCACCTTGAAATTTCGTTGTCCATATGAGCTAATTATCACTCATACTTTCCTCCTTTGCAAGTTTAAAAACATCAGTTCCTCATGTCAAGCCTTAAAAATAAGAGAAAAGCTCTCAAAAGTCTCTAAAACTCTGGTATTACACTTTCTCTTTGTCTTACCTGCGGTCCCGCACCTAATGGTCATGTCTCCTACGTACCTGACCGCACTTTCTCTATGTTAAGGGTGCGGACCCCTGTAAAAGATTAAAATGGTGCAAGTAAACTCAAAAAGCTCACTTTCAGTCATTTTTAGAAGCTTCTGGAAGGAATCTTGCGGTGGCAAATCCGCTCCTTTCAGGTTCATGTATCCCATGCCTTAAGGAGCTAATCCCATGATGTGAGGAGCTTATCCCTTTGAAGGAGGATTCTATCCCTTCATAGTTGGAACTGTAACCTCCTCTTTTTCACTATAAAAAGAGACATAGGGCAGCCTCAAAGGGAGTTCAAGCTTTAGTGTTATTTGAGGTGAAGTGTTGTTGGAACTTAGACTCCTTTAGCTGAGATTTTATGAGGAAAGATTACATACCTGTATGTATCTCTGTTGGAAGAGTGCAAGGCTTGTCGGAGTAAAGGAAATTCTTGCTTCGGACCCCAGGAAAACCTGTTCAACATCAAGGCTGAAAAGGTTGTAAGGTTCTTCTACTATTTGAAAGTTAATACAAATAAGTTTGTTTTTCTCAATAAACTGTCATTTGATTGATAATTTTATGGATTCCTTGATCACCATAATAGATATGATTCATAAATATATGCTATGCAGGTGCTACTAATGTTTTCTTGTTTGTGATTGCAGGTCTTCAAGGATAACTCTTTTGGGCGAAGGACATCTGCTTCAAAAAAGCGTTGGATCGAGGTAGGATTGTAACAACTTTGTAGCATTTACTTATAAATCATTATATATGTAGAGAAAGATAGATTTAATTGTCTATTTGTTGCTAGACTATCTTCTGATACTAGGGAGAATGGTCTTGTCCGCAAGATCGATTTATCCAGCCAACGCCAAGTAATTCAACAAATTAGTTCACAGATCCCTCATAATTTGACGTAAAAGATGCCATAATCGAATTCACCATTAGTTCATCAATTTCTTGAATTTTACTAAAAAACAAAAAATGTGTACTAAATTTAGTGATATAGATGCAATGGAGTACACATATTACTTTATAATAATAAACACAACAAAAAAACTAGTATGGTGTTTAGTTATGATAATCGCCAACAAATTCAATTCTACATTATCACTTAATCAAGAATTTGAAAAATATCAATTCATTAAACTTATCTCATGATTTCAAATTTAATGGAGCCTTTCATTTGTAGAAGTGCACCATAGAGATTGAACACTAACATAATATTTGTGCATTATTTATTTCACTATTGTCCATAGAATTGCATTGAAACGCATTTTGGTATTGCTAATGTTGGTCATGAAAGACTTTTCAACATTTATAATATGTGTCAAGTTGTCAACCAATGGTAGGTATTAAATGGTATTAAAAAATATTTATTCTCCATCACTCCAAAGCTTCAAACCTTCAAATGAAAATTTCAACAACTACAAAAATTCGAGTAACTCCATGAAACCAAATCTCTTAAATTGAGTCAAAAGGATTATTGTTTATTGAAAAATACATAAAGGATTCTATTGTAATGCTCCTAGAGAATAATGCCATGCAAATATAATTATTCAAAAATAAATAGTTTTAGACAATGTTCACTCAATGGGACCTATGATTAATTGCACCTTTTATATTTAGAAATTACTTTCCTATTAGTGTTGTGAAACATCTTAGTTTCAATACATACAACACATGTAGAAACATGCTTTTGCAAACAAGCACATATTTTCATGCGAACAAACTACTTGGTATACAAAACATCTTCCCATGAGTTTTATTACAAAGGTTGTTTCAACAATTTCTGGTAAAAAAACGTGCCTGTAGTTTCGAAGGAAACGAGGAATTAGTACAATGCATGTCACAATTAATAGTCTCAAAAGGTAAAAAAGACAAAAAAAAAAATTAAAGGCCAGAATCAACAACTCACCCAATTAAACCAATGGATCATGCAAGTACAAAGAGGCCATTTAGATAACCAATCTCCACAATATCATTAATATCTTACTAGTTGAACATTCCATTGGCAAGAAGGAGGTCCACTAGGAAACGTGATCCTATTACACCATCAACATTGAGAACCAAATTGCTTGCTTTGGAAAGTGCAGGTCTCCACTTGCACAGTATAGTCCATGTACTTAGCATCAAGAAAGTGTATACGTGCATTAGGGGAATTTTGAGGTCTAAAATGGGCCTCCTAAGGAAATTATAAAATAATAGTGGAAACAATAAAATAAGATTTGATTACATCATCAAATTTTAGAGGAAAAAAGAAAAAACTACTTTTTCAACTTTTATTTTCAATTTATCTCTCAAAGTTTTTACTCAAATTTCAAGTGGGAGTACTCATTGGATGCAAAACTTAATTCTTCATACAAAGAGTACCCATGTTTCATACTTAACATCAGGAAAGTGTATACGTGCATTAGGGGAATTTTTAGGTTTAAAATGAGCCTCCTATGGAAATTATAAAATAATAGTGGAAACAATAAAATATGATTTGATTACATCATCAAATTTTAGAGGAAAAAAAGAAAAAAAATACTTTTTCAACTCGTATTTTCAATTTATCTCCCAAAGGTTTTACTCAAATTTCAAGCGGGAGTACTCATTTGATGAAAAATTTAATTCTTCATCCAAAGAGTACCCATGTTTCATACTTTTAATGGACCCTGCTGCACGAAAAATGAGAAATACATGATAAATGTGATTGGAATCATGTTTTTCAGGTATTTCTCATTTTTTGTGTAGCAGGGTCCATCAAAAGTACGCAACATGGGTACTCCTTAGATGAGGAATTAAATTTTGCAGCCAACAAATACTCCCACTCAAAATTTGAGTAAAAACTGTGGGAGATAATTTGAAAATACGAGTTGAAAAAGTAGTTTTATTATTTTATTATTTTTTTTTTATCTTTTTACCCTTTTACTTAAAAAATGGTGAATCATCCCCCCATAGTTGACATCGTCATGTTGAATCCTATTGGTTCCTATAAAGTTTATTTTGGTTGTACATTTTTCTTAGGAGACCCATTTTAGACCTCAAAATTCCCCTAATGCATATTCCTACATAAGCTCTACTCTCTTGTTACGACTGTCTCTTCTCTTTATCATTTAGTAAAACAGTAAACTTCTGGAGTTAGATTAAATATAGAGAAATGGTTGTATTCAAGAAGAAAAGAGAGATATCTTGCTTTCTAGCCTCTAGATGGTAGGCACATGTGACCAATCCCTGCAATGCAAATACCTTGCTTATTCATTCCCTCCATAAATTCATACGACGATAAACCCTATAGGGCACAAAGTAGAATCATTGATACTCTATTTGAGAAATTTATCAATAAAAACTCATAATGGGACAATATGATTGGTCTTACTTTTACAACTACATAACGCTCCCCGAAAATATTCACTTACACCATTAATCAAAATTTGTTGATATGGTTACCATGTCATATGCCTCTTTGAGTATCTTGCAGCATCATCAATAGCTCCTCTAAATTGAATTGTGGACCAATGGTAAGGAGGTCTGTTTCATAGCAATGGACCATAATTTATATCAAATGTATGTATTCACACCACTCTTAGAAAGGATCCTTCTAAAAATTTGGTGTTCATTGTTAGTAAGTATGAACACTAAACATGTATATTTGTTTGGAATAGAAAAAGAAGAATATGTAGTTCTAAAATAAAAGGTACTTGAAACAAGACTTGACACTAAATCCTTCCTTGCTCTTATTGTTGCATTGTGTGCAGTAGATATGCTCAGGTCAGCTGCAAGCATGACACATATCTAACAAAAACAGTTGTAGTTTCAAAATTAGACAATGAACGGAGGGACTCCATATATCTATCTAGTGGCCAATCAAACATTCCCCACTTCTAAAATGAAGAGCCACAAATGTGAAAAAATTCAATATTTCTTGCACAAATGCATAATTCAACTTTTCCATAACTAAAATTCTCCATTGTAGTGTATACAAAACTATGTTTAAAGTATTTTAGAATGTACAAATACCTTAATGAACTTAGTACAGTATCGTGGAAGACTGTGTTTGAACCATAACAGTGAGAAGATATGACCCAAAACAAAGCCTTTTTATATAGTGGTAGACATTGACATACCAACATAACTCAGCTCCTCACACCAAGAGAGTTGTCTAGAGGTTAAAAGAACTAAAAAAGGCATCAAGAGATTAATATATGCAAATATCCAAAAGCACAAATTAATGGTAGACTATATCGTGCCTCTTTCGGTTGCTTGAGCAACAAGTGCTGACGTCCCAAGATAGTGAGGAAACGACTACCTGATAAGCATGGAGTTCGATTTGGTTCCTTAGCTTCAGTGCTCAAAATACAACAATTTGTACATCACCAAATGCTTACCGCTTATAATAGTTTAAAAAAATAATATATCAATAGCATGTTATAGTTTATTAGCACTTGATTATTTATTATCCATGTTTCATATAAGAAGAATTTATATGAAAAAAAAGTGCACGAAAAAAAAACAAAACATTTGCATTAGAGAAATATAAGCCCAATGTCCCAAATTATAGCATTGTTGGCATAAACGTTGCTCAAGGCCTGCCACCATGACTTTGGAAGACTTGGAATGGATCTTGCAAACTATGTTCCTGCGATGTTAATCTTTTCAACTTGGAAGATCTGCATTGCAACCTTAAACTTGACAACATGTAGGTTGCATTTCAGTTTTTTTTAACCCATGGACCCCATCCTATTTTTATTTAGCTCAACCTTGAGAGAGAAATCCACAGAAACTGAGCTTCTTGAAGATGATACTAATGGAAACTAAACTAAATTGAGAGGGGGGTGAATCCGTTTAGTACATTCATAGATATAAATTTATTTTCTTTTAAACTCATTAACTAAAATTTTAAATGAACAAATTAACACATTATGAACAACAAATTTAATATGTGAACAATAAGTAATAAGTAAACCATATCATCACATCAACACATAACAACAACACATATGGAAACTAGCTATAAGTGGAAACCCATAAAGGGAGAAAACCATGACTTTATTATTGTTGTGATGTAAAGGCAGGCTTCTACTCCCTTATTACATCTAATTTTTTGTAGAATTGAACCTACAAAAGGTTGTTACCTCAATTTTCTGCAAGTTACAACATGCAAGGAAACTACAACTTCCTTTAATTTTCTCTATGCTACAACCCAAAGGAGGATCCTACCGTAACATTTTGAACCTTTTCTTTATCAAGTTAAAACTTGAAAGGATACTACAATATACCCTCACACATAAAGAAAAAAATGTGCTAGTTACCTGTTCTATGAATCTGCATACCTCCATCTCTATCTTTTCTTCTTCTTCTCCTTCAAAAATCTAATTCACTTACACCATATGTACATAGAATTACATATACAACATGTACATAACACCATATGTACACAACACTGCATATCCAACATGTGCACAACACCATATGCACACAACACCACATATCCAACATGCACATAGTACAATATGTATACATCACTGAATATCCATTATGTACATAACACCATCTATACCTAGCACTGCATATGAAATATACACACAACAACATATATAAAACAGACATACAACATCATATGTACACAATACTACATATGTTACATGTGCACATCACCATAGGTACCATCACTGAATATACAACATGCGCAATGTAATATTCCAAAATTTGCACATAAGCAAATTGGAATATTAGATTTTGCTACTTTCACCTAGGAGAGGAATAAATGGGTAAGGAGGCCCATGAATAATAAAATATGAATAAATTCCACCTTATTAAGGGAAGAGATCACCTTAGGAGCTGGTTTTACACTTCTAAGTGTGAACAAGGACATCTTTTATGGAGACATAGTCAAGTTTGACTAAGTCAATAACCATTCTTGAGGAGGAAGAAATACTCAAGTAAACTAGCTCAATGTGAACAAGGATCAGCCTAGACACACATATGAGAACCAGATTGAAGATCCCTTGGTGTGAACACAGGAATTGCAGGTGGATTGGTTCCAGTTGACCAAGTCAACAACGCTGTCACAAAAAGGAGGGAAGCTATCTAGGGCAGCGCAGTTTTGAAAGAGGAAGCTTCATGAAGAAGTCACCTCAACTTTGTGTGGGGTCCGGGGTGAGGAGGCTCACCAAAGATAAAAGGAAGGCATAGCATCAAAGGAGATTCATTCATGTATTCAGATATTTTGGTCTTGAGACCAACTGCATGCTTCGGCTGTTTAGCCGGAGTTGCTGCACTGCTTAGTGCAAGGAATTTCAGTGCGGGAATTCCATCCTCTCTTTAGATCAGCTTGCTTAAGGGATCAAGAGGGAAGGATTAGAGCTTCATTTCTGTATTGGGCTTAAGTCCATTCATCCACTTTCAGCCACAACTCAGTCTCCTTCAGTAAACTGCATCTTTTATGCAGGAGCAGCAGCAGTAGAGTTGCATCCTTTGATTGTATGCTTATCTTTGAGGAGGAGGTGCTTATTTCCCTCCGGGAGCTCCAATAAGAAGGCCTAAGGCTATTATTTGTATTATTCAGCATTTATATGTCATATTCAGTCATTTTTAATATAGTTTTGCAGTGAACTATGTTATTTTTTGCAGTGCTGCTTTGTACATGCATTTTGCCGAAAACCTTGCCGAGTGCCTTGTTTCTACTCTATAAGTGATTAAACCTCCATTTCTTTGTTATGTGATTAATATAAGTTTTATATCAGACCTATTTATTCATTTTCTACAAAAACCCTCATGGGAATTACGCTCTCACTATATTCAGAAATTTCTGTTTAGTAAAGTCATGGGAAATTAGTGTTTTCTAGCCTAATCGGGAAAGGAGGAGCTGTTTAATATAGATAGAAGCATTATTTTGAGATTAAATTCGGAGAATAGGTCCCTCATGACCTAAGCTATCATATCCAACCATTTCCCCTGCTTATTTGTACGCTCATTTCTGAAAACAACCTTTTTAGGGCATAAAATCCCCTTTTTCCCCACTTTCCGGATCATGAAACGAAATAAAAGTTGCTGATGTAAATAAATATGATTTCATTGTGTTTATTTTTTATATTTTAAGCTTATTCATCATAACAAGACTGTTATACATCTTATTCATTGCTGAGTTCCATATTTGGGATATTACAGTGGTATCAAAGTCGAGGTCTCGAGGTCGAGACTCGCAGAGCGTGGTGGGTTGTAATATCCAGTGTGCGGGTAGGAACCACAGTCACGTGTTTGATTCTATGTAATGATGGGTGCTATGCAAGGGCCCCCGCCCTCAGATGCTCTGGTGGGGTTAGGCCCACCCTTAACACCCTGGTATGACGCCGTCACTAACAGTTTGAGCTTTTGGTGTAGTGGTTGGATCAAGATATCAGAGGAGAGAAGAGGAAAAGCAGAGATCAAAATTATGGAGAGGATGAGCTTAATCTCATCCATTTTCATATCTAAGAATATAGAAGAAGAGAAATGCACTGAAACTCCAAAAGGGTTTCAAGGAGGAGAGATTTGCAGAGAAACCTCTAGAGGATTTCAAGAAGTAGAAGCAGATGCATGCACTTCCTGTTCTCATAGAGGAATTAGAGATCAAGGAGACCACTTAGAGCTGAAATATTGAGTGGGTATTTGGCAGAATACAAGTGCCAACCTAGGGCTTTCAAAGAGACCCTAGATTTTCCTCAGTTTATTCAACTGAGAGAAGAGAGAAGACCTTGAGCAAAGGAGAGATCAAAGGCAATAGATTCCTATTGTCCCAATTTGATGGGTCAACTATATCAAGAGCTTGGGCAAGAAAGATTGAGGCATTCTTCCTACTTCATCCAGTGGAAGAGAGAGAGGCAGCAGGAATTGCAGCGCTGCACTTGGAGGGTGAAGCCAATACTTGGTGGTGCAATCACTTAAGCCACAAAAGAGTGGCTTCCTTTTTTGAGTTCACTCAAGATCTGATCAAAACTTTTGATGAAGAGAGATCAGAGGATAGAGGGTCCACACCACCATGGGAAGAGATAAGTACCAGTGCTGTCACAGCCTTAGAAGAGCAGCTTTCTACATCAGTAGTTGGGGTAGCCATTACATTAGAGGGAGGAGCCTTTGTAGCTCTACAAGAGGTTCCCACATCTCACCAAGGTATGGGAAGATTTACACTATTACTTACTACAACAAATCTTTCTAAAAGTTGTGGAAATATGTTTTCATATGGCCCAAGATCAAACATTGTTGCTGGGGTAGAGCAACACTATTGCACTGCGCTATACAGACTTGAATGGTTCAAGAAACAAATGAACCATCATCCTCTTGGGCCCTTGTTGAGTTGCACTCAACCCTTGAGATTGAAGTGTGATCTTTTGGGGGGAGTCATGATAATTCTTGAGTTAGGATATGAGACATCTTGTACACCATGGAGGAGTTATACAGCGCTATCAAGAGATAGCAGTAAGAGAGTTTTTCCTTCTTCACATTTGGATCCTTATGGATTCAAGATGATTGTAGACATGAGATCTTCTCTAAGAGATCTCCAACTTGAGATGCCTTTTAGCACTTCATGAGAGGCAAAGAAAAGAAACTGTTTGTGGAGGATGGTAGATCTCATTGGAGAAATACCAAGATGCAAAATGATGAGAAGCATCCACAAGGAGTTGAGTGGATGTGGATGGGAGGCAAGAGGCTTGTAAATCAGTTTCAAGTCTATGACACTAGGCAGCAAGAGGCAATGTTGCGTTGGGTACTCTTGAGAGAGTTTGGTCAACCTATGACATGTCCTTTTTCATGGGGTGAGAAGAGGAAGGAAGATTGGCAATATAATTTCATCATGGGGCAGCAAGGAGTGTGGATGCATTATGATGATATGGTAATTTTTTTTTCACTACATCAGTTGGATGATGGAGGTATGATGAGTTAGCAAATTCATTTGTTGCTTTGGAAGATTGGGAGAGAGCAAGGGCAGAATTGCTCTCACACTTGGCATGATGCTGCGAGAGTAAGGAATGGCACTAGAATAATGCAAATAGCAACCCCTCCATCTTGGGAGGATCTCTACATGTAAAAAAACATTTTGGGAAGAGTCTTTGACACAATCTATGTCAAAGAATTGAGCTTTGAGATGACAGTAGCGTTACTCCATGGGCTAGCAGCACTGTCACTTACGAGCTTGGATTACTTGTTGAAGTGTTCCCAAGACCACTTCACAAGTAATGCATCATGGGAGCATGTAGAAGATGGGCATGAGGAATTAGTGGATGAAAGTATCCCTTACTATGTTTTGACCTTCTTGGCTTGGGTTCACAAGCACACGGAGAAATATCTACATGCAGCATTGGTGGACTTTCCCTCCATGCATTTTTATGCATACCATCCTTCAATGGAGGAGTTCACTTGGGAGGGAATTCAATTGAATGTATATCAGCATATGGAGAGATGCACATCCCGAAAGATGAAGAAAAGGTTGGCACAACCACTTCCCTACTTACTTGCAGTAAGGGAGAATTTGCACTTGAGCCATTTCAGCTCAATGACCGAAGTACATGATAGAGGAGGTAAAATTTTGTTTTGTATTTTACACTTCCTTATCTATATGAGCAGCATATCATACCAATAAGGGTCTATCCTTCTTGCATATTATATTTTTATGTACTTAATGCCACTTGTAGCATTTATGATGGCCATTCTATTTGTGGATTGTGGGGGAAAGCCACATGGTTTTCGGTGCGCATCATTGGCACCAAATTATGCTTTCATGATTAAATTTTTTAAAATGGATGTGGCAGAAAACAAGTGGCTGAAAAGACACTTGTTGCATTATGTATTGAGGTAGGCAAAGAATGCCCTGCATTGGTTCCATGTTCGGGACTATGTTCTACCTTCTTGTTTTCATATATTTATGCTTCCATATTATGTTGCTAAAACATTGACTGTAGGAGGCGCCTTTGGAGGAGTGGCACAAGAGTTGAAGAGGCCCAATAGAAAGATAATTCTTCCCATAACAAAGGCTTCATATTTCAGAAAGAACAATGGGCAAACCTTGGTTGCCATACTATACATCTTACCTTCAAATGAGAGGACTCATTTGGGAGGTTTGAGTTCTTTAAGGAGACACCTCTTGGGTGTTGGATTTGATGGGGTGGCTTGGGTCTTACTTGAAGACTATTATATTTCAGCCATATATCAGTAACAGCCCCATATATATCATAGGTGGAGATAAAAGCAACAGGAGATGTACATTTTGACTCCACACAGTTAGCCATGCAGCCCACCTTCTTTACATGAGCTCAAGGTGGAAGAGATCCTTCATGAGTTACCATCCTGGAGGGTGACTGATTTTGTTTGGTTGATAGCTTGGGGAGGAGAGATTCAAATGGGGATGATGAGTCCCAATATATATCATCCCTCATGCTTCAAGAATACCTACAAACAACCCATTATTGCTTCCATGGATGTTTCATTGTCACACAGCATTAGCTATTTGGGATGTTCCCCAATAGATGGCTTGCACACTTGGGAGGGGAAACTTGGAGATATATTGATGATACAACACCTTGATCCTTGGAGGATTTCATCTTATGAGGTTGTTTTAGGGAAGAAGAGGATGCTCTTCAGTCCTATCCTTGCAGTTGCTTGAGGACAAGCAACATTTGGGAGGGGAGGACTGTAATATTCCAAAATTTGCACATAAGCAAATTGGAATATTAGATTTTTCTACTTTCACCTAGGAGAGGAATAAATGGGTAAGGAGGTCTATGAACAATAAAATACAAATAAATTCCACCTTAGTAAGGGAAGAGATCACCTTAGGAGCTGGTTTTACACTTCCAAGTGTGAACAAGAACATTTTTGATGGAGACATAGTCAAGTTTGACTAAGTCAACAACCATTCTTGAGGAGGAAGAAATACTCAAGTAAACTAGCTCAATGTGAACAAGGATCAGCCTAGACACACATATGAGAACCGGATTAAAGATCCCTTGGTGTGAACAGAGGCATTGCAGGTAGATTGGTTCCAGTTGACCAAGTCAACAACGCTGTCACAAAAAGGAGGGAAGCTATCTAGGGCAGCGTAGTTTGGAAAGAGGAAGCTTCATGAAGAAGTCACCTCAACTTTGTGTGGGGTCTGGGGTGAGGAGGCTCACAAAAGATAAAAGGAAGGCATAGCATCAAAGGAGATTCATTCATGTATTCAGATATTTTGGTCTTGAGACCAACTGCATGCTTCAAATGTTTAGCCGAAGTTACTGCACTACTTAGTGCAAGGAATTCCTGTCAGGGAATTCCATCCTCTCTTTAGATTAGCTTGCTTAAGGGATCAAGAGGGAAGGATTAGAGCTTCATTTATGTATTGGGCTTAAGGCCATTCATCCACTTTCAGCCATAACACAGTCTCCTTTAGTAAACTGCGTATTTTATGCAAGAGCAGTAGCAGTAGAGCTGCATCCTTTGATTGTATGCTTATCTTTGAGGAGGAGGTGCTTATTTCCCTTTGGGAGCTCTAATAAGAATGCCTAGGGCCATTCTATATATTATTCAGCATTTATATGTCATATTCAGTCATGTTTAATATAGTGTTGCAGTGAACTACGTTATTTTCTGCAGTGCTGCTTTGTATATGCATTTTACTAGAAACCTTGCCGGGTGCCTTGTTTCTACTGTATAAGTGATTAAACCTCCATTTCTTTGTTGTGTGATTAATATAAGTTGTATATCAGACCTATTTCTTCATTTTCTATAGAAACCCTCATGGGAATTATGCTCTCACTGTATTCAGAAATTTCTGTTTAGTAAAGTCATGGGAAATTAGTGTTTTCTAGCCTAGTCGGGAAAGGAGGAGTTATTTAATATAGCTAAAAGAATTATTTTGAGCTGAAATTAGGATAATAGGTCCCTCTTGACCTAAGCTATCATATCCAGCCATTTCCCCTACTTATTGTTACGCTTATTTCTGAAAAAAAAAACCTTTTTAGGGCATAAAATCCCCTTTTTCCCCACTTTTCGGATCATGAAACGAAATACAAGTTGCTGCTATAACTAAATATGATATGTATGTGCTTATTTTGTATATTTGAAGCTTATTCATCATAACAAGACCGTTATATAGCTTATTCATTGCTGAGTTCCAGATTTGGGATATTACACGCAACATATACACAACAGTAGTATTGCACATCAATAGACCACACACTGGCCCCAAATAGCAACCTTGTTTCTAGTGTCTCTCCACCATCCATGCTCATCCCAACATGCTGCAAAGAACACTGCTTTAATTTCACTGATGTATATCTCAGCATTACCTACCATAACATAGAGATATACATAATATAATCACATAATATCAAATCAGACCCACATGATATTGATCTCGTAAATCTATCAGGGTTATTCTTCCCACCTGATTCCTCATAATCCAAGAACCTATTCATGCCATTCACCTGCATAAACAATCATTCCTCCACGAGAATGATTCTTGATGACCCTGTCAGACATTGACATAGATACATAGATACATACATATATATAATCATTAGCATAAAAAAATCATGATCCTTCCAGACATGACATACATGAATACATACACATGTATAAATATATAGACATCAATATAATCGTAATAATAACATAATTAGCAGATATCATAAGGTCAAGGTTAAGAGAACTCCTTTTATCCATGCAGAAAATTGAGAACAACAGTTCCAAACATAGCCAAAGCATCTGATCCCTCATATCCATTTACTTTACCTTATCTGATTACCTTTCTCATGTATGTACTGACACCATCCATTTACCACAGTGGACCCAACAAGTCTGACTAGTTGTCATATCCTTACATTCTGTTGCCCTTATACATGCACTGAGCTTCATTGGAGTCTTACATCACTTGTCTGGTTTCATTCCGCTCTTTCTGAGCTCCATTAAATTTCCTCTTTCCCAGCCAATTCCCAATAATTTCAAAACATAAAAGGCAAGAACAATAACAAACAAGAATAAGACCATGAAAAACCAAAAACAATATGACACCGCAACAAAGTGGCAAGGCCTTGCATCAGACATAAATAAAACTACAAATCAGTCGAAAAAAAATCATAAAATACCAAAAGCACAAGACTCACAACAAATGCCATGACTCAATCCCCCATGGATTCCAAAAGCTTCCAAGGGAAAGCTAAACCTGATTCTTTTCAAATATTTCATGGAAATCTCTTGTCATGCAATCCCCTGCATCATACCGACATAAACACATAAATGTCCGTGTATAATATAAACATACAATATACCAGTTACCTTACCTTGTTATTCTAGACACACTGCCTTTTGTCTGAACATATACACATATCATCTCTCAAGGGACTTCAATCCCTTGACGAATAAATCCATAACTAGAAACCAACTGTTATACCTGTCAGATACATGTTCATAAATATAACACATATCCACATAATTCTAGACAAGATCAAGGTTAAGAAGACTTCATGTATGCAAATCACTCATTCATTTGGAATTAGGGTTTCCAAACATAGCCCAAGGAATTCTTACCCAATTCCTTTATTTTACCATTTATCTTGCTACAATTGAGTCTTACTACAAGCTATCACATCACCCATCCATTAGTTATATAAAAAATTCAATGGCTACCTTATCATGCTAATACCAGGCACGTTTCCCTACAACTATTCACACATCTCAACCACATATTCCAAAGATCATGACATCATGCATATTAATTTGAAATCAACCTTTACCTAGATGAACAATCATGCCATAACCAACAATCAACTCACATTCATCACTCATAATACATAATGTTACAACTATCACCTACACGCATTCAAGTACATATAAGCTCATATCATGTTAGTACATATGTCTTAAAACAAGATCATTTCTTCATGTAATATTATAGACACATGCTCATATCATGCAATTAATCAAACATTCAAACAACAAATATGGTCAGGTGCTGAAAATTATGCTAAAAAATTAAAGTTGTTGGAATGGTCTGGAACCTCAATTACCGCGTAGAACTCGTTGTTCTGAATCTGACGCAACTTGTTTCATAGAAGACATATACTATATGTTGCCGGAAACATGTTATGGTCATTTTCCTAAAGAGGTAAAATTTTGGCAAAAATGTGCAGGTTGCCCAGTTAGCAGTCTATACAGTTGACTGGGCATGGTTGACTAGTCAAAGGGACAATGCATTGTGGACCAATTCGGTCATGCCACTTGTCCAGTTTATGTTTGTGCTGGTTGGCGGATTTTGATTGATTGGATTGATGGCCAACCACATGCTACCATGTGGCCCAACCGGAGGTCACCACGTGGCAGCACGGGGGCCACCAAAATTGGTTTAAGTCCAAACTGCACTGCATAGGGTTTGAACACTAGACCTCTTAACCAACAGCACAATGACTTCATCACCGTTGAACCACCGTTATTCCTTGTTAATACTTATGGTGCAAACCTTAATTAAATTGCATATGGCAGAAGGTTTAGGCTAGGGGTTAGGGCCTAGCCCCAATCCCCCCATATGACATGCATGTAACCCAAAGCACTAAACGAGAGGAGGAGGTAGAGGCTGTATCTGTAACCGCCACCCTAACTGCCACCTAACTTCCATGTGACACTACCGCCGGTCCGACGGTTACTGAAACCGTGATTTTTTTAATTAAAAAATTAATTTAATTAACCATCGATTATGGTGTTAATTCGGGTTGAAGTCGTTATTGGGAAAATTAAGTGTTTGAAAAATTCACCTGAAATTGCACGAAAATATAGCGCAGTTAGCTGAAATCTAGAAGAAAATTGTAGGATCAGACTGGATTTTAGCATCAAAACTAGTGAGGCTCATAACTTCTTCAGTTTTTGACCAATTTCAAATCAAAAAGAGGCTATACTGGCATTTTGGGTTCTTCTGAATGTTAGTCATCAGTATTTTTCACCTGTTGATGATGACTAGTTTCTTAAGCTAAGTTTTCTAGAAGCTGATATCCAAACTGTCAAATCTGTCATCTAGAAAACACCCCTAAACAATTTTTGTCCTCCTACCCCTTCCGGTTAGCCTATGATGAGAAAAAACCTATTTGCCAAGTCCTATCTAGTTTCAGCCATATAATCCTGTCAATGAGATGTCATAGTTAAAAGTTATCTGCTGTCATTCACCCTTATTCCTCAAGCCATTCATTAATCAACTATTGACAAAGTGTCTGAAACCCTATCCCTGGTTATCTGTCATTTAAAGATCTAATCATACCAAAGAAAGACACTCAGAATATGTCAAGATCTCCCCTAAGTTAGATAGTGGTGCTTTAGGGAGTCCCTTCCTTGGCAAAAAAACATCCTAAGCCAAAAGCCTCTATTCAGTACCAGCCAACCCTAAATTAGCACCTAATCTGCAAAAACAAATCTTCACCCATCCATAGGTCGCGCCACTTAGAGGTCATTCTGTCTTAGTCTGGAAGAAATTCTACAAAGATCCAAAACAGAAGAAGATAAGTATGTTCACTGTCTAAAAGAACATTCTTAAGTCAGGAAAAATCTCCATAAGACCCCAAGGAAGCTCTTCAGAGTTCAAAGTCATATGTTTGTTACATCTCTGCAGGGGTGTGATTGCAACAATGATCAATGTGTAAAAGAGCAAAAGGAGAAAGTCAAAAGGGTCCTGCATGCTGAACTATCTTGCCCTCAGTAAAACAAGTAAAATACAGTAAGTGAAGGGCTACTAATGGATGTAGTCTGAAAGCCAAAGTTTCCTAAATAACAGAGCATAGCCTCCAAGTCATATGAATGCAAAAGGCTAATGTTTTGCTGATCAACAGTATTCTCAGTATCTCCTCCAAAAGCAATTTCAGCATGCCTCTGCAAACAGAGTCAAAGGAGATTAGTCAAATATGTCTAGCAAGCAAATACTCTACGTATTCAAATCACATGGTTTCTAGTCTAAGGGTTTACAGGGATATTTTACAAAGGATATATATCTCAGATCATGTCTCATAAAGCAAATTGTCAAATTTCACCTTCTTTCCCATTCGATATGATACCACGCAGATATGTGATTTGCAGAAATGTAATACATTTTGGAAATAGATGAAATGTCATATCTGCAGAGAGAATCTCCTCCTTTAAAAGAGCGGATTTTTGAAAGCACAGTGCTAAACTCCTTCATTAAAAGCAGATGGTTAAGAGCACAGTAAGAACCTCCTTCATTCAAAAAGCAGAGGGTTAAGGTGTCAAAGTGATTTCAGAAATTGTGAGTCACCTCCTTCCAAGAGATGAACAAAAGATGCATCAATAATTTTTCATATGGTTTTTGAGCAACATTTTCCTTTTGAAAGACAACTTGAAAAACAATGATAAAACAATAGTGGTTCATAGGTTGAAAAACCTATTTCACATCAAACAAAAGGATGGCATTCTAAGTGTTAAAAAGTCTCTGTTTCCTCTGTGATAAAGGCCTTCTTCAAACTATAATAGGGGTGAAACTTGGGCTAGGGACTTTCATATACAGTCAAAATGTACCATCAAAAGGTGTGAGATAGAGTTTAAAGGGCACGAGAAATTACATTTTTAAATGTTTAAGTCAGAGAATAAAACCTCCCCTCACTTCATAAACAAAATGGTTTGCATTGTGTTTTTGAGACCACATCAAGGTTTGTTGAGATTTTATCCTTGGTAAATAAACAAAAAGGCATAAAACCCCTCTAAAGGGCTGCAAAGGCATTAGAGCTTTTTCATTTTTTAAAAAGGAGGAAGAGGTCTTTTAAAAGCCCTAACCAAGTTCAAGACTCAAAACAAACGTTCATAATTAGCTCCCCTCACCAAAGAAAGAAGCATTTTTCGAGAAAATTTTGAAATTTTCGAGCTTAAAGCTCTACGCGGCACGCCTGTACACATGCGCGGCATGCCTATAGGTGCCCGACCACAGGGTTTGAATGGAGGTGCGATGCACCTATATTTTCATGTGGCACGCCTATGCTGGCGGTCACTGGGCACCCAAGGCCGACCTAACACCACTTCTGCGCGGCGCGTTCAGCGTTAAACGCCCGCTCATCCATATGCTTGGAAAGAGTTTCCTTGTACGCTGCTCCGATGCTCAAAGGACCTCAAACACTCATTCTTCAAGGTATTCCTCACCTCTTTGCTGAAGTTTGAGTTCAAGGAGGGTTTCTAAGTCATAATTTTCAAAGAAAAGGAGGTTTTTCGTGGGTTGTGAAATAGTGAACATTTTGTGTTAGTTTAAAGAAGGGTTTTCCTGCTGAGAGTTCAAAGAAAAACAGTGGTTAAAGAGGGTTTGAATATGCCACTATAAAGGGTATATTTTTGTTTTAAAGTAGCAAAGGATGGGTGAAATTTCCACAAACACAAAACAGAGTTTGTGGGGGATCTTGTTACCAGTCTGAAAGAGGTTGTGTTAACTCATTCAAAAAAAGAAATTGAAGGTGAAGAAATTGAGTGCCAAAACCAAGAGCCATTTGCCTCCAAGATCCACAAACAAACCTTGTCAAAAAACCTCATTTCTCTCACACAGTATTGAAGGGGTGAATTTGTTTTTATTTCAATACACTTGTTTGCGAAACACAAAAGAAAAACAGTGATCCTTAAGGGAGACAGATTTTGTTTTGATAGGCCTATCACTCAGTAACAAAGGGGTGCTTTTATGTTTTAGAAAAATAATAATCATCCAACAGAGAAGCAGTCTTATTCAAAAAGTAGAAACAGTTTTTTCTAAAGGTCACAGTCTATATTTTAGATCAATCCATTAAAACAGTGCTACCAAAAGAGACATTGTTTTTCAAAGGGACATCTTTATTGCTTCAAACAACCACAGTAAATAGTGAAATAAGGGAGAGGGATTCATATTGGCAGGGTTAGAAAGAGTTGGTTTCATTTGAAAAAACTTGTGGGCTAACTAAAGACAGACTTGGTTTTTCTCAAAGAGTAAAGGGTGTGTTGATTGACGATTTATCACAGTGAACATTTGAGACAGTTCCCTTATCAAGATTTTCATCCTCCACCAACTTGAGAAAAAGGGAATTTCTTGGGACTCTTTCATTTCACATCCCGATTTCGCCACTGCTTCTTCATCCCATGCGCCTCCCTCACCAGCCACTCATCATGTTTCTCCTTCTTCTAGTAAATCCACTCCTAAGAAGCAAAAATATCCTATGATTGAAAGTAAAGAGGAGCAAAGTGAGAAAGAGAAAAATAGTGAAATGAGGCAAAAAAGTGATGAGGAGGAACAAAATGAAGATTCCAAGCACAACAGTGAGCATGAAGAAGGAAATGATGAAGAGATGGAACCAGTTGATGAAGAACACATCAGTCACAAAGAGGAAACTATTGGAAGCCCACACAGCAGTGAGAATGATGATGATGAGATGAAAAACATTGAGGATACAGAGCCTCATAGTCCTACAGAAAGCAGGGACAAAAGTGAACAAGGCAGCTCTCAAGGAGACATACAAGGTGGCAGCCAAGGCACTTATGAGGAGGGTCGAAATAGTCCTCAAAGGGACACTTTTGATGAAAAACAGGAAAGCCCATTAGCCAGCAAGGATGATGAAAAACAAAGCCCAAGAAATGAACATCCTAAAGAAGGCAGCCTTCAAAAGGAGGAAAACAGTGATAAAGATGATGAGGGGAGTAACAAAGGCAAAGACCGAATAGAGCATGTGCTAGCTGCCTCTCCTAGGCAAGGGGCCATGATTTGTTCTCCAAAGGTAACAAAGCCCCGAACATCAAGAAATAAAGTGGCTCAAATTGTAACTCCAAATGTTATTAGAGCACTCCAAAGCAAAGGCAAGTTTCCCAAGAAATCCATTGTTGAATTACCAAAGAAGAGGAGAACCAAGAAGGCCACCCAAAGCAAGGGAAAAGAGAAGGAGGAAAGTAGCCATGAGAAAGAAAGGGATTTTGATATAATTAGATAAATAGTGATGACAGTGACAATGAGGCTAGATTCCTTGAGTCCCTCTTGCTAAATAGAGAAGAACAAATTCATGACCTAAGAGCGGATCTAGAGAGGTCTAAAAACCTCATTCATTTTCTGCAAACACAAAACAAGCAAATGAATGTCCACATGGCATTTTATGAGACACGGGCTATCAAGTACCAAAAAGAAGCCTCCAAAGAGAAAATTAAGTTGGAAGAACTCATGGGCGAATTCAATGACAGTGAAGAAGAAGATCAGCCAAGGAGGAAGAGGCCAAGGACTATGGGACTCAAAAGAGCTTTGGAAAAACAAAAAGAGGAAGAGGCTGCCCTTTTCCAATATTTTCCTCTTACTACTCTATTCACCCAAGAGATAGAAAACAATAGAGAAGCATGGCTTGAAAGGGTGAATAAACACTTAGAGAATAAGTTGGAAAAAGCCAATAGAGACTTAAACCTTCAAAAGGAAAATGACCGGGCACTATAAGAAGCTTAGTCAATTCGCCCGAAGGAAATTGAAGATTACACAAGAAAAGCTCAAGGTGGCCCGAAGGAGGCGCCCAATGAAAAATATGGAGAAAAGAATATCAAGGCTTGAAATTTTGGCCTCCGCTTCTCAGGATGCTTCTGAAAACCCATGAGCATCATGCTCGCCAAATTTGAGCATAATTCGACAAGTTTTTTTATTTTTTGACATTTTTAGGCTTTTGCATAAAATTATGGGCATCGCCATTTTAGTTTGAAGCATCCTAAAAGGTTGAAAATCGTGTCATTGGATGCCATAATTTTAGGGGCATCTACTCAGCAAATTTCATATCAATTGAAGATGTTTTGGTCCCCCAAAGTCGCGAAAAATAGTCACTTTTTCAACACTCTGCCCCGCATATCAGCAAAGGCTAATTTCTGATTTTTTCCACACAGGTCAAATTTTCATAGGTTTCCAGTGATCATTTTGTGGAAAAAAATGTATTTTCAGAAACAAGACATTCAAGTCTTTCCAACGAGCCATCACAGGCCTCGTTTCAACATCGGGAAGTCCTCCAAAAGTTTCCCACAAGGCAGGGGATTTTCTGCTGCTATATTTTTAAAGTATTTTTGTAAAAAATGCAGTTTTCTAAAGTGGCTTTTCCAAATGTGCATTTAGCCTTTTTTGGCCATTTTCAGTTGGGAAAAGTCAATTTAATTTCCTTTTCTTGCATTTTTAGGATATTTTTATAGATATTTTGTGCCTTGGGCTTTGCAAAGCCTCAAGGACAAAATCAAATATTTTTGATGGGCCAACGAGCTTGCTAGTTGCACTAGGAGGTTCTCCTTCATCTTGGCCTATATATTCCAAGAGATTTCATTGTAAACATGGATGAACTTGATGATATAGAGAAATATATGGTTATACAATCTTGGAATAAATACTTTGTCTCATGCATTGGATAGTTTCTTAAATGTTTTGGATGATGAAAGAGGACTGTTGTTGGATTCCTTGACTTGGTAAAATGGTATAGTGTTCCTCTCTGTTATGTTTCCTTAGTTTTCATACAAATTTCATATGATTTTCTTGTTGTAAGACAGTAGAGAATAGATTTGAAACATGCCCATGGAGGCACCTCAGATTTCCTGATTCATTATAGCTTCTATGTTTTCTTCCTTCTTAGTCATATCAAAGAATTCTTAACTTCTCTTTGATCACTGAAGAAATTGTTTGCTTGTTTCACTTATGGTTGTTATGCATGCTAAGTATGATTCATGGTACGCCCTGCTTACTCATGGCTAGTCAAAGCTTCCACCTCTGAAACCTTTCTTTGAATGTTTTATTGTCCTAGTTGAACCAAAGAGGTCTTGTATCGATCTTGCCCTTTGCCTAAAACTCTGCAATATTAGTTCAAAGTGCCCGATAACCCAAAATACTATGTCTAGGAGTTCCCTCTTAGTAGTTTGAGTTATTTTCTTGTCTTAATTGTTTTTCCCTAAAATATGATAGTGATTTTCCTAAAGTTAGAGAGTCATATATCTCTATGTATCGCTTGAATGTTTATTTCTATGCATCTATCAGTTTGAAGTTACATTTATAATGATTAATGGTTAGCCCTACCATATAAATGTCTGCTATTGAACTATTTATGTTTGAAAGCCTTTGTCCTTCACAAAATTAGTGTCCATCCCACTTCATTTTACCTAAAGATCTATTTTACCTTGATCAAATCGCCCCTTCAATATACCTTGTATCACCATCTGAGGATTTCTTGACCTTTTCGACCCCATAGCCTAGTTGATATAACAAGATTTTTATCTTTTAGTCTTTGATCAGTTCCTCCCTCAAAAACCTAAAAACAAAACCAAAAACCTACTTCACAACTAAAATCGAAACATGAAAACAAACAAATATACATCCTTGCCTGAGCCAGGCCACTCTGCGAGTCCCGGGGGAAGGCTAGAGTCCTTGGGCTCCAAAGGATTGGTTTGATGTTACCCTGTCACTTGGCCCCTTGATACGGCCAAATCATGGGACCTAACATAATGGTGATCACAGTGGGATTCTTGAGTACATATGATCTGTAAACTCTTATATATTCTTTGTTAGTCTTTCAAAAAATTTAAAACGAGGGAAACGTGTCCCATAAAATCAAATTAGAGTAAACTCTTTTTGCTTCCTTGCTTCCTGAAAAGTGATGAATCAGGTTTAGAACACTCTAAAAATCCATAGCGCACATATAGACTAGAAGGAAAACCCCAAAACGTCCACGGATTGGCTTTTTCCAGTTATTGGTGGTGGACCATAAGTACATCTCTATAAAAACAACTAAAAATCCACCTAGCGACTCCACTAGCCTCCAGTAGGCCTAATACTCCATAAAAAACCAAAATTTCATAGAACATACTATTATGTTGACTCATCTTTCCCAAAACTCAAAATTCATGGTGCAGCCTCTGAAATCAGTGACAAACGAAGTATAACTTAGCGATTCATAAAACTTCACCTAAACATAGGAAATCAAACAAAATAAACTTGCAAATAGAGCCATAGCTTTCCCAACAGTCTAGCAAACTGTTGAAACTAAGTGTTAAGTCTTTCTTGCAAGTCTCCACATCAAAGTTTGCTAGAATTTTTTTTCTCAAAAGCATCTTTGACAGTATTGGTGGTGGACCATAGATCTCAAAGAAATCCACCTAGCGACTCCACTAGCCTTCATTTTTTGTTTCAACCATTCTGCACATTAGAAAAACCCCTAGAGAGGTCATCCATCCAAAAATAATCACAACTATCATCCTCTCTGAACTTTGATTTTTAAATCTGGCTTCACAAAGAATCAATACCAGATCTCATCCAAACCCAAATCCCCCTATCATAGTTGATAACCCAGAAAAGATTTTGTGGCAAACTTCTAAAACTGGTAACTTAGCTACCGATAGGACCATATGCAAAGCAAGCTCTTTACCTGAACATCTTACATCCTTGCAGGACTCCCAGTTTGACTTGAGTTCAGCAAAAACCATTTTTAGAAACAAGTCGCAAAGTAAAATCAACCTTGACGATCTTGAGTCCTTAGATTTGCAACAGAGTCCTAGCAGAGAAGCCTCACCTACTACACCTCCCGATTTTCAGCTTCTCCACCACTTTGGCTCTTACTGCCCCAAATATGCTCAGAATCAGTTCACAAGTCCAAGTACCTCTGCCAAACCCATTCAGACCACCACTGTTCAAATCACTTCATCTCATCCTACAAGCCCTCATACTGTAAATCAACCATTAGCTCCCGTCATGGCAGCTTGGTATGCACCCTTGGTATTACCACAGCCTTTGGCACCTTTGCAACTTGACTACCAATCCAAAATCCTGCACTTCACCGGGGTTGAGGCAACTACCGCCCAACAACATGTAGAGAGAATTAGTGATTCCTTTGAATACATGGAAATAGAATATGAGACCAAAAGAATGAGGATGTTTGCCCAAAGCCTGGGTAGAGAACCCAAGAAATGGTTTAAAGGCTTAACTCCTAACAGTATACATGATCTCCCATCACTCTACCAAACTTTCATAAATAGGTGGGAAATCAGAAAAAACCCCATTCAAATCCTTTCTGAGTATAACAATCTTAAAAGGGATAATCGGGAAAGTGTCTGAGACTACTGCACTAGGTTAAAAAGTGTTTATAACACCCTCCCGCCTCACTTCAAACCTCCACTTAGCTCAGCCTTAGCAAATCTTCCCAAAGGTTTCGACCCAGACATGACATATCAACTAAGAGACAAGGACCCCACAACTTTAGAAGAGATGCAAAAAGTGGCTATGAGTGCAGAAGCCAACTTAGCTGAAAAGAGAGCTAGGACGAGATCAGAAAAGAAAGTCACATACCAGGATGAGGTTGCCCCTTCAGCCTCTTCCTCATATCCTAGAATAGATAGCCTGATTAGATCCATGGAGAAAATGTGGGAAAAGATAAGTGAAAAGGCACCTCTTAGGGAAAACCAGCCAAACCCTCAAAAAAGGAACCAGAACCAAAACTTTAGAAGAGACCCGCCTCAAAATAAACCAAGGGAAAATGACCAATAGATCAGGTCACCTTTCAATGAAAACTATGTTGATGAGGTGGAAAGAGATATAGAACCACTTGATGAAATTCATTTAAACTTAATAGGTTCTGATAACGAGGGTGAGGTTTTCCTCACAGAAGAAGAACAAGTTTTCTTCTCCTCGAATCAAAGTGAAGCAAATTATGAGGACCTCGAAGATCCTGATATAGGATTTCAGAACGCCATAATAGAAGCTCATAGGCAGTATGATCTTAGGAGTAATAAAAACCAGGACAAATCTAAGAAAAATAGCTCAAACACTGTTGTTACTAAAACTCCTGATACCATTCTTAAAATAGCAGTGGATAGTAACAAAATCATGGCCAAGAAAACTGACCAAAACAAATATAAATTTATTCAGACAAGCCTTGGCCCAGACTGTCCTAGTACCTCTACTAAGATTCCCGAGATGGTTGTGTTGAACAAAATCCCGAACCAAAGTCAGCAAATTAAGAACATAGAGAAAGTCATGGCTGAAAAAACTGAAACAAATCTATCTAAACTACAAGCACCCTTCAGTTTTGAAGGGGAAATCGCCAAAATTAAGATCACCATGCCCCTCACGGAACTTCTTGCCCAAAGCTCTTACAAATCCCAAGTGCTAAAGGTTCTAAACATAGGGAACAATGCAGATACCCTACATTTAGCTGATGATACCCCTGAAGTGTTGTTTGGTCCAAAAATAGAAGGGAAATTCCAAGAAAGAACCACTCTTCCTTTTTACATCAGTCTGAATATACATGGCCAAATCTTACACAATGCCATGTTGGATTCCGGGGCCTCGCACAATCTCATGCCAAAAGTTGTGATGGAAAGATTAGGCCTAGAAATAACAAAACCTTATAAAGACTTATATTCATTTGATTCAAGCAAAGTCAAGTGTCTAGGCCTGATCAAAGATCTTTGTTTCAGTTTGGCCCAAATACCTGCAAAACACCTGATCATGGACATAGTGGCAGTAGACATCCCTCCCAAGTATGGAATGATTTTATCCAGAACTTGGGGGGCCAAGCTTCAGGGAAATATTCAACTAGATATGTCCTACACCACCATTCCTATGTTTAACCAAACAAGAATACTGTATCGGGAATCACACATGAAATATATGGTCAACAGCTAAAAAAGGCCAGATAACATCTCGATGTATTCCTTGCATTCAGATCTAAATTCTTTCATTTTACACATTGATGAAGACATTGAGGAACAGTCAGAAGAAAATGAAACAAATTTAGGCGCACCACATTAGCCACCCCAGGTTCTCTATGATGAGCTGGACACTCAAAATTATCATGACCCTGAGCTGTTATGTCTTGAGGAAAGAGAATTCGAATTTCTAGAAATAGAAATAGAGCAGAAAGCAGAAAACATGATACACCATCAAGCGAATTTCTCAAACCATAAACAAACATTAGCAGTAACATCAGGAACCTTTTTCAGAACAAAGGCATTAGAAGACTTGCATATCACAAACCTCTTTGGAAATCAGGGGCAGGGAAGCTTAATGTTATTACCATACCTAAATGATTCATCATCTCATAACTTTACCTCCTCAAATGAAACCTTTACTATAGCCACAACAGCTAAAGATCCAAGAAAAAGGCCTAATAAACTTAATATGAAGGGATATGATGACTGCAGTCCAAATATACCTGAGTTGTTTGGACTAGCTAACATTCTACCACTCCACCAAAGACTTCAAGATACTAGTGCATGTAGGGAAAACAGTGAGAAGCGCTATGAAACTGCCATCATTCCAACTAACAACTTTGACAAAGGAAAATACAAAAATCTTGATCAAACATTAATAATGAAAGACAAGATAGTTGGACATAGGATATGTGTGGATTTTAGAAACACAAATACACACCATTGGGACAGAAGTTATATCCTTCCTACCCAAGACCTTACTATACAAATGATAGGTGCTTCTAATCATGTGTCTTTACAAAATGATGTTTCAGGGTATCACCAATTAATTTCTTTGCATGGCAATCAGCTCAAAGAATTTTTCAAATATGTAGGAAGCAGTTCCATCTTCAAGCCCAGAATTTCAAAACCACCATACACCAAAGACATGTTCCTGAAGGCCATGTTTCCAGTTATAAATTTCTTCATTATGATGTACCTTGATGATGTCATCATATGCTTCAAAAATGACAAAGAATATCTGCATTATTTGAAAAATATGTACATCAAAAGGAGAAGTGGAGATCAAAGGTATAAAGAAGTACAGTGGGAAGACATAGGGTTATTTAGAGATTCATGCATGAATCCTTATGTTATGCTTACAAGAGAAAATTTTCCAAACTTTTCTTTTCAAGAGCTAAGTGGACCAAGAGCGTTAGGAGATCCTTATGAAGATAATATGCTCAAGTTTCACCATTTTCAGGAATTCTAGTTCCAGATTTTTCAATCATTGTATATATCATTTTTTGAAGAAATAAATAAATAAAACAGAAAATTCAAAAACAATAGAAAAGTAGAAAAAGAGGGTAGTTTGGAAAATAGCAAGAAATCCCCATGTTCAAAAAATAGTCATTCTAAAAGCGCGCAAGTCTAAATGCCGCTACTAGTGCTCAAAGATGTCATGTTCAGTTATCTAGCCTAATCATAATTGAACATGTTTTAAATTTATTGCTGATAAGTTAGTGAAAGAAAGGATAGTCAAATTGTGTAAGCTTGACTTGTCAAAGAAGATAGATTAGGAAAAGATACTGGTTCCACATGCTCAAAACAGAACCAAAGAGGAAAAAAGGGATGAAAAACAAACTGTGTATCCTAGCCCTAATTTTTCTAAATTTCATTTTCATGCTAAATAATATTTTTGTGCAGCTTGTCTTTTATGCCACAAGTACATGACAAATTAGACTTTCTAATCCTGATTTGGTCATTTTTCAATTTCATGTTTTAGTTTAGTGAATCAAATCCTGTCAAACAGCTTAATCTTGTCAGTCAATCTAGCATAGGTAGAGAAACAAATGATTTCATCATTTTAATCTGAACTCCCGGCAGATATAAGTGTAGAATTAGATAGTGTCATTTTTCAAAAATATTATGCCAAAGGGTTGCTAGTCTAAATGCACCCGAAAGAAGAAAAAATGTTAGGAAATGTAGCTGGGTAGGTAGAAGATGACTTTGATGCTAATCATGCTGTCAATTTTCAGAAATAGCATCAAGAAAGAAAGAAATGTGCGCCAATGGATAAGGCACTGGTCTTCAAAAGCCAGAGATCTGAAATTCTGGACACCTCCTGAAAAGGAGCTGCCCTCCCCAAATGGAGCCACTGTTAGTCATCAATATTTTTCACTTGTTGATGATGAATAGTTTCTTAAGCTAAGTTTTCTAGAAGCTGATCTCCAAACTGTCAAATCTGTCATCTAGAAAACACCCCTAAACAATTTTTGTCCTCCTACCCCTTCCGATCATCCTATGATGAGAAAAAACCTATTTGCCAAGTCCTATATAGTTTCAGCCATATAATCCTGTCCATGAGCTGTCATAGCTAAAATTTATCTACTGTCATTCACCCTTATTTCTCAAGCCATTCATTAATCAACTATTGAAAAAGTGTCTGAAACCCTATCCTTGGTTATCTGTCATTTAAAGATCTAATCATACCAAAGAAAGACACTCAGAATATGTCAAGATTTCCCCTAAGTTAGATAGTGGTGCTTTAGGGAGTCCCTTCCTTGGCAAAAAACATCCTGAGCCAAAAGCCTCTGTTTAGTACTATCCAGCCTTGAATTAGCACCTAATCTCCAAAAACAAATCTTCACCCATCCATAGGTCCTGCCACTTAGAGGTCATTCTGTCTCAGTCCGGAAGAAATTCTACAAAGATCCAAAACAGAAGAAGATAATTATGTTCACTATCTAAAATACCATTGTTAAGTCAGGAAAAATCTCCATAAGACCCCAAAGAAGCTCTTCAGAGTTCAAAGTGATATGTTTTTTACATCTCTGTAAGGGTGTGATTGCAACAATGATCAATGTGTAAAAGAGCAAAAGGACAAAGTCAAAAGGGTCCTGCATGTTGAACTATCTTGCCCTCAGTAAAACAAGTAAAATACAGTAAGTGAAGGGCTACTAATGGATGTAGTCTGAAAGCCAAAGTTTCCTAAAGAGCAGAGCACAGCCTCCAAGTCATATGAATGCAAAGGGCTAATGTTTTGCTGATTAGCAGTATTCTCAGCATCTCCTCCAAAAGCAATTTCAACATGCCTCTGCAAACAGAGTCAAAGGAGATTAGTCAAAGATGTCTAGCAAGCAAATACTCTACGTATTCAAATCACATGGTTTCTAGTCTAAGGGTTCACAGGGATATTTTACAAAGGATATATATCTCAGATCATGCCTCATAAAGAAAATTGTCAAATTTCACCTTCTTGCCCATTCAATATGATACCGAGCAGACATGTGATTTGCAGAAAGGTAATACATTTTGGAAATAGATGAAATGTCATATCTACAGAGAGAATCTCCTCCTTTAAAAGAGAATATTGTTGAAAGCACAATGCTAACCTCCTTCATTAAAAGAAAATGGTTAAGAGCACAATAAGAACCTCCTTCATTCAAAAAGCAGAGGGTTAAGGTGTCAAAGTGATTTCAGAAATTGTGAGTCACCTCCTTCCAAGAGATGAACAAAAGATGCATCAACAAATTTTCATATGGTTTTTTAGCAATATTTTCCTTTTGAAAGACAGCCTGAAAAACAATGATAAAACAATAGGGGTTCATAGGTTGAAAAACCTATTTCACATCAAGCAAAAGGATGGCATTCTAAGTGTTAAAAGGTCTCTGTTTCCTCTATGATAAAGGCCTTCTTCAAGCTATAATAGGGGTGAAACTTGGGCTAGGGACTTTCATCTACAGTCAAAATGTACCATCAAAAGGTGTGAGACAGAGTTTAAAGGGCACGAGAAATTACATTTTTAAATGTTTAAGTTAGACAATAAAACCCCCCCTCACTTCATAAAAAAAATGGTTTGCATTGTGTTTTTGAGACCACATCAAGGTTTGTTGAGATTTTATCCTTGGTAAATAAACAAAAAGGCATAAAACCCCTCTAAAGGGCTGCAAAAGCATTAGAGCTTTTCCATTTTTTAAAAAGGAGGAAGAGGGCTTTTAAAAGCCCTCACCAAGTTCAAGACTCAAAACAAATGTTCATTAGCTCCCCTCACCAAAGAAAGAAGCGTTTTTCGGGCAAATTTTGAAGTTTTCGAGCTGAAAGCTCTGCATGACGCACTTGTAGTTTTGTGCGGCACGCCTGTGCTGGCGGTCACTGGGCGCCCGAGGCCGACACGACACCACTTCTGTGTAGCGCGTTCTGCGTTAAACGCCCATTCATCCATGTGCTTGGAAAGAGTTTCCTTGTACGCTGCTCCGACGCTCAAAGGACCTCAAACACTCGTTCTTCAAGGTAGTCCTCGCCTCTTTGCTGAAGTTTGAGTTCAAGGAGGGTTTCTAAGTCATAATTTTCAAAGAAAAGGAGGTTTTTCTTGGGTTGTGAAATAGTGAACATTTTGTGTTAGTTTAAAGAAGGGTTTTCCTGCTGAGAGTTCAAAGAAAAATAGTGGTTAAGGAGGGTTTGAATATGCCACTATAAAGGGTCTGTTTGTGTTTTAAAGTAGCAAAGGATGGGTGAAATTTCCACAAACACAAAACATAGTTTGTAGGGGATCTTGTTACCAGTCTGAAAGAGGTTGTGTTAACTCATTCAAAAAAAGAAATTGAAGGTGAAGAAATTGAGTGCCAAAACCAAGAGACATTTGCCTCCAAGATCCACAAACAAACCTTGTCAAAAAACCTCATTTCTCTCACATAGTATTGAAGGGGTGAATTTGTTTTCATTCAGATACACTTGTTTGCCAAACATAAAAGAAAAACAGTGATCCTTAAGGGAGATAGATTTTGTTTTGACAGGCCTATCACTCAGTAACAAAGGGGTGCTTTTATGTTTTAGAAAAATAATAATCATCCAACAGAGAAGCAGTCTTATTCAAAAATAAGAAACAGTGTTTTCTAAAGGTCACAGTCTATATTTTAGATCAGTCCATTAAAACAGTGCTACCAAAAGAGACATTGTTTTTCAAAGGGACATATTTGTTGCTTCAAACAACCATAGTAAACAGTGAAATAAGGGAGAGGGATTCATATTGGAAGGGTTAGAAAGAGTTGGTTTCATTTGAAAAAACTTGTGGGCTAGCTAAAGACAGACTTGGTTTTTCTCAAAGAGTAAAGGGTGTTTTGATTGAAGATTTATCACAGTGAACATTTGAGACAATTCCCTTATCAAGATCGTCATCCTCCACCAACTTGAGAAAAAGGGAATTTCTTGGGACTCTTTCATTTCACATCCCGATTTCGCCACTGCTTCTTCATCCCATGCGCCTCCCTCACCATCCACTCATCATGTTTCTCCTTCTTCTAGTAATCCACTCCGAAGAAGAAAAAATCTCCTATGATTGAAAGTAAAGAGGAGCAAAGTGAGAAAGAGAAAAACAGTGAAAGGAGGCAAACAAGTGATGAGGAGGAACAAAATGAAGAATCCAAGCACAACAGTGAGCATGAAGAAGGAAATAATGAAGAGATGGAACTAGTTGATGAAGAACACATCAGTCAAAAAGAGGAAACTATTGGCAGCCCACACAACAATGAGCATGATGATGATGAGGCACAAAAAATTTCAGATACAGAGCCTCACAGTCCTGAAGAAAGAAGGGACAAAAGTGAATAAGGTGGCCCTCAAGGAGACATACAAGGTGACAGGCAAGGCACTTATGAGGAGGGTTAAAATAGTCCTCAAAGGGACACTTTTGATGAAAAACAGGAAAGCCCACCAGCCAATAAGGATGATGACAAACAAAGCCCAAGCAGTAAACATCCTAAAGAAGGTAGCCTTCAAAAGGAGGAAAACAGTGACAAAGATGATGAGGGGAGTAGCAAAGACAAAGACCGAATAGAGCATGTGCTAGCTGCCTCTCCTAGGCAAGGGGCCATGCTTTGTTCTCCAAAGGTAACAAAGCCCCGAACATCAAGAAAGAAAGTGGCTCAAATTGTAACTCCAAATGTTACTAGAGCACTTCGAAGCAAAGGCAAGTTTCCCAAGCAATCCATTGTTGAATTACCAAAGAAGAGGAGAACCAAGAAGGCCACCCAAAGCAAGGGAAAAGAGAAGGAGGAAAGTCACCATGAGAAATAAAGGGATTTTGATATAATTCAGATAAACAATGATGACAGTGACAATGAGGCTAGAATCCTTGAGTTCCTCTTGCTAAATAGAGAAGAACAAATTCATGACCTAAGAGCGGATCTAGAGAGGTCTAAAAACCTCATTCATTTTCTGCAAACACAAAACAAGCAAATGAATGTCCACATGGCAGTTTATGAGACACGAGCTATCAAGTACCAAAAGGAAGCCTCCAAAGCACAAATTAAGTTGGAAGAATTTATGGGTGAATTCAATGACACTGAAGAATAATATCAGCCAAGGAGGAAGAGGCCTAGGACTATAGGACTCAAAAGAGCTTTGGAGAAACAGAAAGAGGAAGAGGCTGCCCTTTTCCGATCCTTTCCTCTTACTACTTTATTCACCCAAGAAATAGAAAAAAATAGAGAAGCATGGCTTGAAAGGGTGAATAAACACTTGGAGAATAAGTTGAAAAGACCTAATAGAGACTTAAGCCTTCAAAGGAAAATGACCGGGCATTATAAGAAGCTAAATAAATTTTCCCGAAGGAAATTGAAGGTTACACAAGAAAAGCTCAAGGTGGCCCAAAAGAGGCGCCCGGTACAAAAGATGAAGAAAGGCATATCAAGGCTTGAAATTTTATCCTTTGCTTCTCAGCATGCTTCTGAAAACCCATGAGGGTCATGCTCGCCAAAATTGGGCATAATTCGACAATTTTTTGCTTTTTGACATTTTTGGGCTTTTTGCATAAAATCATGGGCATCACCATTTTAGTTTGAAGCATCCTCAAAGGTTGAAAGTGGTATCATTAGATGCATTAATTTTAGGGGCATCTACTTAGCAAATTTCAGATCAATTGAAGTTGTTTTGGTCCCCCAAAGTGGCGAAAAATAGTCACTTTTTCAACACTCTGCCTCGCATATCAGCAAAGGATAATTTCTGGGTTTTTCCACACAGGTCAGATTTTCACAGGCTTCTAGTGATAAGTTTGGGGAAAAAAAAGTATTTTCAGAAACTAGACATCCAGGGCTTTCCAATGAGCCATCACAGGCCTTATTTTGACATCAGGAGGTCCTCCAAAGTTTCCTGCAAGACAGGGAATTTTCTGCTGCTATATTTCTGAAGTATTTTTGTAAAAAATGCAGTTTTCTAAAGTGGCTTTTCCAAATGTGCGTTTAGCCTTTTTTGGCCATTGTCAGTTGGGAAAAGTCAATTTAATTTCCTTTTTAAACATTTTTAGGATATTTTTATAGATATTTTTTTCCTTGGGATTTGCAAAGCCTCAAGGACAAAATCAGATATTTTTGATGGGCCAATGAGCTTGCTAGTTGCACTAGGAGGTTCTCCTTCATCTTGGCCTATATATTCCAAGTGATTTCATTGTAAACAAGGCTAAACTTGATGATATAAAGCAATATATGTTTATACAAGCTTGGAAGAAATACTTTGTCTCATGCATTGGATAGTTTCTTGAATGTTTTGGATGATGAAAGAGGACTGCTGTTGGATTCCTTGACCTGGTAAAATGGTATAGTGTCCCTCTCTGTTATGTTTCCTTAGTTTTCATACATATTTCATGTTCTTTGCTTGCTGTAAGATAGTAGAGAATAGATTTGAGACATGACCATGGAGGCACCTTAGATTTCCTAATATATTACAGCTTCTATGTTTTCTTCCTTCTTATTCATATCAAAGAATTCTTAACTGCTCTTTGATCACTGAAGAACTTGTTTGCTTGTTTCATTTATGGTTGTTATGCATGCTAAGTATGATTCACGGTATGCCCTGCTTACTCATGGCTATTCAAAGCTCCATCTCTGAAACCTTTCTTTGAATGTTTGATTGTCCTAGTTGAACCAAAGAGGTCTTGTATCGATCTTGCCCTTTGCCTAAAACTCTGC
This sequence comes from Pinus albicaulis, assembly GCA_034641835.2. NCBI lineage: Eukaryota > Viridiplantae > Streptophyta > Pinopsida > Pinales > Pinaceae > Pinus > Pinus albicaulis. The sequence goes on along the minus strand of CM076576.1, from coordinate 793,201,014 downwards.
AATCTTAGTTCAAAGTGCCCGATAGCTCAAAATACTATGTCTAGGAGTTCCCTCTTAGTAGCTTGAGTTATTTTTTTGCCTTAAATGTTTTTCCCCAAAGTTTGATAGCGATTTTCCTAAAGTTAGAGAGTAATATATATCTATGTATTTCTTGAATGTTTATTTTTATGCATCTATCAGTTTGAAGTTACATTTATAATGATTAATGGCTAGCCCTACCATATGAATGTCTGCTGTTAAACTATTTATGTTTAAAAGCCTTTGTCCTTCACAAAACTTAGTGTCCATCCCACTTCATTTCACCTAAAGATCCATTTTACCTTGATCAAATCGGCCCTTCAATATACCTTTTGTCACCATCTCAGGCTTTCTCGACCTTTTCGACCCCATAGCCCAGTTGATCTAACAATATTTTTATCTATTTAGTCTTTGATCAGTTCCTCCCACAAAAACCTAAAAACAAAAACAAAAAACCTACTTCATAACTAGCCTAAAATCGAAAACACAAGAAGAAAACAACTATACATCCCTTACACAAATAGAGAGAGCCCTCTCTGAGTCTAGGAAGGCTTGGTCCTTGGGCTCCAAAGTTTGTTTGATGTTACCCTGTCACTTCGGCGCGATCGGCCCAAATCATAGGACCCTAACAACATCCCGTACGTAACAGATCTATTAGTGTAAACTTGGCTAGCCAATCAGCCAAATCACGGGACCCTAACACTGAAGTTGATGGAACAAGTTTTGAAGCCATTTGAGCAATGTAAATGTATGTAATCATCATTTTTAGCATAATGAAAGAGGACCAAGCCATTGGAAGCTGGACCAAGGAGACGTAGCCCAGGAGGGGTGAACTCCTTCATCATTTTTTGTGGTGTGGTTATTTTTATGGTGTAATTGTGTGATGTTTCTTTATATTTCATATTTTATTTTCATTCTTTATGTGTTTAAAAATTAACATAAAATATCTCAAAATCTCAATTTTAACACTTGCAATTTACAAAACCTCAAGCACATTTACATTAAGATCTCACATGGATCAAGTTTGGCATCAACGCTTAGGTTTTCTTTGTCGTTGTGAGGTTTTAATTGTTTGCAAGTGTTTCTGATGCTTACAAGGTTGAATCTCAAGAGAGGATGAGGAAAACTTGTGGTTGCAAGTCCTCAAGTTAGGTCAAGGACAAGGAGAACAAGTTTGCCACATTCTCCACCACAAATTCTTCCTCAAATTTTAGTTGAAACTTAAGCAAGCATGTCACACGAAGGGGGAGTTGATAATATGTCAGATGAAGAAAAAAATCTTAGAAAATCTTTCTTTGACATGACTAAAATGGTGAAGGTTCTTTATGAAGAGAGAACTTCAAGATTGTAGGGTGAAAGTTCCAAGCCTTCAAAAGGAGAGGGTTTTTCTGGAGGAAAAGGAGAACACGATGACAAGTCTTCAAAATGAAATAGTGACAAATCACCCTCTTCTCCACCATCATCGTCACCTCCATCCTCACCTTTATCTTCTTCCTCTTCCAAAACCATTGTTACTCAAACACATGCACATACCCGAAGGGTGCATGGAAAAACTCCGTTATTAAAACGTGATATCAAATTCGAACTACATATGTATAATGGTGAAGTGAATGCTGATAGACTTGATAATTAGGTTCGGAAACTTGAAGTTTATAGAAAGATACAAAACATCAAATATGATGAAACAAAGATTTAGTTGGATTCATTGAGGTTGGAAAGTGCTGCTTTGATTTGGTGGGAAGCTAAAAGACGAGAGGATATGAAAAACCATGGTAAGGTCTCCACCTCTTGGATAAATTTTATTGCTTCACTTAGAATAAAATTTTATCCATTAGCTTATATGAAAAATTCTATTATGGATTGGCAAAATTTTAGACAACTAAAGGGTCAAAGAGTGTAGAGCTAAACTAAAGAATTTAAAAGAAGGTGTTTGATATTAGGTGTAGACTTGAATTCACAAGACACTTTGTTGAAATATATTAGGGTTCTTACACATTTATTTAAGAAATATTATCCTTATGTTTAATCCTACAATTTTAGATGAGGTTTGTGTTCACACGACACATCTTGAAGCAAGAGGGAAAAACATTCCACAAGAGGGTAGCAAGAAGCCATTCACAAGTGGGGACAAGGGTAAGAGTAAGTTCAAATGGAAAGGAAATAAGAATGCGTATGTACTAAAGGAAGGAGAGAAGTTAACATGTTGGGAAAAATACTGAGAGGGGGGGTGAATCAGTATTTAGTGCAGACTGAAAAAAATTTCACTTTTTCTTTCTCTAAAACCCATACGCTACTTTACTGAACCAAACTCGCGTATACACGTGGATATCCTTCATAAAACATGCGTATGCCTAGAGATCTTATTTTGCATTTAATTCTTTACTTTGCATCATTCATTCATCAGAAGTTTAGTTAGCAGTAAGCATGTGCAGAAATAATAGAATAAACCATCACACATAAGCAATACACATGAACACCAGGATTTAAGGTGGAAACTCAATTCGGGAGAAAACCACCGCTGCCGTCATCTCTATCTTCAAAATTTATTACAAAGAAAACATTTTACAACCATGTATTGGCACAGACTCATACCAACATGCAGGCACCCACCTGTAGAAGGCTACAACCTTCTCTCGTTTACCAGCCTCTCCTGGAAGGGAGCAACTACCCACTGCTCTCATTTACCAGCTACCACTGGAAGGGAGCTACAACCCCCTCACTGAAGGCTTCGACCCTCAGCACCTTTGCGGACCACGTTTCATCAATTTTCACACTGGATCCAACCCACACATACATCAAACTGAAACTTATAACACCATCAATTCATTCATTGAATCATTAACCAATCAACCAACAACTTGATCTTCAATCAACATAATCAGCAACATAATCATCATTCAAACAACCCAAATCTGTATAAACACATCATTGACAGATAGCAGTAAAGCAGCAAAGCAGATCAGACATACTTCAGAAAACCCTAGATTCCATACGCACTTTTACTTCACTGAACCTGCATATATACGCGCTTTCATGCACACCAACACGTGTATACCTCTGTGTATTCTTCAGGAAACCCTGACTGCCCATACGTGCTTTTCATGAAGCCAACTCGCGTATATACGCGCCTTTTCTGAAACGAACCTGCGTATAGATCTTCAAACTTTGTAGGGCTGTGCAACTCTTCAGAACAGATAAATAGCTCAGATCTCTTCCTTAACTTCAGCAAAAATTCGCCAGCTCATAGATCTAAACATTCCATAAGCAGATCTAGAAAATAGATAATCATTTCAGATCTAGAGATCCCACTTCATCAATATCTTCATAGATGTATTATGAATTCAGATCTATCAGCAAACTATTACCCATTCCATGCAGATATACTTCAGAGTGAAGTATTCATTAAAGCCCAGACTCATGCTCACCACTTGCACTATGATCTTCTTCTCCTTATATAGATTTAGCCTTTATCAATACCATGAGTCAAAACCACTCAACCGTTGATGGTATTCCTGGACGGGATCAAGTAGATAATCCAGTGCTCAATACAATGGGCTAATACCATGGTCATGTCCCCTGGTTTTATAAATTTAGAGCACAAAGGGGCATACGCGACTTAGGACGTATTTCTCCACGTGCATACGCGACTTTGCCTTTACAAACTCGCGTATACATTGTGACATAACTTATTCATCATTACTCTGGCATTTACTGGAATTTCTTTCTTCTGCAACTTTTGTACTGATCTGTAGATCCAACATTAACAAATAGGTTGCTATCAAAGTCAGCTCATCAAGTCAGTTTCCATCTTCATCAAGTAGGTTGCCATCAAGGACAACACATTACATTATATTGCCAACAATCTCCCCCTTTGGACTTTATGGCAACCATGATGGTGTTTGATCATCATAACAGATAGATATATTGATTATAACCATTATTCAAACACCATGATACTCTCCCCCTATTGAAAAACCATGTTACTCTCCCCCTTTGACATCAAGGGCAAAGGGCGGATCAAAACCAAAACAAGGTTTTTCTTCTCATGTAGAAAGAAGAGCTCTGTAGATTTGATGTGCACTAAAGTTACCATGCTCCCCCTGAGTTCAAGCTGAATCTTCAAACATATTTTCAACGAAGTACATGACTCTATGACCTTTCCTATCACCAAGGACTCATACTTACATCAAAGATCCAACCAAGTGGATTTACATATGTGACTCAAGTACCCAACCAAGTGAGTTTACACAATTTGACTCAACTACCCAACCAAGTGGGTTTACAAATTTGAACAAGTCCTTACATGACTGAATATAACAATTTACATCATAGGTCTCAACATGACCTTTTCATCAAATTACAAATATGACTTATACAATCAAGACCAAATAATTTCAAACATGAGACCAGATCACATCAAATAAGGATAATGCCAACAATGCATCCTTTCCACAAGACCAATGCTCCCCCTTAGCTTGTGCATCCAGAACACTTTCAACAGAAAATCATCAAGGCATCTTCATCAAAAACATCAGAGAATGAAACAGAATTATGAGAACTGGAACACCACCAAAGATACCAAATAGCACCGCAGCTGTGCTGAAGAATGCTAACAAAAAAATTCTGTCAACAAATACCCATACGCGGTTTTCTGTGTATACACTTGCATATATACGCGACTGTCCTTCATGAAACCCGCGTATCCAATTTAATATTATGACTTTAAGCAGATCTGATCTTCTGCATGGCAGAGACTACTCCCATCTTCTGTCTGAGATATTCGAATGCTTCCCTGGGTAAAGGTTTGGTAAATATATCAGCAACTTGTTCTTTGGAGGGTACATACTCCAACTTCACCTTTTGTTCAAGCACTTTTTCACGTAAGAAGTGATATTTGATGGGAATGTGCTTGGTCTTGGAATTCATAACAGGATTCTTTGAGATACTGTTGGAACTTGTGTTATCACAGATAATGGATATAGGAAGTGAACATTTGATTTGAATATCTTGTAAGGTTTGCATCATCCAAAAAAGTTTAGTGCAACATGATGCGGCAGCCACATATTCTGCTTCTGTTGTAGATAAGGCAATAGAGCTTTTCTTCTTGCTAAACCAAGAAACTAACCGAGGCCCCATAAAGAATGCACCACCACTAGTGCTTTTCTTAATAACATTTGTACCTAACTGCACCGGGCAAAGGAATAGTAGACTCATTCTTTGGATACCATAGTCCAAAGTCTTGAGTTCCTTGTAGATATTTGAATATTATTTTGACAGCCTAGAGGTGAGACTCTTTTGGATTAGCTTGGAACCGTCCAACAATCCCAACTGCATGCATAATGTCCGGTCTTGTCCCAGTGAGATAAAGTAGACTTCCTATCATAGATCTGTATTATGGTTGATTCACCATGGGAGAATCATCATGAGAACTGAGATTGCATTCGGTTATCATTGGTGTACTTACAGGTTTACACTCTTCCATGCCATACTTCTTCAGAATTTGCTTAAGATATTTTTCTTGTGATAAGAATATACTATCTGTTGTTTGTTGTACTTGCAAGCCAAGAAAGAATGTTAGTTCTCCAAGTAAAGACATTTCAAATTCTTGCTCCATAATATAAGCAAATTTTTGACTCATAGATTCTTCATTACTTCCAAAAATGATATCATCAACATATACAACCAAAATCAATAGTTTATCATTTTCAGTTTTTGTGTATAAGTTGCTATCATCAGTCCCCTTTGAAAATCCTTGTTGATGAAGATATTTGTCAAGACGATAATACCATGCCCTTGGAGCTTGTTTAAGACCATATAGAGTCTTTTTAAGTCTACAAACAAGTTTTTCATCATTTCCCAAGATGAATCCTTCTGGTTGTTCTATATAAACTTCTTCTTCTAGATCACCATTGAGAAAAGCAGATTTAACATCCATTTGATAAACTTTGATTTGTTTGAAGTTGGAAAAAGCAAGAAACATTCTTATGGCTTCAAGTCTAGCTATAGGAGCAAAAGTTTCTTCAAAGTCTATAAATTCTTGTTGAGTATACCCCTTGAAAACAAGTCTAGCTTTATTTCTTATAACATCCCCATTCTCATTTAACTTGTTTTTGAATATCCATTTAGTTCCAATGACATTTTTGTCATGAGGTCTTGGTACTAATTCCCAAGTGTGATTCTTTTCAATTTGATCAAGCTATTCATTCATGGCTTGGATCCAAAATTCATCTTTGCTAGCTTGATTGACATTGTGTGGTTCAACAGTGGATAGAACTGCTAGATAGATAGAAGATCCCACAAGAGTCCTTCTTGTTTGTACACCTGATCCCTTTTCTCCCAAGATTTGAAATTCTGGATGATCCTTTTGAACATATCTGGATGGAGCTTTTTCAGATAAATCATCTTCAGGTTCTTCATTAGGTTCACTTTCTATATCATTTCTATTTGATGTATAAGGATACACGTCATCATCGTCTTCATCTGTTTTTTTTCTTTTTTTCTTTTGGAGTTGCAGGAGACTCATCAATAACAACATCAATACATTCAACAATCTTCCAAAGTCTTTTATTGTAACATTTATAAGCTCTACTCCTAGAGGAGTAACCAAGAAGTATTCCTTCATCTACTCTGGGTTCAAACTTGCCAAGTTTTTCATCATTATTTTTGATAAAGCATTTGCTTCCAAAAATTCTGAAATGCTTCATAGTGGGAGGTTTACCATACCAGAGTTCATATGGAGTTTTATCACTATTTACTCGAACATGTGCCTTGTTAAGAATATTTACCGCTGTATGTGATGCTTCTCCCCAAAATGTGTCAGGTGTTCCGGAATCATCAAGCATAGCTCTAGCTATTTCTTGAACTGTTCTATTCATTCTTTCTACTACGCCATTTTGTTGTGGAGTGCCTGCTGCTATAAACTATCTTTTTATGCAATGTTGTTCACAAAATTCAAGGAATTCATTTGATGTATATTCTCCTCCTCGATCAGATCTCAGACATTTGATTTTTAGATCTAATTAATTTTCAACTAGAGCTTTGAATATCTGAAATTTCTCAAATGCTTCATCTTTATGTTTAAGCAACCAAATCGAACACATTCTAGAGAAATCATCAATAAATAAGATATAGTATTGTTCACCACGCGGTGACTTTTTCCTTACAAGTCCACATATGTCAGTGTGAATGAGTTCAAGAGGCTTACTTGATGATCCTTCCTTGGCATTAAATTGCACTCTGGTCTGCTTACCGAATTGGCAAGATTTGCATATGATACTTTCAAGTAGAGTAATATTGGGAAGGCCACGAACAGCTTTAAGTCTGCTATATTTTTTGATCTGAGAAAAGCTCAGATGCCCCAACCTTCTATGCCATAGCTAGTTTTCTGAAGATTTACTCAAGTAACATTGTTCTTTGCAATTCTTCAACACATACAGGTTGCTTGGAGTTCTTTTTTCTTTTATAATTGTTTTACCTGTATCAAGATCACGTACCACACATTCTCTTGAACTAAAGACAACTTCAGTTCCTTGATCACACATTTGACTTACACTTAACAGGTTATGCCTTAATCCATCCACATACATGACGTCATTAGCCTTCACCTTTTCTTTTAGAAACACAGACCCTTTTCCCTTAATTATAGCAGGAGTATCATTTCCAAATGTAACATTCTTTTCTTTTTCTAGAGCACTATATGCAAGAAGTTTGTTTTTGTCACCTGTCATGTGTCTTGAGCATCCACTATCAATGTACCATTGATTTTCTTCGCCTTTTGCAAATAACGCTATGCCACAATTTTCAACCTGTAATTCCTTCTTTTTCCATACTTTGGAGCTTGAAGGAAGATGCTCTTTTGGCTGAACTCTGCTCTTGCATTCAGATTCTTCATGGCCAAATTTATTTCAATAAGCACATTCAACTTCATTTAGAAGAGGAGAAAAGTTGTTATAGGTATTCTTCTTTGTTTCAATATCAATCATTTTCTTTCTTGCTTCTCTTGTCATGATGGTTTTATATGCAACACATTGAACAGCTTTATGACCAAAATTGTGACATGAGAAACATTGTCCATCGAAGAAGAAATTTCTACGATCATGAAATCTTCTACTTGAATTTACCTATTGATTGGTGTTTCTTTGAAAGATATTCCTATTAGTGTTATTTGAATTGAGATGATCATGCTTTCCCTGTAAATATTCTTTATTCCCTTGCCGAGTGGCAGAATGTTGTAAACCAACTGTAGCTGCTTTTAGATAATTTGGTGCTGAAGCCTGAGAAGATTCTCTGATATATCCAAGACCTGTCTTTATAAGAGGAGAATTTTGTACCTTGATAATCTCATCTAAGGTTTCAGATCCTTTAGCAAATCTAAGATTCAGAGTCTTTACTTTCTCAAGTTATTTTCTTAGACTTACTACTTCACACTCTAATTTCTCATTGAGTTTCTCCTTTTCTTCAAGTTGATTTTCCAGAGTTTCTATGATTATTTTCCTTTCTTCTAAGCATATTTTGAGTTGATTGTTTTCTTCAAGAAAATCATTGTCTTCTAGAGCATCCACAAAAGTATCCTTTTCTTCTCCAGATTCTTTTTCAAATGCCATGAGAAGTCTAAGATCTTGTTCACATTCTTCCTCACTATCAGATAACCCATCATTGTCTTCATGAGTATAGTAACCTTTTCTAGTGCTAAACCGATTCTTATTCCTTCTTGCTACTTCCTTCCCTTTTGCAGGTGTTTCTTTATGAGGACACTTAGAAGCATAATGACCAACTCTTCCACAATCAAAACATTTGAAAGGAAGCTTACCTCTGAACCGACCTGTGCCAAGTTGGAGTTTCTTTACAAAATTTACCTCATCTTCTTCTGAGATATATCCTGATCCTTCTGCTTCTTGTACTTATTTCCCTTTTGTAGAAGTTCTAAAGACAACTTCTTTGACTTCAGATGGTCCTCCTCTTCTCATTTCATATGCAGTTAGTATGCCATGAAGTTGCACCATAGTATGATTTTGAAGATCCTGTTTTTCTTCAAGAGCAGAAACTTTTGGCTCAAATTTTGCCGTTAGTGATCTTAAAATTTTCTCAACCAAAGTAGATTCGGTCATTGTTTCTCCCAGATTTCTCATAATATTTACAACATCATCAAGACGTAAAAATAAACTGGCAATAATCTCATCACTATGCATCTTTAAATTTTCATATTCAATTCTAAGAGTTTGGAGTTTTGCACTTTTTACCTTTGCATCACCTTCATAACTTAGAATGATTTTGTGCCATATTTCCTTTGCTGTATTCAGCTGCATGACTTTGACAAATTCTGATTAAGTTAGACTTCCTGTTGGAGCATTGACCGCCTTTGCATTTGTTTCATAATTCTTCTTTTCCGTCGGATCCGTTGGTATTGCAACTGGATATTGATATCCTCCTTCAACAATGGCCCATACATCTGCTCCCAGAGATTGAAGGTAGGATCTCATCCTTGTTTTCCAGAAGATTAAATTGTTTCCGTTAAAGAGCGGAGGCCTGATAGATTCCATTCCATATTGATTGCTCATCTTGCTTGCTCGTCCTTCTAGCAGCTAAGCTTTTATAGAAGGACCTGCTCTGATACCAATTGTTGGGAAAAATACTGAGAGGGGGGGTGAATCAGTATTTAGTGCAGACTGAAAAACTTTTCACTTTTTCTTTCTCTAAAACCCATATGCTACGTTACTGAACCAAACTCGCGTATACACGCAGATATCCTTCATAAAACATGTGTATGCCCAGAGATCTTATTTTGCATTTAATTCTTTACTTTGCATCATTCATTCATCAGAAGTTTAGTTAGTAGTAAGCATGTGCAGAAATAATAGAATAAACCATCACACATAAGCAATACACATGAACACCAGGATTTAAGGTGGAAACCCAATTCGGGAGAAAACCACCGCTGTCGTCGTCTCTGTCTTCAAAATTTATTATAAAGAAAACATTTTACAACCATGTACTAGCACAAACTCATACCAGCACGCAGGCACCCACCTGCAGAAGGCTACAACCTTCTCTCGTTTACCAGCCTCTCCTAGAAGGGAGCAACTACCCCCTACTCTCATTTACCAGCTACCACTGGAAGGGAGCTACAACCCCCTCACTGAAGGCTTCGACCCTCAACACCTCTGTGGACCACGTTTCATCAATTTTCACACTGGATCCAACCCACACATGCATCAAACTGAAACTTATAACACCATCAATTCATTCATTGAATCATCAACCAATCATCCAACAACTTGATCTTCAATCAACATAATCAGCAGCATAATCATCATTCAAAAAACCCAGATCTGTATAAACACATCGTTGACAGATAGCAGTAAAGAAACAAAGCAGATCAGACATACTTCAGCAAACCCTAGATTCCATATGCGCTTTTACTTCACTGAACCTGCGTATATACGCGCTTTCATGCACACCAACACACGTATACCTCTGTGTATTCTTCAGGAAACCCTCACTGCCCATACACGCTTTTCATGAAGCCAACCCGTGTATATACGCGCCTTTTCTGAAACGAACCTACGTATAGATCTTCAAACTTTGTAGGGCTGCGCAACTCTTCAGAACAGATAAATAGCTCAGATCTCTTCCTTAACTTCAGTAAATATTCGCTAGCTCATAGATCTAAACATTCCATAAGTATATCTAGAAAATAGATAATCATTTCAGATCTAGAGATCCCACTTCATCAATTTATTCATAGATGTATTATGAATTTAGATCTATCAGCAAACTGTTACCCATTCCATGCAGATATACTTCAGAGTGAAGTATTCATTAAATCCCAGACTCATGCTCACCACTTGCACTATGATCTTCTTCTCCTTATATAGATTTAGCCTTTGTCAATACCATGAGTCAAAACCACTCAACCGCTGATGGTATTCCTAGACGGGATCAAGTAGATAATCCAGCACTCAATACAATGGGCTAATACCATGGTCATGTTCCCTGGTTTCATAAATTTAGAGCGCAAAGGGGCATACACGACTTGGGACGTATTTCTCCACATGCATATGTGACTTTACCTTTACAAACTCGCGTATACATTGTGACATAACTTATTCATCATTACTCTGGCATTTACTGGAATTTATTTCTTCTGCAACTTCTGTACTGATCTGTAGATCCAACATTAACAAATAGGTTGCTATCAAAGTCAGTTCATCAAGTCAGTTTCCATCTTCATCAAGTAGGTTGCCATCTTCATCAAGTAGGTTGACATCAAGGACAACACATTACATTATATTGCCAGCATAACATGCAAACATTGTTCCAAAGAGGGTCATGATGAAGCTCAATGTTGGAAGCTTCATCCTGCGATGAAACCAAAGAAGTTTAACATCAAAGGGAAGAAAAAGATAGTTGCAACTACACAACATGACTTAGGCTCTTATTTAGGAGATGAAACAATGATCACAACAACGAGAATGAAAGGTAAGTACATAGAAAGCACTAGCTCTTCAAGTTGTCCTAATGATACTCAAGATGAAAAAACTAGAATTGAACTTTTCCATATTCAAGTTATTTCAAAGCACACCAAAATGGATACACACTTTTATAGTGGTTCACTAGAAAGTTTGATTTCCAAAGACTTAGTCAATAAATTAAACTTAGAGACCATTCCTCATCCAAGACCTTATCCTTTAGGTTGGATATGAAAGAATGCAAACTTACAAGTTACGAGTAAATGCATACTTAGATTTGCAATTACAACAAACTTTCTTGATGAAGTTGAACTTGATGTAGTTCCACTTGATATTTCTGGAATTGTTTTGGGAAGCCCATATTTGTATGATAGAAAATCTATTTTTCATTGCCATGAAAAAAAGTAGTGACTTGTTCAAATATGGTATAGAGTACATTTTTAGAGCACATCAACAGAAACTAAATATTTCACTTGTAATGTCGAACAAATTAAGAGACTCATTAATTCAAATAGAAAGAATTTTGTGCTTTTAATGGTCAAGAAAAAGAATGAAGTTGAAAATGAAGCTTTTCAAGGTTGTGACTCAAGATTAAAATCTGAATTGGTTGAGGTTGTTAACCAATATGACAAGATGATTCAGAAGCCAAAAGGATTTCCTCCCAAGAGGGGAATCCAACATGAAATATAATTGCAGCAAGATTGTCCTCTTCCTAACATTGGAATGTATAGGTTGTTAGTGATGGAAAGTGCATAAATTAAAAATAAAATTTACGAGTTGTTGGAAAAATGGATCATCAGACCAAGTACTTCGCCATGTGGGTCACCTATTGTTTTGGTGACAAAGAAGGATGGAAGATGGCACATGTGTGTGGACTTATGTGCATTGAACAAAATTATGGTAAAGACTCCCTTACCCACTTCCTAGAATAGATTATTTACTTGATCAATTGAAGATGTAAAGTATTTTACTAAGTTGGACTCAAGGAGTGGCTATCAGAAAATTAGAATTGTTGAAGGTGACATATGGAAGACAACATTCAAAACAAAACAGGGTTTTGAATGGCTAGTTATGCCTTTTGGTCTTTGCAATGCTCCGGCTACCTTTATGCGTGTGATGAATGATGCTTTGAGGCCATTTATAGATGATTTTGTGATAGTATACTTAGATGAGATCTTGATTTTCAGTAAATCTCTTGAATAACATGTCATTCATGTCAAAAAGGTACTTAATGTCTTGAAGAAAAAACAATTGTTTTTAAATATGTCAAAGTGTGAGTTTGGAAAAAATTCTTTAGTGTATTTGGGTCATATTGTTGGAGGAGGTGAATTGAAAATAGATTCCTCCAAGGTTGATGTCATTTTGAATTGGCCAAAGCCCAAAAAAGCTGCGGAGGTAAGAAGCTTTTTGGGAGCAGCCTGATATTGGAGGAATTTTATTACTAACTTCTCTTCTATCGCAGCTCCATTAGATGCATTAACAAGTGTGAAGCAGGTCTTCCAATAGGGAGGTAAACAACAAAATGAATTTGATGCATCTAAATAAAATATTAGTTCAGCCCCAGTACTTGCACTTCCAGAATTGAGACAGTAATTTGAGATTCAGACTGATGCTAGTGATATGGGTATGGTCCTCATGCAACATGGTAATTGTTGGAATGGGGTCTCCTAACAAGCTGCGAAACTGGTCCATTTTGATTATTTTTTATTATATTTAGTATAGCGCAGGGGTTTTGGGGTGGGTCAAAGCCCCAAACACTTTGTAATGGGTCAAAGGGTAAACTAGGGGTCCAAAAACCATGGGTTGCAGACCATAGGAAAGTCGAGGCTAGATTGTTATAAATAGAGATGTATTTTGTATCGAAAAATGATAGGAATTGATGAGCTATTGATGCAATCTACTGCTTAAGATATCTGTTTGGGTTTTGGGGAACAGACTCCTGTTGGCTGTGTGCACGGAGATCCTAGTCCAACTATGTGTGGACCCTGCTGCTGTGTGCGCAGGTTGGGAAGGGAATTGTAAGGAAAGGTTGATGAATGAATGAATGCGAAGGATTATTAGAGATCTGAATTTGTGAGTACTGTTGCATGAATTGCTAGTAATTGTTGTGTTGTGTATTTTTTGTCTTTTCGCTGCGAAGATCTGTGTATTGAATGCTTGGATCTAGATCTATTCCACTCTGTTTATATAATACTGTGATTATATTATATAAAGCCTATAATTATAGATCTAGTGCACGTGGATGCAAATAAATACATAATTAACCCTGCGTAGAACAAGGTAATCTGGGAATTACATAAACAGAACGCAGCTCTTCTTGCCTTACCCTTCCTTTCTTAGGGTACGGAAACTTGGTTCCAGCACCACCCATACTACTTCGGGTGAGACTTTGACCTGCAAAAGAAGGTCACTTCCGAAAGGGCCAGTAGTATAGGGGTTTTTTGGCAAACCTTGCACACCAAACCTAGGTTAGGAGCCCTCAAGCCAACAAATGGTTACGTTTTCGGGACCAGAAGAAGTTTGAGAGAGGAATTGGGTAATGAAAAGAGAATACTAGAAGCCTGAAAGAAAAGAGATCGAGGACTAGTTCAAAAGACAGATCCAGGAGTTTGTAGTAAAAGAGAATCACAGTGAGAAATTAACGGCGGAAAGGTGGAAAAATAGGTACTTCCTTGCTGAAAGCTACGAAATATTCTTTGTGGATTTCGCGATTGAACTCCAGGAGTGGCTGGCCAGACTGGTGGAATTCCAGAAGTGCTGGAAGGATGAGCAGGTCACTCTGTGGACCCCAGAGTTGCTCGAACAGCTTGAGAAAACTGATAATACTATCACATACAAGGTGGATCACTGGGTGGATAGTGTGCTGGGAGGATTTGTGATGAAATTTTCCATTGATCAATTTTTATCATACTCTGAGGCCAAGCGCCAATTATTCAAAGGATTCTGGGGCAAATTTTTGAGGACGTTACCATTGTTGATCAAGAAATTACTGTGCGAAAAGAGCATTCTGTGTAGTCATACTGACTGAGTGACCTTGGATCTAGACGGAAGTGCGACATGCAGTGGTAAGTACTATTGAACCAACCTTGACGGAGGAAGATCCTCCTATAATCTATTGCAAGAGCCAGTTGCGCAAGATCCCCCAGCTACGCTGCCGCCTAGGCCGCACAAAGGTAAGAATTCACCCATACCACCACCTTCCCTGGACGATGAGATGGCTGCGCATTTGAAACTGCCTACCTTCAAGGGGGTAGGAGACGAGGATATGGACCAGTTCTGGTTTGTGGCAGACTCTGTCTGGACTGCGTAGAATGTGGCAAGTGACACGATAAAGAGGGCACAATTGTCTTTATCATTCGAAGACAGAGCTCTGGACTGGTATATGCGATATGTCACCCAGAATGGGACCACCCCCATTCAAGATATCAAAGATGCTCTGAGGCAAAAATTCCGGAAGCCAAAATCTTATTACCAGTTGGTAGCGGAAGTAAAAGACTTCAAACAAGGTGCGTCTGAGTCAGTATGGGAGGCTGATCAGCAATTAAATAAGGCAATTAGGGAAGGAGGGTTTGAATATGATGATAGACAACATACAGAGTGGTTCATCACTATGTTGTTACCCCACCTGCACACACCGATGAGTCATCAGACCTTTGAATCATAGGAGAAATTTGTGGAAGTCGCTATGAAATTAGAAGTTGCACCCCAGGAGGATACGTCGGCAGGGGTACAAAAAATCTAGGAACAACTTGGGGCTATGCATATGGAGATACATAACCTACGAAAATAATGAGGAAAGGACATCTGCACAGATCTTTGGTGTATTCGTTGTCGAGTGTCTAGCCATACGAAGGATTAGTGCCCTCTGCTAACCAATTATATGCAAGCAGGAGGACCTAGTCTGATACGCCCAAGGGCAAGTAGGGAACCTGTCCTATTGCGACCAGGATCAAGCGTATCTGCACTATGGTGTGATGATTGTTGGGTAGCAGGACTACATGATACGAATCATTTCCCTTAGCTAGGTGCGTATGTCCCAGAACTAAAGCAACAATGGTGCTGATTCTACCGATCAGTGGGACATGATGAGCAGAACTGTCGTACATATGACTTAATGATGGATCATGGGAATTTATATAGGGTACAATCGGACCCTGCATTGCCAAGACTTGCTGCACACTTTGGAGGATCACCGACCTAAGGCAGAGGAGGTCGGGGAGGAAGCACAGGCCGAGGACGTGGGCAGCTAATCTGTTATAACTGTGGGGAAATAGGGCACTTTGCCAGAGAATTCCCTAATCCCACCAGGCCATTGTGAAAATACTATAGACAACTAGACCATGAGGTAGAAGACTGCCCAATTTTAATAGCCAAGATGCAGGAAAAGCAGCCTACCCCTACACAGAATGTTCAGAGATTTAAAACCGAGCTAAGGAAGGCTGATCCAAGTGTAAAAGTCATGACACATAGTGGGCTGGAAACCCAGGGAAATGAAGAAGAGCTTGCCTCTCGGGAAGGAGTGTATTTCAAGGAACAAACACCACTGGCAGCCCTTGCACAGCCTCAGATAGAAGAAGGAGTTGAGCCCTTTTTGAACGCATGTCTGAAGTTGCTAAGGAATCCGCAGGCAATAGGAAATCTCCAAGCATTATTGAACACCTGCGCAGCTCAGCCCAATTTGAACCCTGAGACCAAGGATGTACACAAACTGTGTAGCTATAAGAAACACACCAGGAGAGAGACACGATTGACTGCACAGATCGGAGATTACGAGATGGATTAGGTTATCTTAGATCTTGGATCAGATGTGAACGTCTTACCAAAAAAAACATGGCAATGAATGGGAGAGCCTAAATTGGAACGGTCCACTATTCAACTATGAATGGAAAATCAACAAAAGATAATCCCTCTGGGTAGGTTACTGAAAGTCATGGTTGACATCGTAGGGGTACGAGACCTAGCTGATTTTGAATTAATAGAAATAGTAGAATATGCAGACCCCTACCCTGCGCTCCTCGGGCTAGACTGGGAAATAGACATGGGAGGTGTCATCAATCTCAAGAAAGACAACATGGTGTTCGAAAACAAAGGTACTCATGTCTTAGTACCACTAGATCCAGCAGAAGGTGCACAATATACAAAACTAGCCTATGAGAAGGAGGAATTAGATCACATTTATAAATTAACTACGGAGGATGAAGATCGGGTTAACCCCATGGATGAAGGAATGCTCTGCTGGGAAAAAGATAGTGAATTTTTTTCTGATTTCGATGAGGAGCTGGAAAATTGGCAAGGTTGGTTGCATGAGGTCTCAGCGCTTCGAAGTCTTCAGACCATCAGGAATTTCTGTCGCATCTCTACCACAGAAAGAACCCTACCCTGCCAGGAGGATGCAAGTGATATTCAGTGGTCTGTTGAACCTCAGATTCCCACAAAGCACAGGCTAGGAGTACTGCCACGAGCACTATGTGAAGCACCTATGCAAGGACCGATATTCTTCCCTCAGGGGAAGTATTGGAGTAGGGTGATCTTGTGCATAGGGACCCTAGTTGCCAGATGGGCTCCAAGCTAAGTCAACCTACACAGCTACTTGCTGACGTGCAAAACTCAAGGGTGCGATGGAACTTTTCCTAGACAGAATTGCCAGGGTACCATTGACCTAAGACTGCATCGGATTATGGGTCGGCCTGAACCTATGTATAATCGGGAGAATATGAAAACATCTCAAATAATAAATGTCACAAGGACATATGACACAGCCCTATCGCATAAAGACGTTCCACCCACAAGCGAAGTAAAGGGCTCGGAAAGAATGCTGACCAACTTGCAGCTACACCTCACGTCGGCCCTCATTCAAGGTACGCAAACGACATACAAGCGTCATCCATGGTCTGACATTCCATGGACACGACCTTGGGCATGAAAGATGACCATCAACACATTCTGATTTAATAAGAAAAGACCCTTGCAAGTACGAAAAACGGGCGGCATATCATCAATGCAGCCATTTATGGTAAGAATGGTCCAAAGGATCGAGGGTACGTGCCACGAATGAGCTACTTCACCATTGAGTAACTTCGGATGGGGCACGGATGGCTGGAAAACTTCGTGCCAGGCTATTTATTCACCCTTCAATAGGCTCTATCTATTCCCATTCCAGTTTTTTGTGTTCATCCATATTCTCTGTGACGTTCGTCTCTCTATTAAAAAGATGGACACTGACCTGCCGAAGGAACTGTTAAGAGGACCTGGGAATGCTGAGTTCAGTTATAGGAGTGAGCACGGGCTTCAGACAGAGAGGATTGTCTGCGGCCCATGCACAGAAGGAACGCTGAGATATAGAGACATGCTGCGGCGTCTCCGCAGCTCCCGAGCACCACCCACCAGAAGCAATGTATGCTCACTCCCTCACACTGCCATAGTTCGCACTCCTGACCCAACTACTGGGGACGTCCAACTATACTTAGCACAACTATCTAGTTCAGAGCTACAAATACTATCCTCCAGAGTGATGCAGGAGGTTCGCCGCCGTGACTGGGATAGGCAACCGTAGTATGACATAACTCTAGAAGTCTGGGCCCAGAGGATTTCCGTAGTCATAGACACAATGCATATCATTAAGGAGCAGCTAACGCAGAGAGCACAATTGGTCGAAACAGCTACACAACTATGGACGACAGTGCAACACCATTCCACAATTCAGCATATCCAGCAGGATTTACAACAGGCAGAAGATGTTCTGGATCAAATCCGAGTCTCCACACCCTCCACCGTCTTTGCGCAACGCCTAGCCACCATGGAAAAGATTAGAACCTTCTCCACTCCAAGAAGGTTGTTCGAAAATGGTTGAAGCCATGGTCTGATACTGCACTCCAGCTCGCACATGATGCTAAGTCCGCCATCGCACGCCTCCACCGGCTATTAGAACGGGTTACTGCGAATACAGATGGGCCTACCTCCCTGACACTGGTCAACATTGCACAACAAGTTGTGGCCCAGAGTCAGGATGTACTCCCTCCGCTTGTTTGCACTCTGGCTACTTTACACGCGGAAATAGAA
This sequence comes from Pinus albicaulis, assembly GCA_034641835.2. NCBI lineage: Eukaryota > Viridiplantae > Streptophyta > Pinopsida > Pinales > Pinaceae > Pinus > Pinus albicaulis. The sequence goes on along the minus strand of CM076576.1, from coordinate 793,182,469 downwards.
GCCACACTAGGGCAGTGACTCAGGACGAGTCACAAGATTTTGTTGGGGGACTGTTGGAATGGGGTCTCCTAACAAGTTGCGAAATTGGTCCATTTTGATTATTTTTTATTATATTTAGTATAGCGCAGGGGTTTTGGGTTGATTCAAATCCCTGAACACATTGTAATGGGTCAAAGGGTAAACTAGGGGTCCGAAAACCATGGTTGCGGACCATAGGAATGTCGAGGCTAGATTGTTATAAATAGAGATGTATTTTGTATTGAAAATGATAGAAATTGATGAGCTATTGATGCAATCTGTTGCTTAAGATATCTGTTTGGGTTTCGGGGAATGGACTCTTGCTATTTGTGTGCGCGGAGATCCTAGTCTAGCTGTGTGTGGACCCTGCTATTGTGTGCACAGGTTGGGAAGGGGATTGTAAGGAAAGGTTGATGAATGAATGAATGCGAAGGATTATTAGAGATCTGAATCTGTGAGTATTGTTGCATGAATTGTTGGTAATTTCTATGTTGTGTATTTTCTGTTTTCACTACGAATATTTGTGTACTGAATTCTTGGATCTAGATATATTCCGCTCTGTTTATATAATACTATGTTGATATTATAGAAAGCCTATAATTATAGATCTAACGCACGTGGATGCAAATAGATACATAATTAGCCCTGCGTAGAACAAGGTAATCTGGGAATTATAGAAACAGAACACAGCTCTGCTTGCCTTACCCTTCCTTTCTCAGGTTGTGGAAAATTGGTTCCAGCACCCACCCATACTACTTCGGGTGAGACTTTGACCTACGAAAGGAGGTCACTGCCTAAAGGGCCAGTAGTATAGGGGTTTGTTGGAAAACCTTGCACACCGAACCTGGGTCAGGACCCATCTATTTTCATTCAGAAACTTTTAATGCTATAGTGATTAATTATCCTACATATGACAAGGAATTGTATGCATTGGTGCAAAGTGTGAAAAAGTGGAAACACTACTTGATGGGTAAGGAAACAATCATTCACATTGATCATCAACCATTGCAATACTTGCAATTCCAAACAAAGTTTCAACAATCAATGCACTTTCAATGGATGGGTTTTCTTCAAAAATTCCACTTGGTGATAAGGTATAAGAAAGGTATCTACAATAAAGTTGTTGACGTGATTCTAGGCCTATTGTTAGTGTTGCTACTATTCTTAAGCATAATTTTGCTTTTCATGAGAGTAATGTTGAACAATATGATTTAGATAGTGATTTTCAAGATGTATATGCAACTTTAAGTCAAGGAAACCAAGTAGAGGAATTGGATTATCACATGCATGATAACTTGTTGTACCATCTTGGTAAGCTTTGTATTCCATGGGGAGAAAGAGTCAACATTATAAGAGAAGCACATACTTCTCTTATTGTTCGTAATTTCGGTGTAAGTAAGATAGTGGCACATCTATAGAGGTATTATTATTGGCCTCATATGCTTGAAAGTGTGTCACATTTTATTAGAGGTTTTTCATTATGTGTTATCAGTAAGCCTAACAATAGAAAGTTAGGATTGTATACACCACTTCCAGTACCTTCTTGTCCATGGGAGAGTGTCTCTATAGATTTTTTTCAAGGTATTCCTATGTCAAATAGGAATCATGATTATCTTTTTGTAGTTTAGGATAAGTTCAGAAAAATGTGTATTTCGATGCCATGTAAAAAGAAAATTACAGTTGAAAAAACTGCTTAGTTATTCTTTCAGAATGTATGGGTGCATTTTGGATTTCCTACATCCATTGTTAGTGATCGAGATTATTAGTGAGAGATAGAGAGAGAGAGAGAGGGGATGCAGGAAAGAGAGAGATAGGGGGAGGGAGAGAGAGAGAGGGGGGGAGAGAGAGAGGGAGAGAGAGAGAGAGGGGGGGGGGGGGGGGAGAGAGAGAGAGAGAGAGAGAGAGAGAGTGGGGGGGGATAGAGAGAGAAGTGGGGGGATAGAGATAAAGAGAGGGAGGGGGAGAGAAGGAGGGTGAGAGAGAGAGAGAGGGAGGGGGGGGGGAGAGAGGGAGAGAGGGAGGGGGAAATATAAACAGGGAGAGAGGGAGAGGGAGAGAGAGAGAGGGAGAGGGAGGGGGAGAGAGAGAGATATAAGGAGAGGAAGAGATAGAGAGAGAGAGAGAGAGAGAGGGGGGGGGGGGAGAGAGAGAGGGGGGGGGGAGAGAGAGAGAGGGGGGGGGGGGGAGAGAGAGAGGGGGGGGAGAGAGAGAGAGAGCCTCTAGGGTGGCCTCTTATGCCTATGATGGATATTGCAAGGATCATGATTGAAAAATAGAGTTTAAAGCTCCACACATGATGACCAACTCCAACTCATGCAGCAATAATAAAAAAAATAACTAGTAAAATGTGTGTGTGTGTTGAGAGAGAGAGATAAAGAGACTCTAGGTGCTAGGTGCTATGTACACCCCTTTTATAGACATAGGTTAATTGAAGGGATTTGAACCTCAGAACTCAGAGTTTACATAATACGTAATAACATAGTCATTGCCAATAGAGTTTCCCTTAGTTGTAAAATTTCCCAATCTACATAATTATTATTTGAATCTATAGATTAGCATAAATTTGGAGCAAACATTTATTTATTTATTTATTTTTTCCTTAACAAAATTGGACAACTGGTGTGACATACATTCACTTCCTATTTTGTGGAGTTATTCAAAGTCTTCGGGATTTGAATCTCCTCTTCACCATCCACATCATAGAGATATGATACCACTATGACATGATGATGCATTCTTATACAAAATGTTAATTAATCAAGTTAAATAAAATTTACAATATTCATACAAGAGCTTACAAACTCAACATGACTCTCACATGAGAAGAAGATATCATAAATAAGGTCATCTTTCTAGTTTCCTACACTAAATATGATATGGACATTTTAATGCATAATCATGTGAATATAACAAATATTCATGTACAATAAATGATGAATCTATCTACTCTTATAATTATTTATCTTAAGAAATTAGATGTATCATGTAATTTAAAAATATTTATTTTATAAGACTAAGTATATGTCTATTACATAAACTATAATCCTAGACTAAGTTCTCTAGGATTAATATGTCTAACGACATTATGATGGATAAAAAAGATTAAGAAATGTATAAAATATTGGTATTAAAATCGTATATATATATATATATATATATATATATATATATATATATATATATATATATATATATATATATATACCTAACAAGACATCAAATTGATGTATGAGACCCTTGTTTATGGGACCAAGGGCCCCTCCATACAATTATTTGACTACTTAAATCTGTATATTGTAGATTTATACTATTTTTTTCTTTTATTAATTTAGATCAACTTATTTCATATTCCATGTAACTTTTAAACATAGACATTAAACATCTCTCTCATACTGAATTGTAAAATGCACTTGATTTCTTTAATTCAATCAAAATGTACCCTTAAAAATGTCAAGATATTTTAAGAATATTAAGATATTCTAGTTTGGGTTATAGGATATACCCTTAAAAATGTTAAAAATACTTTTGAAACCTCAAGATATTTTTTTTATTTATATGGTTCCTTGTATGCAAAGTTGTTGCAATTATTATAACTTTCATAACTATGTTTTGCTATTCAAAAAGATGATACAAATTTGTATTCTTAAATTAGTCAATGTGTTATTTTGAGATTTAAATTTTAATTTCAATCTCTTTTGTGAATACAAAGTACATAAATGAATAATTAAATTACTTTACTATGATATTTAAATCTATATTACTTTTTTGATAGAAAATATAATTTTACTTTATTTTAATATATTTAGCTATTTAAATATATTCATTGTAAATTAAATATAACATTGTTAAATTTTGGTTTTAATGTTTATAATAATTTATTTCATCTGAATATTACTATATTGCTTTTCCATTCATGAAAGTGAATGCCCAAAAATAACTTGTTTGTCTTTACTAAAAAACCCATTACTTAAAATATAAATGCTTGCTTGCTAAAAAAAAAAAAACAAACCTAAAAAAATGCTCGAAAATGATCAAAAAAACCTAAAGTTTGGATAAATATATTTTGGCATTACATTTTCTCAAGAGGATAAGATAAACTGACAACAAAAGGTCTATTTCGTTCGATCAAAAACTCTATCTATAGAGGAATACAGGATTTAGTGAAAGAAAAATAAGATCGTCACATTTAGTTAGTGAAAGAAGATACAAATAAAAATTATTTATGGTTCAAAATAACATAGAATGAGAACGGCATAAGAATTGCAACATGTTATTTTGGACATCAAGTATCAAAAACATAAAAAAATAAGGGATTGGACAACAAAGATTCGTATGCATCTTTAGAGAAAGATATTGTTGCATATTCTCAACAGGGAGAAGTTCTTTTAGTGGGAGATTTCAATTCTAGAACAACAAATCAACAAGCTAGTATTCTTTGTTGCAAAGAGGATCACAATCCTATCTGGCTCATTGAAGAGGATAATTCTCGATGGTTGAGATGTTTAGAAGATGAAAAGGTTAGTAATCATTTTGGAGAGGAGTTTCTTGCATTGTGTGGTGCTTTCAACTTAATGATCTGCAATGTTCTAGATAGATGGAAAAAGTCTGGGAACTTCACTTGCAACACATACAATGGGGAAAGTGTCGTTGACTATGTTATTGGTTCATAAAGCCTAATAGAAAGAATAGATGAAGTTAAGATTGGAGAGCATATTTGAGACTTAAAATCAGATCATAACCCAATTTATATAAATTTATCATGGTTAGAAGAAAGACAGAATAAGAGGAAAACCCAAGGTTCTCAACAATCGACATCAAGGGGAAAAATTCTTCTAAGACAAGAAAATTGCACTATATTTAAAACAATGTTGAGGAGATCAATTCAGAAGGAGAAAATTGGTCCCCAAATCCTCAACAACCATGATTTAACAAATATGATACATGTGGCACTTGAGAAGTGCAAAAGAGAAAAAATTAGGAAATCGGAATCAAACTTTTTTTCTTGTGAATGAATGGTTCGATGAGGAATGCAAAATGGAAAGGAGAACCTTGAAAAAGGAAGGGGAGTGGAAGATGAATGTAAAGCTATATAAGCATATTTTTAAAAAGTAAAAATATGAGTTCATGCAAACAAGGCGAGAAGAGCTGATATATCTAGGCAAGACTAACCCAAAAGTTTTTTGGCAGGAACTTCAACCAAGGAAGAAGCAATTTGAAAATAATATTATAGCCAATCAGTGGTTTGAGCCTCCTCCTAGGATAAACACATCTACAAATCTTTTCACAATGCATGAGGTGGAGGCAGGAATTAAAAAGTTGAAAACAGGGAAGTCACAGGACTTAGATGAACTTCAATCAGAATATCTAAAGTGGGGAATGAACATTTTGGCACCGCACATCATGGAAATATTAAACAACGTCATTCAACAAGGATTCCCAAGGGATTGGAGAACTAGTCTAGCAATTCCCGTTTTAAAAGTGGAGACATTAATAATCCTTCCAACTATAGAACCATTATGATCAATCCTTTGTTTGCAAATATTTTCAGTGGCATGGTAGAAAATAGAATTAGTAAGTGGGCATAAGTAAAAGAAAAGATGGCAAAAGGGCAAGCACATTTTAGGCCGAAGCATGCTACAGTAGATCATGGTATCACGCTGAGACACATTGTTGAAAAGGTCTGGGGGAGCAAAGCAGAAGTATTTTTCTTCTTTGTTGACTTCAAAAAGGCATTTGACAGGGTCCCTAGAGATAAGTTGTGGCATAGAATGGAAGAACTTTAAATTCCTTTGCAATATAGAGTTGTTGTTGCTTAGGGGTAAAATGCATGGGTGGTAGCTAATGTAAATCTCTCTCGGGTCTTCCTGGTGCCCGAGGCAGATCGTCAGATTAACTGTATAGTTACAAATACATTTCATACATGTTTATACTAATGCATAATTGACAAAGTGATATATTGAATAATTACATCTTTGTAGATATCAGATCTATTGGAGAGTGCTAATCAGCGTGGCTAAAGTCCTTCCTCACCGGCTCCAAGTATAGATCCTGCAAACAAACAAAGCACATGTGTAATATTCACAGTTGTATCACTTACTAGAAATTAAACAAGTACATAATCAACATTTAACTTTGCAAATTTGAGCCATTTATATCATGCTTCATAGACAAATAAACAATAAATGTGACACTGAAACATCAAATGGACAAAACAGATACAGTTCTATTAAAATATAAGAAAGAAGATTACAACCGTTGGTTGAACCAATCTTCCCTCAGTCTTCCGACTCCTCTCTCTCTCTCCTTTATCTCCGAGTGTAATGATACTTGGGCTAAGAGTTCTCAATGAACCTTTCCAATCCTTAAGCCTCACACTCAACAATAATTTTTTTCTCTACACACGATCAAACTTTAGACCCTTGACCAAGAGCCCAAGCCTCCAATTTATAGGAATTTGGGAGGGCAAACCTTGCCAATATTCTCAATCAGTTTGAATGGGGAAAAATCATGATGCTTCCATGCATTTCCTTTCTTTTTCCCTCTATATATGCTTAGTTGTGTTTAGTAATGTCAAACAAGAGGTCTGCACCGCAGGCTGCTGCTTTTGGACTAACTCCTTTTGAGAAAAAGAAGGAAATTTTAGCCAGTTTCCACAGGATTTGTCCCTTTTCTTCATGAAAACATGGGTAACACTGCTCCTTAGGAAATAAAATGCTTTAACCTAGTCACTAACGCTCCCTATGAAAGGCTGGGATACATTATAACTCAACCTAGCTGTCTCTAAGGTGCGTTACCTTGGAAAAATGGGTCTCTGTCTAGGTCCTTTTCTTCCTTCCATGTTTATTTCTGCTCTGAGATGAGGAGGAGGTCATTTTTCTTGTAACAGATGCCCCCTGAAGTGTGATGTCAGAGCTGAAGATGATGGCCAAAATACTTTATAATATGTGTAGTAGAGTGAAAGGAGTTAGAGGACTGAGGAAAACCTGAAACAACAACATATGTTAGAAATATAAGTATTTGTCCTGAGTCGGGCATTCCCATAATCAGTAGCCGTATCAAAATTATTTCTCTAGAAAGAGATATGACCGATATGTCAACCAATAAGCACAATGTGGAAGCTTGTGTCATGACAGGATCAATCTGATAAGCGCCGAAAACAATGTCGCAACTTGGGAGAGGAAACACAACTGAATGATTTAAGCCTCAACCCAAGGTCTTGGTCGCCGCTTCACTAAACTGCATATTTTCGCACATGTGAATGAAGGAGTTGTAGTCGAACATGTGGGAAATATTCTAATTACCAGTCAATGATGAAAACTGTTAACAGATGCGAGGATGGCCACTGATAAGGATGATGATCTCCGAGATGCACAATACAATCTAGCGAGTGTGAATAAATGGTGTTGATGTCGAACACTCGTAGAATCATTCAACTAGAAGCTAGTGATGAGAACCCCCAATCAAGCACAAGGTAACCTACCACTGAGGTTTGCAAGTTCCAGGGTACTGATGTGTTTCTGGATCAACTTCCTAGATAAGATGTTGAAGTCGATAGGAAGAGATCTGTCAAAAGGTAGGCAATGAGGCATCCTACATCAGTCAAAACGAAACAGAAAAAGATGATTTTGTTTTGAAGATAGTCAAGAGAAAATGGTAGTAACTGACGAAAAAAAATGATTTCTGGCATATGATGGCTTGGATGATATAGGAAGCAGTAGATAGCAAGATCTTCTTGAATAATAGAAGGCACAGTAACAGGGTACCAGGCAGCTTAGGCTTATGAACACCAAAGAGTGCCAGGATTCACCTATCTAGGGGCATCGACATACGAAGGCTAAAATCATAGAATGGTAGGGTTTGGCTAATTGCAAGAAAATTTTCTGGGAAGTGCCATGTTCAAGGTTTTTACTGCCAAATTGACTTTCAAAGCATAACAGATTAAGTATCTGTAATATTTCCAAATGGGAAAAGCCGTAATATAGTGCATAAAACTAGAAATAGCAGTGATAAATCAACACGTGTAATGTAAGAAGATCATATAGCCATCATATTAATATCATAGCAGAAAAATGTATACAAGTTCTTGAGGAAATAGTCACTCAAGTTTGGCAAAACAAACCTCAAGGGAACATGTACATGAAATATGAAGAACACTGCTACACAAAAAATTCCCAAGGCTATGACATCGCAGTTTTATTAGATATAACTACTGTTGAATAATGTAAATACATAGATTTAAAGTTATATGGCTCAAATAATGCCAGGAATAGAGATCTAAGCCCCCAAGCACATTTCCAAGATAACCCAGAAAGGGTTTCCTGAAATACAAAAAAATGCAGAAAATGCAAATATGGCCCTAAGGCTAAATAATATCTGCAACTAGATAGATGATAGGAGGTTTTTGATCTGATCTAGAAATTTATGGAAAATCCTCCTAGAGATTCTTCCAATGAGAGACTGATCCCCTCACTAGAAATCTATCTCCCCCAACTAGGGCTCCAAACCCTCACATGCAACTACACACTGAAATAACGTAGTTTCTTCAGAAAATTGTGTTGTCACTAATATCAGTACCTTAGCCTATTGCTGGATGATGAAATGAGGCCCAAGAATCTCCCTTACAAGCCTCTCGGATGAAGGGCTGCTCCCTCCACTAGAAAATAAGCTCAGAAGCTGGGTTTCTCAACCCTCCATTGCTGCACCTTGCAACACAACACAATTCTGAACAGATATTGCACTGTAGAAGAAAGATGTAGCTTGGCCTAATGCTGGATAGTGGAAAATGTAGTGCAATACTCTCCCAAGAGGCCTCTCAAGGGAAGAGGTGGGATTCCCGACCGAGAACACCCTGTGCTAAACAACACTGCAATCTTAGTTAAACAATTGAAGAGAGCACAAGTCTAAACAGACCAGATACAAGATAATAATCTAAAACATGATCACAATGGCTGCCATCCTCTTCCTTATATTCTTGATGAGCTCTCTGACCCTGGGACCCACTCATTAAAGCCACTACTTCCATGCATGCAATCTCCCTCCAAAATTGTGTTGTCCTTCCATGAATGCCACTCCTTCCATACCAGTGTTGTTTGATTTGGTCAAGGTTGACCCAGTCTTCATACTCTAGCCCCTTTTCACACCTAAGGGTCTTCAATCTAGCTTCTAGATGTCCTCCTTTCACATTAGGAGTGTCTTTTATTCCTACTAAGGATATTTATGGGTCTTCATACCCTCTTATCCCTCTATCTAAGAGAAAAATCAAAACTTATTATTCCAAATTTAGATGTGTGCTAATTTAGGAATATTACAGTCCTCCCCTCCCAAATGTTGCTTTTCCTCAAGAAACTACAAGGATAGAACTAAAGAGCCTCTCCTCTTCCTCCTGTAGCATCCTCATATGATAATTTCCTCCAATGAACAAGATGCCCTCTCATCATTATGTCCCCTAGTTTCTCCTCCCAAGTGTATAAGTAAGCCTTTGGTGATAATTCCAAATGGATCTCATCATGAAGTAGTGGGATATCCATAGAGGCAACTATATGTGGCCTAGAGGCCTGTTTGAAGCATGGGATCATAAAATTATTGGGAACCTTCATTCCCATGTGAAGCTCCAAGTCCCAAGCTATCATCCATACAAAGTGAGTCACCTTCCAAAATGGCTGCAATGTAGGTGGGCTGTAATAATGAACATGATAGAACAAATGGCCTACCCCACTCTGTCTCTCTCTCCACTTACGGAAAGTGTAGAGTTGCTGCTGATATTGGGCTACAGTAATGTTTCCGTCAAGATATAAAAGGATAACTGGATCTCCAAAGACCCCTTATCTAGTTTCATGAGCGCAAACCATCCTATACAAAGTGAATGGTACATAATGGCCATGTGGCATCCAAATTAGAAAAATGTTGAAGGTTATGTGCAAGTATGGATGGTACCAATGGTTTCTCCAATGGATACAACACAGTTTTATCAACTATTGTTTTAGAACATTATGTGGCAAGTTATCTCCCAACAAGTTGCTAGTTGTGCCTATTTTCTCATCTACTAGGAGGTAGTAAATGGAATTATATATCAGCTGAGCATAACAATAATAATACCACATTTTCCCAAGGTCATGCAAAGAAGGGCTATCTCCATCATAAAGGTTGGTCCTAGAATGACCATGAAATCCAAAGGTAATCTTGCCCTCTTGTGGAGAAATGCACTGTAAATAGATGGCGAGGAAATGAAAATACTTTATGAAATGATTAATAAGTACAGAAATACATATCTTACCATGCATTGTGAGTAGGCTGAAAGTGAGGTCCATAGATGAGCCCTCCCATGAGAATCTCCTCATAAAGGTCTGCAAAATGAAGGGATGCATACTCCCCTTGGAACACTCCATCAATAGATACATACTCCCAAGTGATAGAATTGTTGGCCTTAGTGATAAGGCTCTTGCCACTCCATGATTCCATTCTTTGACATGCCATATGACAAAGTCATCCACCATCATGTTGCTATATGTGGAGACTCCCTCCTATGTGGAAGTACCTCATGATCCTTCAATGCTGAAGGGTAGCCTTTTTTCACTTTGATTGTGCCATCCCTTTCTCCTAAAATATCATGCCAAGTATGGGATAAACTCAGCCCATACTCTCCCAAGAGTAGCCAAAGAAAAAAAAGCTCTTGCTGCCTCCTCACACCTCCATCATGCAAATAATGTGGTGAAAACTTGATGATTGACATGAAGAATTCCATATCATCACTGTTAGAGCCTAAATCTGCCTTAGGCTGAAGGAAGGCAAAACTTAGGATAACCACAAACCATGCTCAGCCTCGTAGCTAGCCCTACGAGGACAGGAGAGGGCTCTCTCCGGGTCAAATCAGTAAAAGATGTCCAATAGGGCCTGAGATGACTAAAAATGGATACTGATTTTAGGCTAGTAAATAGATAGGAGTGTTTGATTTTGATTTTTAGGCTAGGTTTTCTGGGCTATATGGGACCAAGGATAGCATGAGCAGAGAGATTTAATCAAAGGCACAGAGTATTTCATAAGGCGAGATAGGCATGAGGTTTTAGTAATCAAATTTAATTTAAATGGGGTGAAAAGACTGTTTAAGAAGACTGAAAAGGGCATTAACCAGTGAATCCCTTCCAGGCAGAAGAAGACACACACAGTCTGAACACTTCCTCAAGGAAGAGCAAGAAATGAATTCTACCTTTCTTACTGTAAAAGCATTCAGCTGAAAATGATTATGAATGAACTGTGAACATAACAAAAACATATGAAACATAAAGAAGAAACACATGCTAAACTCATACCGCAAGAATCTTACAAATCAGAGCTGCACCATTTAATTATTTCTCTGTCAAAACTGTACAGTGATAGCGCTGGGTTTTTTCCTCCCACACTTCTCCCAGAACTCTCCCTCCTTTTACAAATGATTTACAAGAATAAATAAACTCAGAGGTGTGATAACAAATTGACTAAAATAGGGCGTTGTTTTAACTAAAATCATGAAAATAGAAAAAGCCATTCATCTGTTCTAAAGACAGAACAACATTACAATTTAATTTCTCTGATGACCAATAAGAAAGTGGAAACTGTGATGTAAAGCCTTGGAATTGCAACTGAAGACCAAAATAGGCAATCGAATCCTTTTGCTCTGATGTGGTAGGTATTCTTCACTTAATTTGGGTTTGACTGTCTATTCGTTTCCATTTACCGTTTGAAAAAACCATTTTTGATAAAAATAGCTTTTAAACTAAAATTACGCCTCACTTGAGAACCTTCTGAATGGATTTCAGAGCCATAGCACATCTGCATCAGTGAAAACGAAACTAAATCCGTGTTGTACCACATCCTTCAAGAATTCTATTTTTCTCCGAGTGATTTTCAAGTAATCCACAGTCATGAAAATTTTCTCGCTTGAAAAATCAACCCAATGCATGCCCGGGACAAATATATCTGGCTCGATCGACACTTTTGGAATTAGCTAATGGGATTAATAATGATGATCAGAGGCTTTAAAGTGCTGCTCAAAAGAAAGCATTCAATCTTCATGTACACCCAATTCAAAATGGGTGAAATAATATATGCGTGCTCATAATCATTGTTATTGTGGTGATCCCTGTGAATAACACCTAGACCAGTGGTAGCACTGAACTTTGACCAATTTGTGGCTTTGCTAAGCCATTCCAGGTTTTCTCTGTGTCTACAGTAGTTCCAGCATGCATGAGCGCATTTGCATATATGGTAGCATTGTGGCAAACACTGTTCCGCATCTCAACAGATTGCTTTATTGTCTTCAGTATCAGAAGATCTGCCCCGTTGTGACTATATAAAGACTGTAAAGTCAATTGTATGGGTGTTTCTCGAGATACAATTCTTTTTATCTTCAATAATATTTCTGTGTAAGCTGACTCTTTTATGTTTGTTAGGTTGGTTTCCCCATTGCTAATATGAACAGTCTCCACCATACTATTATCTTCCATGTGGACGTCCTCAGATGTGTCCATTGCAACATAGGTGTCAGGAGAAGCAATGCTACCAATATCAGGAGAATTTAAGCCATTAGATTCAACACGTGTTGGTAATGATGATTGACTAGAACTTGGGATATTGGATGACTGAGTTTTGGACTATGGTAGTTGATCTCTAACTTTCAGAAGGAAAGCCCGATACTCATTCTCAAAAATATCAAAAGCTACTTGAAAAGCCATCAAAGCCCCACGTTTATCCTTGGACTCCAACAAGTTTTCCAAAATATTTGCAACACTTCCAGGCTCATCTAAGAACATAAGACACTGGCAGATACTTAGATAGTCAGGCGAGGGAAAACTTTGATAAATTTTAACAAGGAGATGAAGAACCTCAGATCTGTAATTTCTTATATGAACAAATATTTGAGAGACATTGATGCAATAAGACAACATTCCAGAAACATTGTCACTCTTCACAATTGCCTCTTCCGACTTATCAAGCTTTCTGTATTCAAGTGCGATGCCCACCGCCTGCTGAAATTTGCTTTCCAAAATGCATTTCTCTGCCTCTAGTCTAGGGTCTATCTGAAGTGTCCCTTCATTTGATTCTACTGCTTTGTTTCGGAAAGCTGCGTATTCATCTATGGCTTTGGAAAGTAAAGCGAGCACGTAATCCGAATCCTCCGAAACATTAAACAAGCTTCCAACACCTAATGCATAGGATAAGGAATCATTAAGCTCCCCGAGGTAATAAAAAAAAAACCTTTGAAACGACCAACGCTGCAAGTTGCCTTTGAACAAAGGCTTCATCTTCATATAAAATTTCTCTGAGATTTTGGCAGCCACCTGTACAGCTCGATAAACTTAACAAAATTCACAATTCCATCGACTTTGACCACAAAACAACTGGTATCTACCTGCATTTTTTCATCATCTGAAGTAATTAGTCACTAATACGAGAAATTCAATGCATTCTTCTAATCACCAAACCAGAGTTATCAGCAGTGGCAAACACATTCACACATTCACTTGGAGCGAAAAAGTTGAAGTCGTTTGAAAAATTGAGAAGCGGTGATAAAATTTTGGGCTGGGAGTTTTGTGTGTTGCGCGCAAGCCCAATGCGCCACAGCCTTTGGGTGCGCCGCGCCAGAAGAAAATAACATGGCGTTTTTGAGCTGTATGCGTCGCGCACTGTGGGTGTGCCACGCCTCCGCCCAATGCGCCGCGCGCAAATTACACACACAGTCACGGCTTTAAAAACACAGTTTTCTCTTCCAATCTTCACACTCGACTTCTCTCTTAAGAAAATGAAATTCGAAAGTGGACAATATCTCATTGAACCATGAATTTTGATTTTTACTTTGTAATAACCCACTTTGTACAGTATGTAGAACTTTGGCACTTTGACAAACTCTGTCTTTCATTTCCTTCTCTGACCTTCTTTAGCTGAAATGATGATTCTTCTGTTGATTGTTTTGCAGGGATAGGAGTTGCTGAAAACTGGCAAGATGACCAGGGCTGCCTGAAGAACTATAAAACTTGAAAAACCTTATCAATCATGTATTAAACAAACTTAATGATTTCTTCTTCAAAACTCTGTTTTTAAGAAGAAATGTCCTTCAGCATTATTAATGATGAGAATCTTGGAATAAAAACTCACTGAAGACATCCTCATGGCCTGCAGGCATTATTCGACATTTCTGAGGACCAAACCCTAGATTGAGAAACTGAAAATGACATCTAAAACATGAAATGCAATAAGAGAAATGATCTCTGACGGAGGAGTGACAAGATCGAGTCTAACATTGGCTCCAATGGGGATGGTAGCTCCAGCTCCGTGGAGGTGCCGAGAACAACAGATCTTTGGGAGAGCAGACAGTGCCTACATCCATTGGGCTATGGAGTCCATTATTTTGACAAAACAACTCAAGACTATTAACTGATTTATTGACTGAATCTGTGACTCGAAATGACTCAACTTTTGGAACTGAAAAGATTGAAAAACTGACTCGATGCAAACTGAAATGACTGATAACCTCAAACCAAAACTCCAGTGAAACTGGAACGAAATGCTGCCTTTTGGCTGCTTATTTATTCACAAAATCTACCCTACTTTGCTGCAGAGCTAATAGATCAAGTAATGCTGTAATGCTAGATCAACCATTCAAGTAACTGTGACAAGGATGCTGCTTGAGAGTGCTTCCACCAGGACACAGATGTAATTGCTGGCAGCCATACATGCACGAAATGAGTCTGGTTATGTAAAAAATAATTTGATCTATCATTTAAACTGAAAAACATTTCCATGTACGTTGCAATAGGATCGCAAAAGCCAGACTCTGTTTGCTGCCCCAACTCTGCAATACATACTTCCAGTTGCACACTATCAATGCAAATATCCACGGGCAGCTCTAGTGTTTCTTGTTTTGAAGGAGGAAGAGTTTCCAAGAAATTTCTGGGATCTCGGAATTCACATGATTGAATCTGATCATTCAAATACTGAATCTCCTTCTCAAATTTTTCAACAACTAACTCAAAGAAACCAGTTTTAGCTTCAAGAGGAAACTTCGGAGATTTCAAAAATTGAAGCACGGCACTGAAAAATATTTCATCAATTTCAAAATCCACTAACCAATCTCTAACTTCTTTTAAAACTTCACAAAGTGCAGGGTTTTCCACATACCCTACCATTGCATGGATGGATCAGTGAGCACTGGAATCTCTGGATTGAGTTGGATTCGCCAGGTGAACGTTTTCAACCTTGCGGTGTCTGATCGTTGTTCACCATCAACCATTAGATCTGAACTTTGTCATCCTTTACCAGGGAGGAAATTCCCCAGTATGGTCGCCACTATGTTAGAGCCTAAATCTGCCTTAGGCTGAAGGAAGGAAAAAATTAGGATAACCACAAACCACGCTCAGCCTCGTAGCTAGCCCTACGAGGACAAGAGAGGGCTCTCTCCGGGTCAAATCAGTAAAAGATGTCCAATAGGGCCTGAGATGACTAAAAATGGATACTGATTTTAGGCTAGTAAATAGATAGGAGTGTTTGATTTTGATTTTTAGGCTGGGTTTTCTGGGTTGTATGGGACCAAGGACAGCATGAGCAGAGATATTTAATCAAAGGCACAGAGTATTTCATAAGGAGAGATAGGCATGAGGTTTTAGCAATCAAATTTAATTTAAATGGGGTGAAAAGACTGTTTAAGAAGACTAAAAAGGGCATTAACCAATGAATCCCTTCCAGGCAGAAGAAGACACACAAAGTCTGAACACTTCCTCAAGGTAGAGCAAGAAATGAATTCTACCTTTCTTACTGTAAAAGCATTCAACTGAAAACGATTATGAATGAACTGTGAACATAACAAAAACATATGAAACATAAAGAAGAAACACATGCTAAACTCATACCGCAAGAATCTTACAAATCAGAGCTGCACCATTTAATTATTTCTCTGTCAAAACTGTACAGTGATAGCGCTGGGTTTTTTCCTCCCACACTTTTCCCAGAACTCTCCCTCCTTTTACAAATGATTTACAAGAATAAATAAACTCAGAGGTGTGATAAAAAATTGACTAAAATAGGGCGTTGTTTTAACTAAAATCATGAAAATAGAAAAAGCCATTCATCTGTTCTAAAGACAGAACAACATTACAATTTAATTTCTCTGATGACCAATAAGAAAGTGGAAACAGTGATGTAAAGCCTTGGAATTGCAACTGAAGACCAAAATAGGCAATCGAATCCTTTTGCTCTGCCGTGGTAGGTATTCTTCGCTTAATTTGGGTTTGAATGTCTATTCGTTTCCATTTACCATTTGAAAAAATCATTTTTGATAAAAATATCTTTTAAACTAAAATTCTGCCTCACTTGAGAACCTTCTGAATGGATTTTGGAGCCATAGCACATCTACATCAGTGAAAACGAAACTAAATCCGTGCTGTACCACATCCTTCAAGAATTCTATTTTTCTTCGAGTGATTTTCAAGTAATCCACAGTCATGAAAAATTTCTCGCTTGAAAAATCAACCCAATGCATGCCTGGGACAAATATATCTGGCTCGATCGGCACTTTTGGAATTAGCTAATGGAATTAATAATGATGATCAGAGGCTTTAAAGTGCTGCTCAAAAGAAAGCATTCAATCTTGATGTACACCCAATTCAAAATGGATGAAATAATGCATAGGATAAGGAATCATTAAGCTCCTCGAGGTAATAAAAAAAAAACCTTTGAAATGACCAACGCTGCAAGTTGCCTTTGATCAAAGGCTTCATCTTCATATAAGCTTTCTCTGAGATTTTGGCAGCCACCTGTACAGCTCGATAAACTTAACAAAATTCACAATTCCATCGACTTTGACCACAAAACAACTGGTATCTACCTGCATTTTTTCATCATCTGAAGTAATTAGTTACTAATACGAGAAATTCAATGCATTCTTCTAATCACCAAACCAGAGTTATCAGCAGTGGCAAACGCATTCACACATTCACTTGGAGTGAAAAAGTTGAAGTCGTTTGAAAAATTGAGAAGCAGTGATAAAATTTTGGGCTGGGAGTTTTGTGTGTCGCGCGCAAGCCCAATGCGCCACGGCCTTTGGGTGCGCCGCGCCAGAAGAAAATAACATGGTGTTTTTGAGTTGTATGTGTCGTGCACTGTGGGTGTGCCACGCCTCCGCCCAATGCGCCGCGCGCAAATTACACACACAGTCACGGCTTTAAAAACACAGTTTGCTCTTCCAATCTTCACACTCGACTTCTCTCTTAAGCAAATGAAATTCGAAAGTGGACAATATCTCATTGAACCATGAATTTTGATTTTTACTTTGTAATAACCCACTTTGTATAGTATGTAGAAATTTGGCACTTTGACAAACTCTGTCTTTCATTTCCTTCTCTGACCTTCTTTAGCTGAAATGATGATTCTTCTGTTGATTGTTTTGCAGGGATAGGAGTTGCTGAAAACTGGCAAGATGACCAGGGCTGCCTGAAGAACTATAAAACTTGAAAAACCTTATCAATCATGTATTAAACAAACTTAATGATTTCTTCTTCAAAACTCTGTTTTGAAGAAGAAATGTCCTTCAGCATTATTAATGATGAGAATCTTGGAATAAAAACTCACTGAAGACATCCTCATGGCCTGCAGGCATTATTCGACATTTCTGAGGACCAAACCCTAGATTGAGAAACTGAAAATGACATCTAAAACATGAAATGAAATAAGAGAAATGATCTCTGATGGAGGACTGACAAGATCGAGTCTAACATTGGCTCCAATGGGGATGGTAGCTCCAGCTCCGTGGAGGTGCCAAGAACATCAGATCTTTGGGAAAGCAGACAGTGCCTACATCCATTGGGCTATGGAGTCCATTATTTTGACAAAACAACTCAAGACTATTAACTAATTTATTGACTGAATCTGTGACTCGAACTGACTCAACTTTTGGAACTGAAAAGATTGAAAAACTGACTCGATGCAAACTGAAATGACTGATAACCTCAAACCAAAACTCCAGTGAAATTGGAACGAAATGCTGCCTTTTGGCTGCTTATTTATTCACAAAATCTACCCTACTTTGCTGCAAAGCTAATAGATCAAGTAATGCTATAATGCTAGATCAACCATTCAAGTAACTGTGACAAGGATGCTGCTTGAGAGTGCTTCCACCAGGACACAGATGTAAGTTCTGGCAGCCATACATGCACGAAATGAGTTTGGTTATGTAAAAAATAATTTGATCTATCATTTAAACTGAAAAACATTTCCATGTACGTTGCAATAGGATCGCAAAAGCCAGACTCTGTTTTCTGCCCCAACTCTGCAATACATACTTCCAGTTGCACACTATCAATGCAAATATCCACGGGCAGCTCTAGTGTTTCTTGTTTTGAAGGAGGAAGAGTTTCCAAGAACTTTCTGGGATCTCGGAATTCACATGATTGAATCTGATCATTCAAATACTGAATCTCCTTCTCAAAATTTTCAACAACTAACTCAAAGAAACCAGTTTTAGCTTCAAGAGGAAACTTCGGAGATTTCAAAAATTAAAGCACGGCACTGAAAAATATTTCATCAATTTCAAAATCCACTAACCAATCTCTAACTTCTTTTAAAACTTCACAAAGTGCAGGGTTTTCCACATACCCTACCATTGCATGGATGGATCAGTGAGCACTGGAATCTCTGGATTGAGTTGGAGTCGCCAGGTGAACGTTTTCAGCCTTGCGGTGTTTGATCGTTGTTCACCATCAACCATCAGATCTGAACTTTGTCATCCTTTACCGGGGAGGAAATTCCCTAGTATGGTCGCCACTATGTTAGAGCCTAAATCTGCATTAGGCTGAAGGAAGGCAAAAATTAGGATAACCGCAAACCACGCTCAGCCTCGTAGCTAGCCCTATGAGGACAAGAGAGGGCTCTCTCTAGGTCAAATCAGTAAAATATGTCCAATAGGGCCTGAGATGACTAAAAATGGATACTAATTTTAGGCTAGTAAATAGATAGGAGTGTTTGATTTTGATTTTTAGGCTGGGTTTTCTGGGTTGTATGGGACCAAGGACAGCATGAGCAGAGCGATTTAATCAAAGGCACAGAGTATTTCATAAGGCGAGATAGGCATGAGGTTTTAGCAATCAAATTTAATTTAAATGGGGTGAAAAGACTGAAAAGGGCATTAACCATTGAATCCCTTCCAGGCAGAAGAAGACACACAAAGTCTGAACACTTCCTCAAGGCAGAGCAAGAAATGAATTCTACCTTTCTTACTATAAAAGAATTCAGCTGAAAACGATTATGAATGAACTGTGAACATAACAAAAACATATGAAACATAAAGAAGAAACACATGCTAAACTCATACCGCAAGAATCTTACAAATCAGAGCTGCACCATTTAATTATTTCTCTGTCAAAACTGTACAGTGATAGCACTGGGTTTTTTCCTCCCACACTTTTCCCAGAACTCTCCCTCCTTTTACAAATGATTTACAAGAATAAATAAACTCAGAGGTGTGATAACAAATTGACTAAAATAGGGCGTTGTTTTAACTAAAATCATGAAAATAGAAAAAGCCATTCATCTGTTCTAAAGACAGAACATCATTACAATTTAATTTCTCTGATGACCAATAAGAAAGTGGAAATTGTGATGTAAAGCCTTGGAATTGCAACTGAAGACCAAAATAGGCAATCGAATCCTTTTTCTCTGCTGTGGTAGGTATTCTTCGCTTAATTTGGGTTTGACTGTCTATTCGTTTCCATTTACCATTTGAAAAAACCATTTTTGATAAAAATAGCTTTTAAACTAAAATTCCGCCTCACTTGAGAACCTTCTGAATGGATTTCGGAGCCATAGCACATCTGCATCAATGAAAACGAAACTAAATCCGTGTTGTACCACATCCTTCAAGAATTCTATTTTTCTCCGAGTGATTTTCAAGTAATCCACGGTCGTGAAAAATTTCTGGCTTGAAAAATCAACCCAATGCATGCCTGGGACAAATATATCTGGCTCGATCGGCACATTTGGAATTAGCTAATGGGATTAATAATGATGATTAGAGGCTTTAAAGTGCTGCTCAAAAGAAAGCATTCAATCTTCATGTACACCCAATTCAAAATGGTGAAATAATATCTGCGTGCTCATAATCATTGTTATTGTGGTGATCCCTGTGAATAACACCTAGACCAGCGGTAGCACTGAACTTTGACCAATTTGTGGCTGTGCTAAGCCATTCTAGATTTTCTCTGTGTCTACAGTAGTTCCAGCATGCATGAGCGCATTTTCATATATGGTAGCACTGTGGCAAACACTGTTCTGCATCTCAACAGATTTCTTTATTGTCTTCAGTATCAGAAGATCTGCCCTGTTGTGACTATATAAAGACTGTAAAGTCAATTGTATGGGTGTTTCTCCAGATACAATTCTTTTTATCTTCAGTAATCTTTCTGTGTAAGCTGACTCTTTTATGTCTGTTAGGTTGGTTTCCCCATTGCTAATATGAACAGTCTCCACCATACTATTATCTTCCATGTGGACGTCCTCAGACGTGTCCATTGCAACATAGGTGTCAGGAGAAGCAATGCTACCAATATCAGGAGCATTTAAGCCATTAGATTCAACACGTGTTGGTAATGATGATTGACTAGAACTTGGGATATTGGATGACTGAGTTTTGGAATATGGTAGTTGATCTCTAACTTTCAGAAGGAAAGCCCGATACACATTCTCAAAAAGACCAAAAGCTACTTGAAAAGCCATCAAATCCCCATGTTTATCCTTGGACTCCAACAAGTTTTCCAAAATATTTGCAACACTTCCAGGCTCATCTAAGAACATAAGACACTGGCAGATACTTAGATAGTCAGGCGAGGGAAAACTTTGATAAATTTTAACAAGGAGATGAAAAACCTCAGATTTGTAATTTCTTATATGAAGAAATATTTGAGAGACATTGATGCAATAAGATAGCATTCCAGAAACATTGTCACTCTTCACAATTGCCTCTTCCGACTTATCAAGCTTTCTGTATTCAAGTGCGATGCCCACCGCCTGCTGAAATTTGCTTTCCAAAATGCATTTCTCTGCCTCTATTCTAGGGTCTATCTGAAGTGGCCCTTCATTTTATTCTACTGCTTTGTTTCGGAAAGCTATGTATTCATCTATGGCTTTGGGAAGTAAAACGAGCACGTAATCCGAATCCTCCGAAACATTAAACAAGCTTCCAGCACCTAATGCATAGGATAAGGAATCATTAAGCTTCCTGAGGTAATAAAAAGAAAAACCTTTGAAACGACCAACGCTGCAAGTTGCCTTTGATCAAAGGCTTCATCTTCATATAAGCTTTCTCTGAGATTTTGGCAGCCACCTGTAAAGCTCGATAAACTTAACAAAATTCACAATTCCATCGACTTTGACCACAAAACAACTGGTATCTACCTGCATTTTTTCATCATCTGAAGTAATTAGTCACTAATACGAGAAATTCAATGCATTCTTCTAATCACCAAACTGGAGTTATCAGCAGTGGCAAACACATTCACACATTCACTTGGAGCGAAAAAGTTGAAGTCGTTTGAAAAATTGAGAAGCAATGATAAAATTTTGGGCTGGAAGTTTTGTGCGTCGTGCGCAAGCCCAATGCGCCGCGGCCTTTGGGTGCGCCGCGCCAGAAGAAAATAACACGGCGTTTTTGAGCTGTATGCGTTGCGCACTGTGGGTGCGCCGCGCCTCTACCCAATGCGCCGCGCGAAAATTACACACACAGTCACGGCTTTAAAAACACAGTTTTCTCTTCCAATCTTCACACTCGACTTCCCTCTTAAGAAAATGAAATTCGAAAGTGGACAATATCTCATTGAACCATGAATTTTGATTTTTACTTTGTAATAACCCACTTTGTACAGTATGTAGAACTTTGGAACTTTGAAAAACTCTGTCTTTCATTTACTTCTCTGACCTTCTTTAGCTGAAATGATGATTCTTCTGTTGATTGTTTTGCAGGGATAGGAGCTGCTGAAAACTGGCAAGATGACCAGGGCTGCCTGAAGAACTATAAAACTTGAAAAACCTTATCAATCATGTATTAAACAAACTTAATGATTTCTTCTTCAAAACTCTGTTTTGAAGAAGAAATGTCCTTCAGCATTATTAATGATGAGAATCTTGGAATAAAAACTCACTGAAGACAACCTCATGGCCTGCGGGCATTATTCGACATTTCTGAGGACCAAACCCTAGATTGAGAAACTGAAAATGACATCTAAAACAAGAAATGCAATAAGAGAAATGATCTCTGATGGAGGACTGACAAGATCGAGTCTAACAATCACAATGCACTCAAACTACTTGCTGCCATATGATGCAAGTGCCATGCCAAGTTCCATCCACCAACATACCCTTCAAAGTAGGATATGTCACATGCTGACCAAACTCTTTTAGGAGTAGCCAACGCAGCCTTGCCTCCTGCTACCCTGTGTCATAGATCTGCAAGTGTCTCTCCAACCTCTTGCTCATCAATATCACCCATCCAAACAATGGTGAGTGTCTAATATCATGCTCCCAATGGGTATCTCTCCAATGGAGAATACCATCCTCCCAAATCAGAATTCTATCTTTGCATTTCATGGGATGTTGAAATACAATCTCTTGGAGATCTCCAAATGAAGACCACTCATCAATGACCAAGTTGACCGCATAAGGATCCAAATAATATGTAGGTAAAAAATTCTCATTATGATGTGAAGTGCTTATCAAGAAGTATCCATCATAATAATGGAAGATGTCATCCATCATAAGATGTCCTCCATCAACCATTTGCCTATCCCCTGCTACACATGTATAATGGTCACTGGAATGATCCAATAATGGTTGGGCCCCCAACTCATCACTTCTGCTCAAAGACAGCACTGCTGGTCTCCATGATGGTGCATCTTTTGTCTCAAGATCATGTTCAATGTTGAACACATAGTTCCACATTGCATTATTTAGGACAAGACTCGTCCTATCCTCCAAAACTCTACACTCCAACCCCAAGAGTTGTGTGAAGCTCAACAATGAATAACCAAGATTATTGTTTATCTCCTCCTTGAAAAAATCAAGGCTCCTTAGTGCATCGATAGTCTGCTGCTCCAAATCAACAATGTGCTTTGACCGTAGGTCATGCATTTGCTCTGATAGCATGTTTACATAATCCTCCATATGATGTGTTGTAATAATATGAAATGGAAATATGTACATACCTTGGTAAAGCTTGGGAACATCTTGTACTACTACAAGGGTTCTTTCCTCCAGTGTGATGACCTCCCCAACTACTGATGATGATGGCTGCTATTTTGTGGCTGCATTAGCGCTGGTATAAGTCTCCTCCTCTTCATGAATCTCCAGAATAGTGCATGGGAATCTAAATTTCAAGAGATCAAGTCCATTTTTGCAAAGGTGCAAGTGTTCTTTCCCTTGATGCAAGTACTCTTGCAGCAAGTGATGGTGTGAGTCTCTTCTCCTCTAATTTCTTATTGTCAAACTTATTGATCAACCTTTGAGTAAAATTTGCATATGCAGTGACTCTTGCATGACTCAAATGGCTAAACCACCAAATGTTTGCTTCACCCTCAAGGTGCAGCACTACAATCTCAACATATTCTCTCTATACTACTGGATGTAGCAGGAAAAATGTGTCCAACTTCATTCCCCAAGCTCTTGCTGTGCATGTGGATGATCCATCAAAGGTAGACAATAGAAATCTATTGCTGCAAAGTATTCTTTCTTCTTTTATTTGAATGAACTGTGAGAGAGTTAGATTCTCCTTGAAAGCTCTTGATTGAGATCTGTATTCTGCAAGATACTCACTTAGAATCTCATGATCTAAGTGTCCTCCATCTCCGTGCCTTTTGTCTTCTTCTTCAAAAGAAAAGGGCATAGTATGTTTCTTTGGAGCTCTATGCAATACCAGTTTTCTCTTCTGCTGATAGGAAGTGCATGGTCCTTCCTCATCTTGAAACCCTAATGAGGTCTCATTGTTTTTCTCCATTTTTCTTTGCTTGACCTCCTCGGTGAGGTCCCTATTAGATCTAAAAAGATACGAGATAAAACACATTCCTTCCATCATTCTGATCTCTTTCTCCTTCTTCTTATTTTCCTGATAGCATAGTGGCTGAGATCCATAAGCTGAGCCAAGATTATGCTCTGATACCACTGTAATATTCCCAAATGGGAAAAGCAGGAATATAATGCATAAAACTAGAAATAACAGTGATAAAACAACATATTTAATGCAATATGATCATATAGCCATCATATTAAGATCATAGCAGTAAAATGTATAGAAGTTCTTGAGGAAATAGTCACTCAAGTTTGGCAAAACAAGCCTCAAGAGAACATTTATGTTAAGTCCCTATATTAATATTGTAGTCCCTTATTATGTTAGTGTAGCCCCCCTTATTGTTATTGTTGTACCCCTGTAACCCCAATATTGTTATTATTGTGCCCTTACATTATTATTGTTAGGTCGGCTAGGATTACATTGTGGCCCCACTAGGATTATATTGTGGCCCCATGGACTCCTATATATAGAAGGAGGTTTTGGTAATTTGTTTCATCCCAGAATTGTTCATTTATGTAGTGTATTGGAGGTTTCCCCCTTGAATTGGCTTATTTCTAAGGCGTTGATATCACTTTTCTTCTATTTTTGGAGTTAGTTTCACAACATTTGGTATCAGAACTTTGAGATTCTAGGGTTTCGCTACTCCAAACAGGTCATCGTGGCATTTTCGCTATAAATTTTTTTCTACGAAGGGTCAAAATTTGAAATTTTTAGAGTGCGAATCAAAAATCCTGAGGAACATCATTGTAAAATTTCAGAGCTTAGTTCACAATATTTTCGGAGATATGATCTGTGCAAGTTAGGTCATTTTGCAGGCTCCTGAATTTAACCTAAACAGGTCATCATGGTATTTTCGTAATAACCTTTTTTCTACAAAGGTTTAGAAGCTAAAATTTTTAGAGTGTGAAGCCACAATACTAAGGAAAATCATCCAAAATTTCAGATCTTGGTTCACAATATTTTTGGAGAGATGATCTGTGGAAGTTAGGTATTTTTGCAAGCTCCTGAATTTAACCTAAACATGTCATTGCAGAATTGTCTCTATAACTTTCTTTCTACATGGGTTCAGAAGCTAAAATTTTTAGTGTGCAAAGCTGAAGTCCTGAGGAACATTGTCACAAAATTTCAGAGCTTAGTTTGCAATATTTCGGAGATATGGTCTGTGGAAGTCAGAGCTTTTTCAGGCTCCTGAATTTCATGTCAAAGAGGTGATCATGGGAAAATATTCATAACTCTCTCTCTGAGCATCAGATTGGAATTTTGTAAAAAGTGATTGGAAATATATGGACTATAGTTTCCTGTCTATAAATTTTAGAGCCAAAGGAGCAAACAGTGACACGTGGCAAGTCGTACAAGTTCGCTCTACTGAATAGGTCCATAATTAGGTCATTGTGGGAGAGTGGACATAACTTTGTCATAAATAATCAAAATTAAGTCAGAACTATGGCATTTTAAAGAAGCTTCAGAGGAATACTATAGGACCTAATTTTAGATATTGAGGATCTGCAAGTATAGAGATAAGTCAATTTCAATATCGAGCTCCTCAAAAGCAAGTAAAAGGTGTGTATTTGGTTTTTAAAATTGCATAGCGTTTGTTTGAAAAAGAAGTTTGAAGTGATTCCAAGGGCATATTTTAGAATTTTTATCAGTATTGGGTTCTATAATGCCTCCAAAAAATAATTCCATACCCATTAAGCCCTAAAAAATCTATACTATGACGCATGAAGAGGAAGAATTGCAGTGTGAGATATCAAAATTACGATACCAAATGCAACAAATTTTGATCTTATAAAGAGCAACCAAAGATGACATAGATGGTTTAAAAGAAGAAATGAAGGTTAAGTTGCATGGTTTGAAGGATCAAATAATAGCTAATATGGATGATAAATTAGTGGAAGATCACATCAAGCATCAACAAAAAGTTCTCCAACTCTCAAAGGATAACCTAAGATTGGTGCAGAATCTAATGAAACAACAGGAAGATCAACATCACATCGAAAGAATTTCTGAAGCAGTCACAAAAACAAGAACTCGACAAGTACGATCAATTTCAGAGTATCTCAGCAAGTGCGAGAACTTTCCTGTAGAATATTCCACATGGGAGGATGAGAATTTTATACGGAAGCATCAAGAAATAATCAAGTGTTGAGGACAACACTTGTTTGAACGAGAGGGGCATGTTAAGTCCCTATATTAATAGTGTAGTCCCTTATTATGTTAGTGTATCCCCCCTTATTGTTATTGTTGTACGCCTGTAACCCCCATATTGTTATTATTGTGCCCTTACATTATTATTGTTAGGACGGCTAGGATTACATTATGGCCCCACTAGGATTATATTGTGGCCCCATGGACTCCTATATATAGAAGGAGGTTTTGGTAATTTTATATCATCCAAGAATTGTTCATTTATTTAAAGTATTGGAGGTTTCCCCCTCGAATTGGCTTATTTCTAAAGCGTTGATATCTCTTTTCTTCTATTTTTGGAGCTGGTTTCACAACAATGTAAATGAAATATGAAGAACACTGCTACACAAAAAATTACCAAGGCTATGAATTTGAATTTTTATTAGATATAACTATTGCTAAATAATTTCAATACATATATCTGAAGTTATATGTCTCAAATAATATCGAGAACAGAGATCTAAGCCCCCAAGCACATTTCCAAGATAACCCGGAAAGGGTTTCCTGAAATACACAAAAATCTAGAAAATACAAATATGGCCCTAAGGCTGAAAAATATCTACAACTGGATAGATGAAAGGAGGTTGCTGATCTGATCTGGAAATGTATGGAAAATCCTTCTATAGATTCTCCAAATGAGAGATTGATCCCCTCACTGGAAATCTATCTCCCCCAACTAGGGCTCCAAACCCTCACATGAAACTACACGCTGAAATAACACAGTTTCTTCATAAAACTGCACTGTAATTGATATAAGTACCTTAGCCTATTGATGGCTGATGAAATTAAGCTCACGAATCTCCCTTAAAATCCTCCTAAATGAAGGGATGATCCCTCCACTGGAAAACAAGCTTAGAAGTTGGGTTTCTCAACCCTCCACTGCTGCACCCTGCAACAAAACACAATTTTGAACAAATACTGCCCTGTAGAAGAAATTTTTAGCCTGGCCTGATGCCGGATAGTGGAAAATGTAGTGCAAGACTCTCCCAAGAGGCCTCTCAAGGGAAGAGGTGGGATTCCTGACCGAGAACACCCTGTCCTAAACATCACTGCAATCTTAGCTAAACAGCTAAAGAGAGCACAAGTCTAAACAGACCATGTTATCACTCTAATAATTCCCAAAGTTGTGAGATTTTAGTTTATAGTTTTAAGAATATTAGAGGTAACCACAAACCTACTTTTAAACTCCAGGATCTAGCCTTCCTAGGGTTCATAGAGGGCTCTCTCTATAATATTTAACTTTCTTTTTTATGTTTGATTTTAGGCTAGTTATAAGGGAAATTTGGTTTTAAGATTTGGTTTGATTCGTGGGAAAAATCACTTAATGATATGGATAGTGATAAATATGTTTTTCCATTAGGCAAATGGAGTCAATGTGTCAAGCAGACAGCTCAAGATCAAGATCAAAAGACAAATATTTTTAGGGCAAGATAGACAAGTCATTAAAGATCTCTGAAGGCTAATTAGTGAAGTGGATTAATCGGGATAAAGAGAAGTTAAGAATTCTTTGATTTGGATAAGGAAGGAGAAGAAAGAGGTCATTCGAAAGAGGGAGAAATTAAGGGTTCCATACTCTCGAAATCAACAGAAAACATATAAATGATAAATAGTTTAGGATAGAGTGCTTTTAACAAATTATGTAATAATATTCCTGATTTATCATTCAAATTTAGAACACATTTATGAAAGTATGTAAAACATAAGAAGATAAGCAATGACAGTAGAAAGTACTTCACTTCAATGGCTCATCACATGAATCACAAAAACATAGTGACAACTGCTTAACAACTAGCAAGTTGTCCTATTTATTCAAATAAAATAGAAATGTTGTTTGGATTGGGTGCAGCTAGCTGTTGTTTGTCTTCAATGCTGGAAAAAGATCTTTTAATCTGTTTTTAAACTCTATCTTCTCATATGAATCTCTTTTACTGATACACTT
>CM076576.1:793011272-793154152 GCA_034641835.2 Pinus albicaulis | reverse complement strand
TGACTCAAATCTTTTTCAAATTCTGAGTCAAAGAAGATGCAAATCTGGTTCTAATCAACTCAAAATCTGAACCAGAGAAAAAGAAAGAACATCTCAAATAGAATTCAAAACAGAGCTGTAAAAATATGGAGGAACTGCTTTGAAATTTCAGATCTTGAAACCTTCAATTTTTTGTTTAAATTTCTGCAAAATAATGTCTATGTGCAGCTTGTTTTCTATGCCATAGATCACAGCAAGTCAAACAGTTTAATCTTGACTTGACTGTTTTTTCAATTTCTGTTTTAGAATTTAGAGAATGAGATCTGTTGGACAGTTTAATCCCAACAGATAAGTAGATTAGGTAGAGAATTATATGGACTCAACTGTTTAACCTGATTCCATGGAGAAATAAGGAGTAGAATTAGATTAGATTTCCTGCTTTCAAAAGAATAAAATGTTGTAAAAGAGTTTTCCAATCCAAGTGCACTCTAAAAAATGAAGAAAAAATGTTAGATCAGAAGGATTGGGTAGGTAGAAGTTGGTATTGATGAAAATCCATTGTTTTGTGGCTGCTAATTTGTTTTCAGAACACATCATCCAGAGAAAGAAAGTAGCCCAATGGATCAGGCATAGGTCAGCATCCCAGAGAAGAACAAATGGACGAGGCAACTGATCAGCCTACCAGAGAATGCAAGTCTGAATTCTTGATGCCTTCAAGAAGGCATCGTCCCCAAGTGGAGCCACTGTTGGCCACCTATAAACATTTTTATATCAAAATGTGGCCAAAGCATTGTTCAGTCTTCAAGGAACATTTTCATGGCAGAAAGTGTATCTCTTGAAGCCTCTGGCAGATACCATATCCTTTATTCAATCTTTATTTCTTTTCTCTTGACAACTCAGAAATTCTGCTAAAAATCCAAAGCCAAATACTGCTGCAAAACACCTTTTCTCCCTTGCTCTTCTTCCAAAGCTAACCTCATTTTCGACCCCTTCATTTTCCATAAAGAACCTCCATTTTTCCATTATTTTCCCTCCATTCTCCTTTTTCTCCAATCCCCCTTCATTAAAATTCCTTTCATAAGGCTCAAGACTCCTTCTTGACCCTATCAGAACCCACTGAAACCTTTGAAAATCATTAAAAATGCATTTTGTCTATGCATCAGACTTTAGCCCCTTTCGCTAATTCCCTTGCCCTTTCTTATTCACGTGTCCTGGTGCCAGAACCGGCCGCTGAGCAACCGGGCGCTAAACCAACGAATAAATCCATTGCTGGTTCTGTTTTTTCCTTTGTAAAGTTCAAAAACCCATATTTCCAAAGTTTAAACGTAAAATTTCAAAACACGTGGTGAAATATGAAAATGGGTGGACCCGCCGCGAGATCGCATCACAGCCGTTCATCCAACTCGCAGATCCGACGGTGCGGAGTGCACCTTTTCCGTGGTCCCCACCGTTCGAAAGCCGGTTGCCCAAAACCGGCGGTATCCTTCGCACCACTCTTTGGGCAAAGGCTGTTTTCTCCCAACGGCAAGCGATTCCATACAACGTTTGACGCGTGTCTTTTGTACGATTCAAAAACCGTCGTGCAACCGTCGTCCTTCGCGCGTTATAGTTCGGACCAGGACGCCCAGCGAAATTGATCTCCGCCGTCCGATCTGAGCCCACTCATCCAACGGTGATCGCTGGCCGAAGTTGCTCGATAATTAGCAAAGGTGCGCGCATGATAATCGGGCTATGGTGCAGCGGAAAATCAATCTCCGTCGTCGATCTAATCTGCAGATCGACGGCTTATATTCCGTTACCCTGATTCTTTGACCAGTCAGCATTTCTGGACCCGGGAAAATTATTCAACGAAGCTTTATTAAAAATTTTGGGATCCGAGCACATTTCATAAGGTTTTTGGGCTTTGTTCTCTGCCGTTGATCTGTGGGCCGATCTCATCCGACGGCCCACGATCGTTCCAATTCCTGAACATGATTTCATGACCATTTCACCGAAAACAAAGGTTTTTATCCATTTTCATTGCTTTTCCAAGGGAAATGACCCCTCCATTTGACTTTTCAACTTCTACTCCTGATCGTCGATCTTGCGCGATCGACGGTTCAGATCTGATCATTCTTCCACCTTCCTCTGACTCCATTTGATCAAATCCTGACCGTTGGATGATGCCATCCAACGGCCATGCTCCTCCACACGCCTTCCGATGTAGCGAAACCTATATATGCAATATTTTTTAACAGTTTGTTGTATTTTGCAAGGTTTTGAAGGTTTTTTCGTTATTTTCGAAAGAATGCAGAAGCAGAGGGTGATGATCCTCCAGCCTCTGTGCAATCAAGTAAAATCATTCACAGGGTTTAAATTTACATTCGATCAATGAATTCATGACCCATTGATGCTATTCGACCCTGTACAACCCTGCGCACCAGAAAATATAGTTAAATCGAGCATAAATCAAAGAAATTGGTGCCGAAGATAAAAATAATCAAAAACAGGAAGTTTGAAGACCAAAACACAGATTTCAAGTTAATTAAAGGTGTTTTGGGAACGACGAAGACATCTGTCGAGCTGAGAAACCCTCCACCGCCACAAACAGAGGCTAATTGAACCCTCTACAGCTCCTAAAGACACCTGCAGCCTCGCAGAGATTAAAGACTGTCGATACAATTAATGCAAATCAAATAATCTTATCTCTAATTGTCGGCCAAACCATTTTCGAAGATGAAGAACAGTTCAGAAGAAGATATGTCGATCTTTTGGTCTCAAAGAATAGAAACAGAGCTACTACAATCTGACACGAAGCATCATAATGCAACGAAGCTCCCACCGAGCTTAATTGTAGGTTTGAGTCCATTAATGCAGATAAACACCTATAAATTTCTTCATTGAAGCCCTCAAAGGCCGAAGAGTCATCAATCTGTATTAATTAACCTAGTAGATCTTTTATCAAATTCCACCAGCTCATTCTTCTATAAATACTTCTGAAGAAGATGAGAAAAGGTTGGTCTCTGGACATCTGAATGTATGTAATAGTTATTCTGAAGCTACTAAATTCCCTATATGCAATTTGAAGATACATAAGCTGATATGAAAAGATTGAAGTTGTAGAGACCCACCGGGCTTGCTGATTGTAACTGGTTCGAACATCAAATACAAGCTGCTGATTTATGGGATTCATGATTTGTGTCAATGGTGATGTGTTCCTCACTGTCTATTGTTATTTCCCTTAATGTTTTCACTCTGTTCACTTTCTCTGATAAAGAGCAGCAAACATAGACCTAAGATTTACTTTCAATAGTACCTTACTCTCACTGAAAGCTTTATTTTCTATGTTTTCTTCATTTGAACGTTCCCTTTGAAGAGTATATTAATGCAGGTTAGTTTAAAAGTACTTGCCTGATCTAGATTTCTCCTTAAAATGAATGTTTCTGTGTTTTCCTTAGAGTTTATTAAAGCAGGTTAGTTTCAAAGCACTTGCCTGATCTAGATTGCTCTTTGTGATCATCATATGTGTTTCCTTATTGAATATGCTGAAAGCAGGATAGTTTAAAAGCACTTACCTGATCTTAAGCTTTCAAACTGTTTTTAAATGTTTCCAGACTGAAAGTATTTCAATGCAGGCTAGTTTAAAAGTACTTCCCTGATCTTAGAATACTTTCATGTTTTTCTTCAAGTACATGTCAAAGCAAGATAGTTTAAAAGCACTTACTTGATCTCAAACTTTGCACTGATTCTTCATTGTTTGATTCTACACTTCTTTTCTGTTTCATCCCATAGAATCACTTTAAAAGATCCTTTGACATAAGTAACTTTCCCCATGGATCCTTCTTGAATCTTGCTGTCCAATTAAAATTTTCCTATGACTCCATAGCCCAAAGGGTTAAAACTGTCTTTGCCTATTCTGTCAGCTGAATCATTCTTTCACTTGCAGGCATCTTCACCCTTTCTTTTGAATTACTTTCATCTTCATCATGTCTGTGCCCAACCAAAAAACAAACAAACACAACCCATGCTCTTCAGAACTAGCCTAATATCACATTTCAGCTATTAAAGATCACATCTTTTGAACTTATTCATAGAGAGATCCCTCTCAGCTATTAAAGATCACATCTTTAGACTTATTCATAGAGAGATTCCTCTATGGATTCAGGAGGGCTAGATCCTTGAATCCCAAAGTGAATGACAGCCATCTCCCACATGACTTCTACACCCTAGTTAGTTACAAGGTTCTACATACTAGCGACCTACTGTAATTTTGAGTCATAGTTATGCCAATAACTTTGCAGACTTTTTAAGTTTTCCATACAACTATAAAAGCTCGGTAAAAACCCCAAAATATTTTATATTGGTATTTAATAAAACAGGAACATAAAATATTTCACTCTCGAAAAGAGTTAAAACTTCCTGAATACTCCACAATCCTGAACAGACCTTAAGACTCCACTGGGAAGAACCCTGATCATCATAATATCATTCAAACTCAGTTAGAGGACTGTAGGATTGAGATTTGTGTAAACAGACTAGCTAACCATTCAAATATTTTTATACCAGGTTGAACTTGTCTTGTTTATTTGGGTCTGAAAAACATATTATAGTAGCTCCTAGAAAGATTCACACTAGAACCCATCTTGACCCTGATCTACCTAAGATAGTTGATAACCCAGAAAGTATCCTTAGGAAGTCTCCTAAGGTTAAAATTATCCTCTGTTTTCAGATCACCCTTGAGAGCTAATTCAATTCCTAAAAACCTTGCAGCTCTACAAGAAACACATGGTGGTGGAACCATTAAAACATTTTACCTCCTTAGGAGCTAACAATCTTCCACCTGGCGACTCCACACTCTGAAACTCCCAGAAGGCCAAATGACTCCACTGGTAGAAGACCCTGAACTGAGTGACCAGACACAGTGACCTCCTTTTTGATTTACAAACATGATTCTAAGAATACAACGAAGATATGCCCCAATGAGTAGAGATCATATCCCTGGGTTTCCACATAAGATGCCCCAGGTGAATTGGGATGACAACCTGCCTGTTTTTCAAGGTGAAAAGTTTGATGACCCTCTACTACATCTCATCAAATTTCATATACATGTATGGAGGTTGAAAATTGAATGGCATGAAGACTGCCTAATGAAAATGTTCATGTTAACATTAGAAGGAAAAGCTAGGGATTGGTATGAATGCTTAAGATCTAGTAGTTTGTTTCCTTTAAGAGACCTTGAATATGTGTTCTATGAGAACTATAAAGAAAACACTACATCATTATCATGGGGTGCAATATATTATGATCCATCACAAAACATCTCCCAACACATCATAGATAATGATGAAGCTTTGGAAGAGATGCATCCTGAAGATCTTTTAACAGCCATTCATGAGTTTAATATCCTATTGAAAAATTTTAAGAACATAGATGAATCAGTTGAGGAAGAGATGATCCGAGCAGTAAAGAACATTCCTCAAGATATCCTTGAAAACTCAAATATTGATTCATCATCCCTTATAGCCGAGGCTCAAGAAGACATCCAGCCTCAAAATCAGTCTTCACAAGAGACAGAGAACTGTTGTACTCCTGTTCAAAGGAACATAGAAACATCCTTCCCTTTGACAGAAAAAGAGATAGATAAGACTAGTTATAAACAGTCAGTCTCTGAAATTTTTTGCGAAACAAATACTTTTGCCCATTCACATACAGAACTTTGTTGTGCAGATTTAGAAATTTCTTTTGTAGATCAGAATAAAAAAGGACCTGCTGAGAACACAATATGTTTGGCTGATGAAATTTTTTATTCTGATAGATTTCCAAATTTTGATCAGTCTGATGATGATGATGAGTTCCAAGAAAAAAATAATCACGCAGGGCAACCAACGTTTGATTGGTGTTATCAATTTCACCATCATCAGCTTGAAAGCCAAAAACATCCATTTCGATCCATCACCAATGGCTTTCACGTAATTGGAAATCAACAGCCTTTCAACTCAGAAGGTGAAGAGAAGAGCAATAAAGAAATTTTTGAGCAAAAGGAGTTTTCTCTTGGAAAAAAGGAAACCTTTAAACACACCCCTACTCAAGAATATAATAACCTCTTCACAGAATTCAGTCCACTAAACCAGAGCTTATCAGGGCTACAAGAGGACAATACTGCCAAATATGATGAGTCCTTCAGTTCAGAGGATGATGAAGATGAAGGAGAAAAATAAATAGAAGATTGTCCTGTTGTGGATATACCATCTTCTCAACAAGAAACTTCTCCCTTCACTCGTATTAGTCTGTCATATAAAGAGCCTAAATTTATATCAGAAGCAAGCATGTGTTTAGAGAAAGAAAATATTTCACAGTTTGCTATTGTGCAGGTTAAGGATGACGAAGCTTCCAAGCAAATTTCTGAAGATATGCTCCTCAGAGCTGAAGTCTTGGAAGCAGGAAATCTACCAGACATGGAGGACCAAAAAGAAGAGAACCTTCACCTTTTCTTTGTTGATCCTATGGAAGAATGTGTGGAAATCCCAACTGGCTCAAATTATCAAGCAGTGATCCTTTGCAGAAGCCAGAGACATGAAAAGCTGTCACCTTCTGTGATAGCCGTGATATTGAAGGTTAATCTTCAATATGTTCTATGGATACCTCTGACAAGCAGCTAGAGTTTCTACTTATTCCTGACATTACTCAGTTGGCTGCATTGGCATTTTTGTATCATATGATAAATGTGAATATTCCAAGTTAGAATAGGTTAGATAGGAATGTCAATAAAACTCAGTTCTGAGCATATAGTTAGTCGTTGTTTTGGACTTTGAAGAATACAAAGAATAAAAAATACAAAAACAAATAAAAGAAAGAAAAGAGAGACAGATTGACAAAAGCAGTAAAATTTTAATCCCATACTAAAAGGAGGATCACCCAAAGTGCAAGCTCAAATGCCACTCTCAAAAACACACTTCTAGTTAGTCAAACTCGTTTTAAATCTTGACCTAATTAGCTTTAAATTTTTCTGCTGATAGGATAGTGAATTTGATTTGCCAAACTGTTTAATCTTGGCTTATCAGTAGATATATTAGGATAGAAATCAAAGGTTCAAACATGCTCAAAACCTGAACCTAAGCTTCCAAGAAGAATGACTCAAATCTTTTTCAAATTCTGAGTCAAAGAAGATGCAAATCTGGTTCTAATCAACTCAAAATCTGAACCAGAGAAAAAGAAAGAACATCTCAAATAGAATTCAAAACAGAGCTGTAAAAATATGGAGGAACTGCTTTGAAATTTCAGATCTTGAAACCTTCAATTTTTTGTTTAAATTTCTGCAAAATAATGTCTATGTGCAGCTTGTTTTCTATGCCATAGATCACAGCAAGTCAAACAGTTTAATCTTGACTTGACTGTTTTTTCAATTTCTGTTTTAGAATTTAGAGAATGAGATCTGTTGGACAGTTTAATCCCAACAGATAAGTAGATTAGGTAGAGAATTATATGGACTCAACTATTTAACCTGAGTCCATGGAGAAATAAGGAGTAGAATTAGATTATATTTCATGCTTTCAAAGGAATAAAATGTTGTAAAAGAGTTTTCCAATCCAAGTGCACTCTAAAAAATGAAGAAAAAATGTTAGATCAGTAGGATTGGGTAGGTAGAAGTTGGTATTGATGAAAATCCATTGTTTTGTGGCTGCTAATTTGTTTTCAGAACATATCATCCAGAGAAAGAAAGTAGCCCAATGGATCAGGCATAGGTCAGCATCCCAGAGAAGAACAAATGGACGAGGCAACTGATCAGCCTACCAGAGAATGCAAGTCTGAATTCTTGATGCCTTCAAGAAGGCATCGTCCCCAAGTGGAGCCACTGTTGGCCACCTATAAACATTTTTATATCAAAATGTGGCCAAAGCATTGTTCAGTCTTCAAGGAACATTTTCATGGCAGAAAGTGTATCTCTTGAAGCCTCTGGCAGATACCATATCCTTTATTCAATCTTTATTTCTTTTCTCTTGACAACTCAGAAATTCTGCTAAAAATCCAAAGCCAAATACTGCTGCAAAACACCTTTTCTCCCTTGCTCTTCTTCCAAAGCTAACCTCATTTTCGACCCCTTCATTTTCCATAAAGAACCTCCATTTTTCCATTATTTTCCCTCCATTCTCCTTTTTCTCCAATCCCCCTTCATTAAAATTCCTTTCATAAGGCTCAAGACTCCTTCTTGACCCTATCAGAACCCACTGAAACCTTTGAAAATCATTAAAAATGCATTTTGTCTATGCATCAGACTTTAGCCCCTTTCGCTAATTCCCTTGCCCTTTCTTATTCACGTGTCCTGGTGCCAGAACCGGCCGCTGAGCAACCGGGCGCTAAACCAACGAATAAATCCATTGCTGGTTCTGTTTTTTCCTTTGTAAAGTTCAAAAACCCATATTTCCAAAGTTTAAACGTAAAATTTCAAAACACGTGGTGAAATATGAAAATGGGTGGACCCGCCGCGAGATCGCATCACAGCCGTTCATCCAACTCGCAGATCCGACGGTGCGGAGTGCACCTTTTCCGTGGTCCCCACCGTTCGAAAGCCGGTTGCCCAAAACCGGCGGTATCCTTCGCACCACTCTTTGGGCAAAGGCTGTTTTCTCCCAACGGCAAGCGATTCCATACAACGTTTGACGCGTGTCTTTTGTACGATTCAAAAACCGTCGTGCAACCGTCGTCCTTCGCGCGTTATAGTTCGGACCAGGACGCCCAGCGAAATTGATCTCCGCCGTCCGATCTGAGCCCACTCATCCAACGGTGATCGCTGGCCGAAGTTGCTCGATAATTAGCAAAGGTGCGCGCATGATAATCGGGCTATGGTGCAGCGGAAAATCAATCTCCGTCGTCGATCTAATCTGCAGATCGACGGCTTATATTCCGTTACCCTGATTCTTTGACCAGTCAGCATTTCTGGACCCGGGAAAATTATTCAACGAAGCTTTATTAAAAATTTTGGGATCCGAGCACATTTCATAAGGTTTTTGGGCTTTGTTCTCTGCCGTTGATCTGTGGGCCGATCTCATCCGACGGCCCACGATCGTTCCAATTCCTGAACATGATTTCATGACCATTTCACCGAAAACAAAGGTTTTTATCCATTTTCATTGCTTTTCCAAGGGAAATGACCCCTCCATTTGACTTTTCAACTTCTACTCCTGATCGTCGATCTTGCGCGATCGACGGTTCAGATCTGATCATTCTTCCACCTTCCTCTGACTCCATTTGATCAAATCCTGACCGTTGGATGATGCCATCCAACGGCCATGCTCCTCCACACGCCTTCCGATGTAGCGAAACCTATATATGCAATATTTTTTAACAGTTTGTTGTATTTTGCAAGGTTTTGAAGGTTTTTTCGTTATTTTCGAAAGAATGCAGAAGCAGAGGGTGATGATCCTCCAGCCTCTGTGCAATCAAGTAAAATCATTCACAGGGTTTAAATTTACATTCGATCAATGAATTCATGACCCATTGATGCTATTCGACCCTGTACAACCCTGCGCACCAGAAAATATAGTTAAATCGAGCATAAATCAAAGAAATTGGTGCCGAAGATAAAAATAATCAAAAACAGGAAGTTTGAAGACCAAAACACAGATTTCAAGTTAATTAAAGGTGTTTTGGGAACGACGAAGACATCTGTCGAGCTGAGAAACCCTCCACCGCCACAAACAGAGGCTAATTGAACCCTCTACAGCTCCTAAAGACACCTGCAGCCTCGCAGAGATTAAAGACTGTCGATACAATTAATGCAAATCAAATAATCTTATCTCTAATTGTCGGCCAAACCATTTTCGAAGATGAAGAACAGTTCAGAAGAAGATATGTCGATCTTTTGGTCTCAAAGAATAGAAACAGAGCTACTACAATCTGACACGAAGCATCATAATGCAACGAAGCTCCCACCGAGCTTAATTGTAGGTTTGAGTCCATTAATGCAGATAAACACCTATAAATTTCTTCATTGAAGCCCTCAAAGGCCGAAGAGTCATCAATCTGTATTAATTAACCTAGTAGATCTTTTATCAAATTCCACCAGCTCATTCTTCTATAAATACTTCTGAAGAAGATGAGAAAAGGTTGGTCTCTGGACATCTGAATGTATGTAATAGTTATTCTGAAGCTACTAAATTCCCTATATGCAATTTGAAGATACATAAGCTGATATGAAAAGATTGAAGTTGTAGAGACCCACCGGGCTTGCTGATTGTAACTGGTTCGAACATCAAATACAAGCTGCTGATTTATGGGATTCATGATTTGTGTCAATGGTGATGTGTTCCTCACTGTCTATTGTTATTTCCCTTAATGTTTTCACTCTGTTCACTTTCTCTGATAAAGAGCAGCAAACATAGACCTAAGATTTACTTTCAATAGTACCTTACTCTCACTGAAAGCTTTATTTTCTATGTTTTCTTCATTTGAACGTTCCCTTTGAAGAGTATATTAATGCAGGTTAGTTTAAAAGTACTTGCCTGATCTAGATTGCTCCTTAAAATGAATGTTTCTGTGTTTTCCTTAGAGTTTATTAAAGTAGGTTAGTTTCAAAGCACTTGCCTGATCTAGATTGCTCTTTGTGATCATCATATGTGTTTTCTTATTGAATATGCTGAAAGCAGGATAGTTTAAAAGTACTTACCTGATCTTAAGCTTTCAAATTGTTTTTAAATGTTTCTAGACTGAAAGTATTTCAATGCAAGCTAGTTTAAAATTACTTCCCTGATCTTAGAATACTTTCATGTTTTTCTTCAAGTACATGTCAAAGCAAGATAGTTTAAAAGCACTTTCTTTATCTCAGACTTTGCATTGTTTCTTCATTGTTTGATTCTACACTTCTTTTCTATTTCATCCCATAGAATCACTTTAAAATATCCTTTAACATAAGTAACTTGCCCCATGGATCCTTCTTGAATCTTGTTGTCCAATTAAAATCCTCCTATGACTCCATAGCCCAATGGGTTAAAACTGTCTTTGTCTCTTCAGTCAGCCAAATCATTCTTTCACTTGCAGACATCTTCACCCTTTATTTTGCACTACTTTCATCTTCATCATGTCTGTGCCCAACCAAAAAACAAACAAACACAACCCATGCTCTTCAGAACTAGCCTAATATCACAATTCCAGCTATTAAAGATCACATCTTTAAACTTATTCATAGAGAGATCCCTTAACCACTGATACTCTTTCATCTGCTTGAGGATGTTTTACTGCTGTAAATTCTGTTTTTATTGTGTAAAAACAACAATATGTTTTTCTTCCTCTTTCACTATAAAACTATTTTTACAGCAAATCAGTAAGCTTCTGCCAAAATTCTGCATCAGGTAATTTGATCTTAGTAAGTTTTCTATAATTTTCATCAGCCTCTGTGTGCCTAACAAAAGTTGGTTTGACCACAAAGAGATGCTTTATCTCATGTTGCAAATAAAACAAATCTTCAATTCTTTGTGCAATACTTTGCCTGTAGGTAATCCTTGCCAATCTGCCTTATTCACCTGTTATTTGGAAAAATCTTTGATCTTCTTGTTGTAATCATCTTGATTCATTAATTTGTCATTTAAAACAAGATTATTTGGCAAGCCTTTTTGCCTTAATGTGTCAATTTTTACCATAAATCTAGTTATGGCCAAATCCATGTTTTGGCACTTCTCTTCAAGCCGCTTCATCAAATTTTTCTTTGTAATTACCTTTCTCACGTCAAGAATTGTTTCAATTCTATCAGTTATGCCTATCTCATCCAATTCTTGTTTGTTTTTGGTGTTGAGAAATTTGATTATTTCTAGGGCCTCTTCAGGTTTGGCACCTAGTTCTTCCTTTGTTTTCACAATTTCTTCTTTTGCTACTTTAAGCAAGTCCTTTTGTTCATAAATTACCTGAATGCATGTTATGGTATTCTAAAGCTTCTAGACACTCATTGCCTTTGTATTCATAGTATAATAAAGCATTTCAGAGCTCTATTTATGAAACTCAATTTGATCTAAAGGATTAATGATTTCTACTGGTATTTCTAAGTCAACTTTCTTATAATCTGCTGTTGTTTGAGGTGCTTTGATTGTAGGTTGAAGTATATACATCATCAAATTCTTATTTGTATAGTCAAAAGCTAAGAGAATCCTATTTTTATTGCCTGGAGTTTGCTTCAAATACTGTGAATAAATTTCATTCTTTATCTCCTCATTCTTGGCCTTGATCTGTTTGTATTTTTCTTTGATATCAAAATATGTATTCTCTACTTGCTGTGATGATGATGCCTCAATGATTTGTTGTTTTTTAATCATTTGAGTGTCTAAAGTATCATTTTATTTCTCATTCACAATAACTGTAGCAGCATCTGTGTTTTTCTCTGTGTTTTCTTCATCTAGTACCTAATTGTTTCTTTTTCCTTATCCACTCGATTGAGCTTGGGTTTCTTGTTACATCTAAGCTTGAATCTGGTCTCTGTTGTTGTTTCAGTTGTATAAGTGCCATATTCTCTGACTCTTTTGGTAGTTTTTTCCTCTTGATTTCTAGTTTTAAAGGTGTGACTAGTATCACACTATTTAACAGTTTCCATCAAGGTATTATCCAGCCACTCTATTTGATAAGCAAACTGTTCAATCTCAAGCCTTTTATCATGGATATAAGGGGTTAACTTGCATTTTACCCTCATATTACTAAGTATTCCATGAGGATCATAATTCCACAAGAAAATTTCTTCAAATTTATATTCCAGCAACTGTTTTGCTGCCTTTGTACCTGAAACCCTGTGATTGCAAATGAAAGGTCCTACCTGGTTCTTCAACTTGAATTGAGTCTTCTTTTTGGCAGCCAAGAATTTTATAGAATCTGAATTGAGAATTTATCTTATGTACTCCAAGGCAAACACTCTCATTGCCAAGTATTTTGGAAACTTATATGGCAAAAGTTTTGACCCATAGACTCTAATCTCTGTATGATTTTGGTAAAGGTACCAATCTCCAGTTCTGCTTTGTTCTGACAATTGTAACACTTTCTTTATCTCATTGCTTATTCTTGGTTGTACACTGTTTGTAAGCATATTTATCACTGGATGAACAAAACAATATACAAAATCCACATAAGTGATTTCTGTTGATTCTTTTCTTATTAGAGAGGTATAGAAGATGACTGACAATGGATTACCTTCTACATCCAATTTCTAAAGGTTTATTGGGAATTTTTCTGCTTGGAAGAAAAGGAACATGTGAAAGAAAAAGGATGTATATCTGAAAACTCCTTCAGTGGGAAATTTTACAAGCTTATCATGGATACTATTAGCTATTTATTCAACATAATTTTAAATGACAAAAGGAGGTTGACCAGGCACAAAAGTAGATAGAAAACCAAGAATTGACGCATCAGTAAAATAACCTAGGATAAAGGATAACATTGAAATGGCATGCCTTGATCCTTCAGGAAACTTGGAAGATGAGTAGGGAGGGTTAATATTTGGAACTTCAACATATGCAGGCATGAATGTTTGGAAGATCTGAAATTTCCTAGGAAAGTCTAACTGAATATAAAGCTTTGTAAGAGATTCTATGGATAAGGGATCTGCATTGGGATCTGGTGTCAACTGAAGCATTAGGTTTATAGACTTTGCAGTAATAGTGAACAATACTTCTTTGTTAGCATCAACCATAGCTCTTTGGTCAGTGGAATACTAGGTTTGACATAGCCTAATGACTTTTGAACACTAATGAGTATGTGGACCTACATACTTGGGTAAATTGGACTCCCAAATCTGTACTTCATCTCCCTGATCTAAGGATTTTTCTAGACTCCATTAGTGGAGGTCTAAAAGATTGAACTCTATCACTGGATCAATTATTTTGTAATCAACATCAGCTAGGGGTGTATGCTCAATATCTACAATAGGAGGTTGTAGTGGGTTGACAACAATGGTACTTTTAGAGGCCATTTCTGGGTTTATTTTTGACAATTTTGACCTTCTGAATGTTAAAACTTTGTTTTTTAGGCTTTTTATACTCTTCTGTAAGTTTAAACTGTTTAAATAAGGTATTTTTGGTTTACAGAGGTTTATTGAATAGAAAAATGTACAATCAGGCTTTCTTCTAGTTTTAACCTTCAAGTTGGTTCCAAAATTGATCTTCAAATTATTTTACAAACTCAGAAAATGTACAACAAGGGGTTTTTCTGCTTTTTTTTTAGATAAACTGGACTAAAAACAGTTTAATTTCATGCATAAAAGAGGTTCTAAGTATTTTCAAAGGGGTTTGAATTTAGTCATGGGTTCTCTAAGGTCTACAAAAGGCTAAAACTACTTGAAATATCTTTAGTTTTGATTTAAACAAGTTACAGTATTAGATACTAGGGTTTCATCAAGGTTTCACATCAAATACATTCTTTGAGGGAAAATACACGTCTTTTTATGGACAAATAGGCTTCACAAGGTTCAAATTGATAGAAATAACTCTTTTTGATGACGAGGAGGTTACTTTTTTCGAAGAATACATATTTTTTGTAGGTATTTTGTCTCGAAAAAGGGTTTCTGAGGCATCAGAGAGCTTTTGGAAACCACTGAAGTATTTTGGATAAAAATTGGATTCTTTATGCAGTTACAGCAGCAAATTTAATGAATTTTATGGTCCTTTAGGCATGAAAATGGGGTATATCGCTTGTTTCTTCAGTCGAAAGGGTTTAAACGCGTAGAAAACTCAGAAAAAGGTTTAAACTAGGTGAGTTTGTAGTTTTGTAGAACAGTCAGGTTTTAAACAACAACTGCATTCAATGATGGTCAAGTCAGAGGAAAGGTGGTTTGGCACTGAGGGGAGAAACCATAAGAGGTTATTGCATGATGAGAAAATGGTAAGTGGTTTATTTGGATCGGATGTGATCCAATTATTAAACGCGACGTGGAGGAGAGAGAATAGGGTAATACAACCTATTTCGCAAATCTCAAATCGATTAAGTTTGGCGCTATTGAAATTGTGATATTGCATATGGATCGTTGGATTAGGTTAAGGCGATGCGAATGGTGGAGATTGAGCGGTGGATTAGCTCGGCCTATGGGGTGTGGGGCCTAGGAGTTTATATGCAGCAGGGTTAATAAACTATGTTTAAACATAGTTTAAACATAATTTTAATGTTTCAATGTGACGGGCGGGATATGCGAATTTACACAGTAAATGTGTGATATTCATGTGTATTGCGAAGAGAGGGCTATATTATAAATAATATTTTTTTACCTGTGGGGGAAGCAGGATAATATATCACGTGGGGTAATATAACCATAGGTTAAAGTTAATATAGTGGGTTTGGGGTATTAAATAAAGGAATTAATATAACTACGGGGAGGGGTATTATAATGGAATTAATAAAATATGTTAAAGTTAATATGAAATGTGAGCGGAAATGCATATTAACACTAAGTATAGTGTATTTAAGTGCTATTGGCACATTTTTCATAGTGGTGGCCCCTTTTTATACTTACAGTTAGTATAAATATCACTTTATGGGTTTTTGAAGGTTTTTTGCATGAAATGAGATTATTTAAAGGGGATTTTTACTTTCCCTAAGCAAAAAGTGTTTTGACTTAGGAAAAGGGATTATATCTTTGGAAAAGGGTGATTATTTTGAGGAAATGGGTTTTTATGAAGGGAATTCAATACTTGTTACCAATCGGTTTTTAAGCCTTGGGTTTGGTCCCAACAAAAGTCAGAGAAATGCTCTGAGCTTTTTTAACTGAAGGTTTTGAGTACTGAATACTTGAGGGGTGGGGAAATTAGTAATTTTTCCAAAAGAGGCTTTATTACATTCCTTTTTACAACTTCTTTCTACCTACCCATCATTATTCTAACATTTTTTATTATTATTTGCATGGGTGCATTTAAACTTGCAAACCCTTATTCATTTTTCTTTTAAAACATGAAACTATCTAATTCTGACCTTATTTTATCCGAGGGCTTAGATTAAACTGTTGAGCTCCTCATTTATTCTCTATCTAACTACTGATTTTTCAAGTTTAAACTGTTTGACATATCATTATTCTTTATCTATAAACATGAAATTCAAA
This sequence comes from Pinus albicaulis, assembly GCA_034641835.2. Taxonomy (NCBI): domain Eukaryota; kingdom Viridiplantae; phylum Streptophyta; class Pinopsida; order Pinales; family Pinaceae; genus Pinus; species Pinus albicaulis. Next base: position 793,138,140 of record CM076576.1, on the reverse strand, counting down.
GCATGAAAAATTTAAGATTAAACTATTTAACTCATCAAGGATTGTAGCATTTTGAACAAGCTGCACATAATCATTATTTTTGCAATAAAAGTAAAAAGGTAGTGGCATTTTGACTTGCATCACTTTCATGTTTTATTCTTATCTCTTTTTGCTTTTTGGGTTTCATTTTTCTATCTTTTTTATCTTTTCTTTTCAAGTCCTTTGATATTTCTTTTAGGACTTTTACCCTCTTTTCATTTTTTATTATTTTCAAATATGGGAAAACAACATGCATAAAGAAAAGTATGTACATATTATAAGACTAATCAAAGTCAATTACAAAATTATGCATGCTATTATTATAGGACCCTAACAGTGGCTCCACATGGGGATGGAATTTTGTGGCGAAATGTCAAGAAATTTAAGATCAGCAGCCTTCTCTATTGGGTTGTTCCCATATATGCAACATGGTCTATCATATAATCTGTAACTGGACATCTCATACTAAAACCAAACCTTTTCTGCAAACTGAAATCTGAAAACACACTGAACTGAAACTGAAAAGATGCTTAGAATTCTAAGCTTATTTTCACTCATCTACCTACTCTAATCTACTGATAATATTTTTGAATAAGGTAATACAAAAATGCCAATGAAGCGAGTCACGTAGTTGTAGAAATGAATGGATAATTTGACTGCTTGTCATCAAACTTGGAAGCATAACTTGATCATGTGTCTTCATAATCAAAGATATGATGTGTAATGGAAACTGCTGATGTATTTGATCCTCATAGAGAAAACATGTTTGCAGACTTGAGCTAAAAATAATCTCCATATAATTTCTATAGGATCATTAAAAGCATGATGTATGATTTGTGCTTCTAGGCCTTCAATGACTAATTAATTAGTTGTATCCTTAATATTAAACCCTGAAACTATTTCTTCAGTCTTGTACTTGAAAGCATAATCATCCTCAATCTGCAAGTCAAAAGGTAGTACAATTTCCTCTTGCTATGGAGAAGGAATATTTTCCAAGAATTCTTTAGGATCTCGGAAATTATAAGACTAAATTTGAGAATGCAAAAGTTTAATGCCATTTTCATATTTTTCAGAAACTAACTCAAGAACACATATTTTAAGTTGAGGAGAACATTTTCTTGATTTCAAAATAAGAAAGATAGCTCTCAGAAAATCCTCATCAAGTTGAAATTCTAATAACCCATCCCTGAATTCATTGAAAATCTCATGAGATGAAAGGTTTGCCACAAACCCTGTCATCTTGTATCACCATTAATGATTTGGAATATGGATTCTTTGGTTATGGAGTTTCTTCTGAACTTTGAAGTTCTAGATCTTAGACAATGGAGTCACCAGGTGGATGATTTTAACCTTTGTATGTCTGATCACTTTCCACCATCATTGATCAGATCTGAACCTGTAGAATATTTTGAAGAAAATGTTAATCTTCTCCAGTATGGTCGCCAATATGTTATCACTCTAATAATTCCCAAAGTTGTGAGATTTTAGTTTATAGTTTTAAGAATTTTAGAGGTAACCACAAAACTACTTTTAAAATCTAAGATCTAGCCTTCCTAGGGTTCAGAGAGGGCTCTCTCTATAAGATTTAACTTTGTTTTTTATGTTTTATTTTAGGCTAGTTATAAGGGAAATTTGGTTTTAATATTTGGTTTGGTTTGTGGGAAAAATCACTTAATGAGATGGATAGTGATAAATCTATTTTTCCATTAGGCAAATGGAGTCAATGTGTCAAGTAGACAACTCAAGATCAAGATCAAAAGACAAATATTTTCAGGGAAAGATAGACAAGTCACTAAAGATCTTTGAACGCTGATTAGTGAAGTGGATTAATCGGGATAAAAAGAAGTTAATAATTCTTTGATCCGGATAAGGAAGGAGAAGAAAGAGGTGATTTGAAAGAGGGAGCAATTAAGGGTTCCCCACTCTGGAAATCAGTAGAAAACATATAAATGATAAATAGTTCAAGACAGAGTGCTTTTAACAAATTATGTAATAATATTCCTGATTTATAATTCAAATTTAGAACACATTTATGAAAGTATGTAAAACTTAAGAAGATGAACAATGACAGTAGAAAGTACTTCACTTCAATGGCTCATCACATGAATCTTGAAATATGATGCTTTATGGTTTTGATCCAGTCTGCTACTTGAACTTGCTACAAGAAACCCTTCAGGTACAACAAAAATGACTATAGAAATATTCAGCAATTTATTCCACAATAATACTTCAAAGAGTGAAGTATTTATACAAAAAGTGTTACAAAATATCCTAGAACACTCATAGGATTTTTATAAGGAAAATAAAATATCTTTTACAAAAATATAGTGACAGCTGCTTAACAACTAGCAAGTTGTCCTATTTATTCAAATAAAATAGAAATGTTGTTTGGATTGGGTGCAACTAGCTATTGTGTTGTCTTCAATGCTGGCAAAAGATATTTTAATATGTTTTGAAACTATATCTTCTCATCTGATACTCTTTTACTGATACACTTTAACCACTGATACTGTTTCATTTGCTTGAGCTCTATTTTACTGCTGTAAATTTTGTTTTTACTGTGTAAAAACAACAATCCGTTTTTCTTCCTCTTTCACTGCAAAACTATTTTTTATAGCAAATCAGTAAGCTTCTGCCAAAATTCTTCATCAGGTAATTTGATCTTAGTAAGTTTTCTAAAATTTTCATTAGCCTTTGTGTACCTAACAAAAGTTTTTTTGACCATAAAGAGATGTTTTATCTCATGCTGCAAATAAAACAAATCTTCAATTCTTTTGTGCAACACTTTGCCTGTAGGTAATCCTTGCCAATTTTCCTTGTTCACCTATTCTTTGGCAAAATATCTGATCTTCTTGTTGTAATCCTCTTGCTTCATTAATTTGTCATTTAAAACAATATTATTTGGCAAGCCTTTTTGCCTTAATGTGTCAAATTTTACCATAAATCTAGTTTTGGCCAAATCCATGTTTTGGCACTTCTCTTCAAGCTGCTTCATCAAATTTTTCTTTGTAACTACCTTTCTTACTTCAAGAATTGTTTAAGTTCTATCAGTTATGTCTATATCATCCAATTCTTGTTTGTTTTTGGTGTTGATAAATTTGATTATTTCTAGGGCCTCTTCAGGTTTGGCACCTGGTTCTTCCTTTGTTTTCACAATTTCTTCTTTTACTACTTTAAGAAATTCCTTTTGTTCATAAATTACCTGAATGGAAGGCCAATTATCATTGATTGACTCAATGATCTTGGACCACAACTGGTTTTTTATGAAAGCCATTGGTTCTTTTAAAGTCAACTCTGCTTCAACTTTCTTCAACTGTTCACTTGCCCTTTTGGATTTATTCCTCATATTTAGCATTAATTTGAGCTAATTTCTTGGCATCTTCAAAGTTATTGATTTATTCTTTCAGCCTATTGATCTCATTACTCTGTATAGACATCTCTTCCATATCTTTAATGAGCTTGCTTGTCTCATCTATTTGTTGCACTGCTGATGTAGATGATTTTGTAGCTGAAGTAGTGGAAGATGTCACTAGCACAACTGTAGCCAATGGGAATTTTGGTGCCAATTATTCTGTTAAGGTTGAAGGAACTGTTGTAGTTACTATGGTGATGACTGTAGGATGAATACTTTGAGTTTTGACAGTTTCCTTCTCTTGGAAAAGCTTGTCCATTTCTATCTCCATGTCCTTAATCTGTGCTGTCATTTGTAGTATGAGACTCATCATCTCATCTTTCTATTTTGCCTCTTGCATAATCTCTTTAGTCTGTGGATGTTCTGTTGGAGGAAGCTTAAATTTTTTTCTAAGTGCTGCTATTTCAGCATTTTTCTTCTTTATCATCTCTTCTGCAGGTTTTACATTTTCAGGGTCATACCCTACTTCAATTACCAGTTCTTCTGAAGACTTGATTCTAGTGTCTTTAGCATGAGAAGAGGCCTTTTCAGTCCTAATATTATCTCTCAAATTGGTTATGGTATTATGAAGCTTCTGGACACTCATTTCCTTTTTATTCATAGTAGAATAAAGCATTCCAGAGCTTTGTTTATGAAACTCAATTTGATCTAAAGGATGAATGCTTTCTACTAGTATTTCTAAGTCAACTTTCTTATAATCTGCTGCTGTTTGAGGTGCTTTGACTGTAGGTTGAAGTATAGACATTATCAACTTCTTATTTGTATAGTCAAAAGCTGAGAGAAGCCTGTTTTGATTTCCTGGAGTTTGCTTCAAATACTGTGAATAAATTTCATTCTTTATCTCTTCATTCTTGGCCTTGATCTGTTTGTATTTTTCTTTGATATCAAGGTCTATATTCTCTGCTTCCTATGATGATTATGCCTCCATGCTTTGCTATTTTTTAATCATTTGAGTGTCCAAAGTATCATTTTCTTTCTCATTCACAATAAATATAGCAACATCTATGTTTTTCTCTAAGTTTTCTTCATCTAGTACCTCAATTGTTTGTTTTTCCTTATCCACTAGATTGAGCTTGGGTTTCTTTTTATATCTAAGCTTGAATCTGGTCTCTATTTTTGTTTTAGCTGTATAAGTGCCCTCTTCTCTGACTCTTTTGGTATTTTTGTCCTCTTGATTTACAGTTTTCAAGGTGTGATTAGTATCACCCTGTTTAACTGTTTCCATCAAGGTATTATCCAGCCACTCTTTTTGAGTAGAAAACTGTTCAATTTCAATCCTTTGATCATGGATATAAGGGGTTAACTTGCATTTTACCCTCATATTACTAAGTATTGCATGAGGATCATAATTCCACAAGAAAATTTCTTCAAATTTACATTCCAGCAACTGTTTTGCTCCCTCTGTACCTGCATCCCTGTGATTGCAAATGAAAGGTCCTACCTGGTTCTTCAACTTGAATTGAGTCTTCTTTTTGGCAGCCAAGAATTTTATAGAATCTAAATTGAGAATTTGTCTTATGTACTCCAAGGCAAAAACTCTCATTTCCAAGTATTTTGGCAACTTATATGGAAAAAGGTTTGACCCATAGACTCTAATCTCTGTATGATTTTGGTAAAGGTACCAATCTCCAGTTCTGCTTTGTTCTGACAATTGTAACACTTTCTTTATCTCATTGCTTATTCTTGGATGTACACCGTTTGTAAGCATGTTTATCACTGGATGAAAAAAACAATCTAAAATATCCACATAAGTGAATTCTTTTGATTCTTTTCTGATTAGAGAGGTCCAGAAGATGATTGACAATGTATTACCTTCTACATCCAATTTCTGAAGGTTTATTGGGAATTTTTCTGCTTGGAAGAAAAGGAACATGTGAAAGAAAAAGGATGTATATCTGAAAACTCATTCAGTGGGAAATTTTACAATCTGATCATGCATACTATCAGCTATGTATTCAACATAATTGTAAATGACAGAAGGAGGTTGACCAGGCACAAAATTAGATAGAAAACCAAGAATTGACTCATCAATATGCTCATCAGTAAAATAGCCTAGAATAAAGGATAACATTGAAATGACATGCCTTGATCCTTCAGGAAACTTGGAATATGAGTAGGGAGGGTTAATCTTTGGAATTTAAACATATGTAGGCATGAATGTTTGGAGAATCTGAAATTTCCTAGGAAATTCTAACTGAATATAAAGCTTTGTAAGAGCTTCTATGGATAAGGGAACTGCATTGGGATCTGGTTTTAGCTAAAGCATTAGGTTTCTAGACTCTGCAGTAATAGTGAGCAATACTTCTTTGTTAGCATCAACCATAGCTCTTTGGTCAGGGGAATAGTAGGTTTGACAAAGCCTAACGACTTCTGGACACTGATGAGTATGTGGAACTACATACTTGGGTAATTTGGACTCCCAAATCTGTACTTCATCTCCCTGATCTAAGGATTTTTCTAGACTCCAGCAGTGGAGGTCTAAAATATTGAATTCTATCATTAGATCAATTATTTTGTAATCAACATCAGCTAGGGGTGTATGCTCAATATCTACAATAGGAGGTTGTAGTGGGTTGACAACAATGGTACTTTTAGAAGCCATTTTTGGGTTTATTTTTGATAATTTTGACCTTATGAATGTTAAAACTTAGTTTTTTAGGCTTTTTATACTCTTATGTAAGTTTAAACTGTTTACAGAAGTTATTTTTGGTTTAAAAAAGGTTTATTGAATAGAAAAAGGTACAATCAGGCTTTCTTTTGGTTTTAACCTTCAATTTGGTTCCAAAATTGATCTTCAAATTCTTTTACAGACTCATAAAATGTATAACAAGGGGTTTTTTTGCTTTTTTTGGATAAAATGGACTAAAAGCAGTTTAATTTCATGCATAAAAGAGGTTATAAGTATTTGCAAAGGGGTTTGAATTTAGTCATGGGTTCTCCAAGGTTTGAAAAACGTTAAAACTCCCTGAAACATCTTCAATTTTGATTTAAACAAGTTATAGTATTCGATGCTGGGGTTTCATCAAGGTTTTGCATCAAATACATTATTTGAGGACAAATACAGGTCTTTCTATGGACAAATAGGCTTCACAAGGTTCAAATTGACAGAAATAGCTCTTTTTGATGATGAGGAGGTTACTTTTTTCGAAGAATACCTATTTTTTGCAGGTATTTGGTCTCGAAACAAGTTTTCTGAGGCATTGGAGAGCTTTTGGAAGCCGTTGAAGTCTTTTGGATGAAGATTGGATTCTTTATGTAGTTACAACAACAAATTTAATGAATTTTTTGGTCCTTTAGGCATGAAAATAGGGTACATCGCTTGTTTCTTTAGTTAGAAGGGTTTAAATGCTCAGAAAACTTAGAAAAATGTTTAAAATGAGCGAGTTTGCAATTTTGTAGAACATTCAGGTTTTAAAAAGTAACCGCATTCATTGTCGGTCAAGTCAGAGGGAAGGTGGTTTGGCGCCGAGGGGAGAAACCATAAGTGGTTATCACATGATGAGAAAATGGTAAGTGGTTTATTTGGATCGGATGTGATCCAATTATTAAACGTTGCGTGGAGGAGAGAGAATAGGGTAATACAACCTATTTCACAAATCTCAAATCGATTAAGTTTGACGCTATTGAAATTGCGATATCGCATATGGATCGTTGGATTGGGTTAAGGCGATGCGAACGATGGAGATTGAGTGGTGGATTAGTTCGGCATATGGGGCGTGGGGCCTGGGAGTTTATATGCGGCGAGATTAATAAACTATGTTTAAACATAGTTTAAACATAATTTTAATGTTTTAATGTGACAGGCAGTATATGCGAATTTACACAGTAAATGTGTGATATTCATGTGTATTGCGAGGAGCGTGTTATATTATACATAATATGTTTTAACCTGTGGGGGAAGTAGGATAATATATCACGTGGGGTAATATAACCATAGGTTAAAGTTAATATAGTGGGTTTGGGGTATTAAATAAAGGAATTAATATAACTACGGGGAGGGGTATTATAATGGAATTAATAAAATATGTTAAATTTAATATGAAATGTGAGCGGAAATGCATATTTACACTAAGTGTATTTAAGTGCTATTGGCACATTTTTCATAGTGTTGGCCCCTTTTTATACTTACACTTAGTATAAATATCATTTTATGGGTTTTTGAAGGTTTTTTGCATGAAATGAGATTAGGTAAAGGGGATTTTTACTTTCCCTAAGAAAAAAGTGTTTTAAATTAGGAAAAGGGATTATATCTTTGGAAAAGGGTGATTATGTTGAGGAAATGGGTTTTTATGAAGGGAATTCAATACTTATTACCAATCAGTTTTTATGCCTTGGGTCCGGTCCCAACAAAAGTCAAAGAAATGCTCTGAGCCTTTTTAACTGAAGGTTTTGAGTACTAAATACTTTGAGGGGAGGGGAAATTAGTAATTTTTCCAAACAAATTTTTATTATATGCCTTTGTACAAATGCTTTCTACCTACTCATCATTATTCTAATATTTTTTTATTATTTGAATGGGTGCATTTAAGCTTGCAAACCCTTATTCATTTTTCTTTTAAAACATGAAAGTATCTCATTTAAAACATGAAACTATCTAATTGTAACCTTATTTCATCCAAGGGCTTAGATTAAACTGTTGAGCTCCTCATTTATTCTCTATCTATCTATTGATTTGTCAAGTTTAAATTGTTTGACATATCTTTATTCTTTATCTATAAACATGAAATTCAAAGCATGAAAAAATTAAGATTAAACTATTTAACTCATCATGGATTATGGCATTTTGAACAAGCTACACATAATCATTATTTTTGCAATAAAATTAAAAAGGTAGTGGCATTTTGAATTGCATCACTTTCATGTTTTATTCTTATCTCTTTTTGCTTTTTGGGGTTCATTTTTTCTATTCTTTTTTATGTTTTCTTTTTTAGTCCTTTGATCTTTTTTTTAGGACTTTTACCCTCTTTTCATTTTTTATTGTTTTCAAATATGGGAAAACAACTTGCAAAAAGAAAAGTATGTACATATTACAAGACTAATCAAAGTCAATTCAAAAATTATGAATCCTATTATTATAGGACCCTAATAGACCAGATACAAAATAATAATCTAAAAGATGATCACAATGGCTGCCATCCTCTTCCTTATATTCTTGATGAGCTTCCTCACCCCAAGCCCCACTCATTAATTACACTACTTCCATGCATGCAATCTCCCTCCAAAACTGCGCTATCCTTCCATTAATGCCACTCCTTCCATACCAGCGTTGTTTGATTTGGTCAAGGTTGACCTAGTCTTCATGCTCCAACCCCATTTCCAGCCCCTTTTCACACCTAAGGGTCTTCAATCCAGCTTTTAGATGTCCTCCTTTCACATTAGGAGTGTCTTTTATTCCTTCTAAGGAGATTTATGGGTCTCCATACCCTCTTACCCCTCTATCTAAGATAAAAATAAAAAGTTATTATTCCAAATTAATTGGGTGCTAATTTAGGAATATTACAGTATCCAATTTTTCCAAAATTTTCCCCATATGATTAAGTTTAACAAGTCCAAATGGGTAAACTCGGTGATATTTTCATATTTAGGGATTCTTAAAAACATCGTAAAAGACAACTCTAGGGGGGTACCTTTGTCATGGTTGATAACCGGGTGCGAAAAATGGAGAATAGTATGCCCCACACAGTTCCTTTTCTATAAGTTATTCCATTAAATCTGAAAAAAGTGATAAACCTATGTTAAATGGACGTCTGGCTTATTTTGTTATGAGTACGAGGAGATGAAGTAAACTCAATATTCTTTGTGAAGTTTTAACGAGTCAAATGAAGAAAAACTTGATCCTCTTCGTGAAATTTTAACAAGTCTGACAGAGAAAAACTCAATCCTCTCCATGAAATTTTAATGAGTCCGGCGGAGAAAAACTCAGTCCTCTCCGTGAAATTTTAACGAGTCCGACAGAGAAAAAATCAGTGAATTTCTCGGTTTTTTAACGAGCTAGAAAAATATGGGAAAGAATGGATCATAGTTCTTCATCATAATAGTTTAACGAGCCTGATGAAGGAAACTCAGGGTTTTTTTCAGTTTTACGAGCTAGAAAAAGTCCCTAAAAAGAAAGCTCAATCCGGGTTGAACGCAATCAAATCTGCACATGAACACTAACAACTCATCAGAGCATCGGTGACTTTGAAAAATCAACAATTGCAACAAAAAAATAGCAGAAATTTACCAATTTAATAGACTAGCTGAGTGATTCATGCCTCTAGAATGTCTATAAGAAGGAAACAGACCTTCATTTTCACTATTTGAGTGTTGTGAAAGAGCTCTGGAGTGAAAAAAGAGGTGAAATTTCTGCTGTCAATTGTGGGTGATCCGAGCAATGGTTTTCGATTCTGCGAGTTCCAAGTAAGAGCTTGAGCCTTTATCTTGCTTTCCTTTGGAATTTTTTTTGTTTTCATTGGCTAAAAATGAGTTTTTGAGAAAGCCCTAAATATTTTAGGTGGATGACGCAGGTGCCCAATGCTAGGGTCGTGTTACACGCACTGCCCGTTAAGGGACAGTGTGTTAGCATGCCCTATTCTACACTAGGGCCTGCATTAGTTAGCCCAAACAAAATTCAAGCTTGTTTTTCCCAATCCTAAAGTGATTTGGCCTGAAATAGATCCATTGGAAACTTGATTTTTGTAGGTGTGAAGTTGTCACCATGAGTATTTTGCATGAGAGAGAGCAAGAATGAGAGGAATGTGAAATGGTCACCGAACCGACTACTTTGCTTATTCTCCAAAGATGTGGGTTACTGAAGTACACCAGATTAGAGATGATGAGGGGGAAGGAAGACCTTCTGAGATGGATAATCCAGCAGTGGGATGATCAGCAGCATGTTTTCCGTATCGGGGGTAATGAACTCTCGATAGAGAAGGAAAAAATATACTTTCTGAGTGACTTTTCATGCAAAGGACCAAGGCCCAATCTGACAGGTTCAAGAGCTGATCCCCACATCACTATGGGCTTGATCGAGGGTCACTACATGAATAATACTACGATGGTAAGTAACCGGATTCCTATAGCACGGGTGGCCTAGATACTGATGAGGTCTCTTTGTGGATGATCGTTCGCTTGGCAGGGGCCAAGAGTCAGCACGTGGCCAGCAAATCCCAGGTATTACTAGAGTTGGATTGCATATAGCCGTAGATTTTTAATTGGTGTGAAGGTGTTATCCGTCGGGTTCGAGAAGAACTGGTAGCATGTAAGACCTGGTCCCAAAGAGAGTTTGGGTTTGGTACATTTATTGTTTCCTTCATACTAGAGAGAGTGACCTTCATGAGGCTGAGGATGATCATGGATGTTATGGGACCACGAGAGCCTAGACAGGGTCGTTGGTCCGCCCTGATGCCGCGGACTGGAGAGGGTCTGATCCCCCATTTCTTTGATGATGCATTCTTCAAGTGGTTGAATGGTCAGATCTTGATGATTAAGTATTATCCCTATGCAGGGATGAGCTACACAGGAGATCCATAGATGAGATTGCCACCAGGCACTTAGTGGGGTCCAGATGGTAAGAAGAAAAAATCAATTATTTAAGTATTTTTTGTCTTTTGAATGTTTATGAATTTTTTTTTTAATGGGTGAAAAATATTTTGACATGAAGCTTATTGTTTGATACAGATGTGGCACCCATCTGTCTAGCTGGAGCCCCTCTCTATGCACTGCGAGGAATGTAGCTACCCGGGGCTAGAGCAGCAGTAAAGGACGTAGCAGCCGCCGAAGAGGTTGATGATACACGTAATTTTCACGAGGTTGCCAGGAATCTCGAAGGATTGAGCATGGGCATATTGCCTCTTCCCATGAGAGATATCCCCATTCACTTGCAGCGACACACAGTGGGTGTGCCGGAGAGATTCTTGTTGCCTCTAAGGAGGTTAACCAGAGAAGTTATCTACTACCATGAGCAAAAGGCTCTAGAGGATTAGATGATAGATGTATAGATGTCAGAACAAGGGTTTTGAAGATTTTTTTGATGTAACTTGACTGGAAACAACATATATATATATATATATATATATATATATATATTGGTGATTTTGATCTTGTATTTTTTATGATGAAAAAATATACACTCATGCATGAATCTTTCTATAATAAATGAGACAAATGCCAATCTAACACATAATTTGCTAATGAATCGGCTAATGTATTAGATTATCTAGGAAGGTGCTCAAAAGTAAATAATTGAAATTGATGTTCCAAAATTTGACCCTTAAGTAATAACATAATAAGACTGGATTTCAGACGGGATCAAAGTTGTTCAAATGCATAATGACTAGTTGGGAATCTAACCTGACCACCAGATTGGAGATGCTGCGAGATGCAGCTTCCATGAGGAGTTTTATCTCCAACCTGTACTCAACAATATTGTTGGTGGAATCGCCAAGAAAGATTCCCCTGGAACCAAGTAGTTCTAACTCAGGTGTATAGATGACCATAGTCCAGGTGGATATCAATGGCCACCCATCTATTCCATTTGGATGCATACCATCAATTCTTGTAGCTTTTCACATTCAACACCACTTACTATTTTTAGCAGGTTTTTGGGTCCTGCACTCCTGGAGCCGTTTTGGGGCCTTAATGATCCAGGTGGATATTGGTGGTCACCCGCCTATTCCACTTGGGGCCCCACCATTGTCTCTTTCAGTTTTTCAATTTCGGCACAACTTACTATTTTTAGCAGTTTTTCGGGTCTTGAACTTCCGGAGCTATTTTGAGGCCCTAAATGACGTTTTTTGGGCATCGTTTGTCTAGAAAATATGATTTCGTTCTAGAATCAATATTTGTGGTGACATTTTTAGTCCTCGAATAGATATTTCTAGTGATGTATCATGTGCATCAAACAGAGATAGTATACTGAAGTTACGTCTCTGGGAAGTTGAAACACCAATTTACCCAAACGGGGCCCATAGTTTTGGCGCTTCATCTCCTAGGGTTAGGTTTTTGGACGTTTAGAGTTCTCCATTGTTTCTCCCTAATAAATAGGCCCTCGAGCCTCATTGTAACACAATTCAAAGGTCCGTAGCCACCACATCTCTTCTCAGAGATTCGCTACCAACACCCTAGCTATTTTATTTCCATTATGTTTGTAAGAATATTTTTGTTATCTGATATTAATGAAATGACACATTATTTCTGCTGCATCTCTATGTTTATGATTATTTCTATATTCTGTTGCGTTCCTGCATAAATCTGGATTAGTGGTATCAGAACGGTCTGCTCTTTCTTTGTTTTTCTTTGCATGTCCCCAACGCAGTCAAGGTATAAGGAGTTAGGGCTCGATCTGGTTGAACCCTTGCAAGATCAGCCTCGCAAACCCCGACGACCTCCCATGGTGGAAGAAATGAAAGACGAGGGAGTAGGAGATCCTATCAAAATATTGCTCGAGGAGGCCCTCAAGAAACAAAGGAACGCGATGATGGATAACTTTTCTCAGATCCTTCAACGACTGCCCACCTACAGCGCATCTGAATCCAACAGCCACTTTGGAGGCGCCACTCCCTTCAAGGTACAGGTAAACTTTGATATTCCTGTATTTGAAGGCCAAATAGATGCAGATGCCATAGATAGGTGGTTGAATTTGTTGGAAGGGTATTTCTCGGTCCATGATTTCTCTGACCGAGAAAATATTATTTTTGCACTCCTCAAAGCCGCCCCCCATGTCAAAGACTGGTGGGAAACCTACCGTGAGCAAGAGGACGAAGGGGAACCCTCTTTGTTCTCGGCCACACCCATTTGGAATTCGTTCCGAGATGGAATCAAGGAACAATATTACCCCTAGGGAGCTATGAGGACAAATACATCTAATGGACCACGCTGTGGAAACAAAGGGATCAAGATGTGCACGAATTGATGAATCTGTTCCATACCCTGTGCACAAAGTTGGGTATTAAAGATTCAGAGAGAAATTTGGTGCTCAAGTACCGCGGCTGTCTACACAAACACATTCAGGAGGAAATGGAGTTCCTTGACGTTACATCGCTTGGCACAACATATCGCTATGTCACCAAGATTGAGTAGAAATTTAAGCAGAAGAAGCAAGACTTTGGATCTTCGAATCCGAAAGTTGCCCCCGAACCGAAGAACAAGGGGCAAGGCCAAAGCGGTGCTACCCAGAACAACACCACAAATCAAAATAAGGACACAGGGAAGTGGTGTGAATTTCATAACAGCCCCACTCACAGCACAAACGAGTGTCGGGCCAAACATTCATTGGTGGTTGAACTAAAGGTACCTGAATCAGAAGCATTTTCTGATCCCGAGTCAAAACCAGACAAAGGCAATGACAAAGGGAAGTAGATCATTGATGCGGATCCTAGTACCATTGTTGCCACCACCAAGATCCATAGGGAGGACCCAAAGGATCTAGAGGAGGGGGAGTACCTCTTCCATTCGCAAATGTGGGTGAAGGGTTCTCCACTGCAATTACTTGTCAATAGCGGAAGCCAAAAGAACCTCGTTTCAACAAAGGTTGTGAAGTAGCTCAGCCTACCGACCATAGCGCACCCACAACCATATACCATCGGGTGGCTTCACCTAGTGAGAGATATCTGCATCCGCCAATAATGTCGCCTTCCGTACAGCATCAAGCCATTCACGGATGAGGTATTATGTGATGTTTCTCCTCTTGATGTAGCTGATATATTATTAGGCCAACCATACTTGTGGAGGTGACATGCTGTGTATGAGTCTAGGCCTCGTGCTGTTATTATTACTTTGGGAAATAACTTGTACAGGATACCAGAGGTAGTACTGCCTCCTATCATCTCTTTGACTACTACAAAACAACACAGTAATATTTTTTCCCAAACGAGGAAATTAATTTTCCTTACAACTTGCTCACAGGGCAAGAATAATATTGTGGCCACAACCTCAAAACATGGCTCCCCTGCATGGCTGCAACAGATGGACAAGTTCATGGAGGAATACGAGGACATTTTCTCCTCACTCACAGAGGTTCCTCTACATTGTCAGGACAATTACTCCATTGATCTGACCCCAATGCACCGCCACCTGATGTTACCATACCTCTTGCAAATACACATACAAAATCCACACATGTAATATCTAAGGCTGATAAAGAAACCAAATTTACTAAATGCATCCAACATGTCTGCCCACAGGTCCATGACATCTTCAACAAATCTAATACCCAGTTCAATAGAATTTGCTTCATCTCAGGGAGGATCTCAATGCAATGGGGACCATTGCTTCCTAAGGAGGGAGGAATGATCCAGGTGGATATCGGTGGCCACCCATCTATTCCATTTGGATCCACACCATCAATTCTTGCAGCTTTTCACATTCAGCACCACTTACTATTTTTAGCAGCTTTTCGAGTCCTGCACTCCCGGAGCCATTTTGGGGCCTTAATGATCCAAGTGGATATTGGTGGTCACCTTCCTATTCCACTTGGGGCCCCACCATTGTCTCTTTCAGTTTTTCAGTTTCGGCACAACTTACTATTTTTAGCAGTTTTTTTGGGTCTTGAATTTTCGGAGCTGTTTTGAGGCCCTAAACGATGTTTTTTGGGTATCGTTTGTGCAGCGAATATGATTCCATTCTAGAATCGATGTTCATGGAGAAATTTTTAGTCTTCGGATAGATCTTTCTAATGATGTATCATGTGCGTCAAATGGAGATATTATGCCGAAGTTACGTTCCTGGGAAGTTGAAACACCAATTTACCCAAACGGGGCCCATAGTTTTGGCGCTTCATCTCCTAGGGTTAGGTTTTTGGACGTTTAGAGTTCTCAATTGTTTCTCCATAATAAATAGGCCCTCAAGCCTCATTGTAACATATTTCAAAGGTTTGTATCCACCACATCTCTTCTCAGAGATTCGCTACCAACACCCTAGCTATTTTATTTCCATTATGTCTGTAAGCATATTTTTGTTATTTGATATTAATGAAATGATGCATTATTTCTGCTACATATCTATGTTTATGGTTATTTCTATATTCTATTGTATTCCTTCATAAATCTAGATCACCCAAGTAGTTGATGCAATGTGCCGTGTGTGACGACTGGCACGATTCGAACATCCAACGTATGGCAAGGATGACGAAGACATCTGTGTAAAAGAAGAGAACCTAAATGGGAAAAAATACTCAAAAACCAAAAATATCCAGACACACCAAAAAAAAAAAAAATTTATATACATAAAATTAAAAATCATATGCCTAGTGGGACGCTAGGCGAAATACTTCTTCAGATATAGCCCATTGCGGGGCTCAGTGAGTGGAATCCCATTACAGTCCTGAAGTTCATAATCTCCTTTTGAAAGGAATTTCATGACGATGTATGGACCAAGCCATAATGGCTGAAGTGTTCCTGCCCATAAGAGTCTGTGTCTCTGATCGTAGAGTAGAACGATATCACCTTCTTGGAAAGAACGAGGTTTGATATATTTTTTGTGTTGAGCTTTTACTTGGCGCTTATGAGCTTCGAGTGCTAGTGTGGCATCTTGACGAGTTTCGCCCAATTTATCATGTGACAGCAAGCACTGTTCTTCGACAGTGGTGCCGGGTAGGAGTTCAACGGCTAGCTTAAGTGATGGAATGTCACACTTGATTGGAAGAAATGATTCCAGACCGTATGCTAGTTGGAATGGCGTGAAGCGTGTAGTAGTCTGCACTGATGTTTGGTATGCCCATAACGTGGAGTATAGATTCTGATGCCATGTGGTTTTATGATTACCAACTAATCGATGAATCATGGCCTTGAGGGTGCCATTTACGGCTTCGACTTGACCATTAGCTTTCGGATAGTAGGACGAAGACTGATCTTGTCGAAAACCTAACATGGAAGTTAACTCTATCATCATTTGGTTCTGAAAGTGTGAACCATGATATGTGACAATCGAGCAGGGTACACCAAAACGACAGATGACTTGATTAAACAGGAAGAGAGTGGCGATTTCTCCATCAGCCTGAAAAGTGGGAATGGCTTCAGCCCATTTTGTGAAGTAGTCGACCACAACTATGATGTAGTTGTATCCATCATCAGAAGTGGGATTACACATGACGAAATATATTCCCCATTTAGCGAAAGGATCAATGGAGATAACCAGATGAAGAGGGGCAGGATGGGTGTACATTTTCTTCGTAAAAATATGACACTAATGGCACTTATGGAATTCTGCAACGTAGTCTTTAAACAAAGTGGGCCAATAGTATCCTGCATGCAAGATTTTATGGGTAGTAGCTATGCCAGAAATATGATCACTACACGCCCCAGTGTGGTAGTCATTTAAAACATGTTTTGCCTCATTAAGAGTGAAACAATGTTGAAGACTATATCAACACCACAACGATATAGAGTATCGTTCAACACGAGATAGTGCTTTGCTTGGTGATGAATGCGACGACGATCGTTTGATGTGAGATTTGGGTGAAATCGTTGAGTTTGGAGGTAGACTAGAATGTCCCCGTACCAAGGATCAGAAGATCGACCAGATAGATGAATTCATCAGGAAATGGATCATGAGCTACTTCCTCTGGGTCAATTATGGGAAGGTCCGACAGTAATTCAGCAAAGACTAAATATTTATTTGCTTTGGAAGCAACGAAAACCAAATCAAACTGTTGGAGGATTACAATCCATTTGGAATATTTTCATCCAATGATCTAACAAGACAAGATGTGTCGCATGGGATTCTCCAAAGCAATTACGGTAGTCTGCCGTAGCAATATATAGTGTCAGAGGCATGTGACAATGAAGATCACCGCGAGAGATAGTTTCTCCACATTTGAATATCGTAATTTAGGTCTGATGAGACCTTTTGATAGATATTAAATCACATTCTCACTATCATCATCGTGAACTTGAACTAAAACCATGCCTAGAAAGGATGGTCAGGCTACCAGGTAGAAGAGAAAGTAGTGCGAATAGTTCGGGGCACTAAGAAGTGGGACGGAAACGAGTGCCCATTTCAAGGCATCAAATGAAATTTGAGCTTGATCATCCCATAGATACGATACCCCTTTCTTGAGTAAGTGCATGAAGCCTTTCTTCATCTCGGCATAGTTTATGATGAAGCGATGTAAGAAGTTTTCCTTCCCTTGCAAATGTTGGAGTTGTAGAATGGATTATGGCACAAGTAATTCAATAATTTCCTTAACCTTATCGAGATCAACCCTAATCCTATGCTTGGAGACAATGAAACCAAGAAGATGTCTAGACTCAAAAAAAAATAGGCACTTATGCGGATTCAAGCGTATGTTGTAGAACCTACACTAAGCAAAGATTTCTTTAAGATGTGCAAGGTGATGGGATCCTTTCTTGGAGTGAGCCAGAAGGTCATCCAAGTAAGCTTGTACAATGTGTCTGATATCGTGAAATGCATAGTCCATGCCATTTGAAAAGTTGCTCCCACATTCTTCAGACCAAATGGGAGTTTACGATACACAAATGTGCCTCGAGGACAAATGAAGGCGGTTTTATGCTGGTCATATTTTTTAATCACTATTTGGTTATATCCTGAAAATCCATCCATAAAGGTGAAAGATTCGCATTCGGTGCAATCGTCGAGAATCTGATCTATGAACAGAGTAAGATAATTGTCTTTTGGACAAGTGGCATTCAGATCATGATAATCAAGACAGACTTGGATGGTGCCTTGTTTTTAATCTACGGGAACTAGATGGGATACCCATTCCGTCAGAGGAACGAGATAGATGAAACCGGCGTGTAATATTTTTTCGAATTCTGTCTTGATAGCTGCTACTTTGCGAGGGTCGACAGGTCGGAGTCTTTTCCGGGCAAGTTTGGCATTTTCATAAATCTTGATTTCGTGCTTGACTATAGAAGGATATATGTCAGGTATTTCATCGTGAGACCAAGAAAAAGCATCACGGGACTCCTTGAAAAGGGATGTGAAGCGTGCAATTTCCTCAAGACTACAGTCCGCTCTAATCTGTATATTTTCCATGATACCCGTTTTGACCAAGATATATATAAGCATGGTCTTAGAAATATTTTCCATGTTCCCTTCTGCATTGATAGTTTGAAATTTTGTGTAAGCGGGGGGAACGATCTCAGGTGGGTCGAAAGACGGGATCCAAATAGTGGTCACATCTGAATTAGACATTGAAGTGCAATGATGAAACTCTCCCTAAGGTCGTTCCTATAGAGACATGATCTCTCAGATATCTTTGTCTGTAGGCAAGAATTCATTAAGGAGATCCTTAGAAGGTACTATGGTGGGCAAGAGGGTGGTACCATTAGTTGAAACCAAAGCAACGGAGGGTTTAGATTATGATTGGATGGCTTGATAAGCCAACTCAGCCTATGATAGTGGCATCTCATCTCCGTAGGAATCAATTTTTGAAGGCGCCGGTAGGATCTAGGGATTGATAGAGCCATCTGAGACGGTGGATATCATTGAAATCATGTGTGGAACCTCAGGCGACGAGAGAGGAAAAAAACCCATCAGGGAAGATGCCTTCATAAGTCCAATACTGACACTGACGTAAGATTTGGGAACTCCTCCTACTAAGGGCACAGTTTTGCTAGGTAATGAGGAGTGATTAGGGGTGCAAAAGTGTAGAAATTTGAATAATATAACACTTATTCACCGAGATTATCCTGGTCACACACTATTTAAGCTTCATGCATAACACATAACCTCTTCTACCATTGATCATCAATTTGCAGAATTAAAATCAATTGCATGCGGTCACAAAACATGAATCAATCACGCATATCAACACAGTATGTAATGGGGAAAGCATACAACTGAAAACCCCCAAATATCTATATATTATAATGAAAGAGAACATGTAACAATACATAGCACAATACTCCTCACAAGTACTCAGTACTATCTCCAATAGTTACACACAAAAATAAATCAGATCTGAACAAGTCACGGGTTCAAATCTCTTCCACTGTTTGCCTGCCTCTACTGCACAATCCAAGATGAGAATTAATGAGATCCAAGTTCGAATCCCACCCTCTTGTACTGTGCAATCCTCATTGGCAATCTCAATCAATGATTGTGCAAATCTCATGCACAGCTATAGTCACAACTGATAGTAGACTCACCCTTTCACCCACCTCTAACACTGGTCTCCACTGAAATGTCCATGCACTGCTGTTAACTGATGTATTCTTTAGTTGATTTATGAGTTAATAATTAGTGAATTAATTAATATTTAATTCACACCACTCATCACTAGTGTATTTATTAGTTACACTAAATACAACTAGTTCAACTAAGTTAAACCGAACACAACTCCATCAACTGTCTCATCAACTCCACCAAACTCTGTCACATGAGTTCCAACTGAAGTCAACCATGCAAAAGCTCAACTAAACCCTAGGAATAGTGTAATTCCTTCTGTCAGCTGCATGTGCCACATCCGTAGCTCGAACTAAAGTGCTGCAAGAGGATAAGATAATGTTTATAGTCCAAATATTATTAAGAGCTAATAATATTCGACTGATCTTTTTTTAGACTAGTAGTCTAAAAATAGACTCCACCCAGTATGTCTAAAAATAGAGGTCCATATATTTTTACCAACTTGACCAATCATCCACAAATAGCATCCTGCAACTCATAGACCATGATCCATATGTCTAAAAGTAGACATAGTCTAAAAATATACATAGTCTAAAAATAGACTTTGCGACAAAAATCACCTGTGTGGCCCCCACCTAGTTTAGGTGATTAATTTCCAAATAAGATCAGGAAAGATGTTTCAGGATGCCTCCTTCACTATTTCTTGTTGCAATCTTCAACACTCCCTCTCAACAAGAAAGGACTGTCATTGCATGCGACATGCAACTCCATGCATTCGCCCTGCAACCTTCACAAGCGCCATGCAACTCCATGCATTTGCTCTGCAACTCCTCTGAAATTGAATAGGCTCCAAACAACTCAATCAGTCTGATGCATCTATCATCAAAGTCTTCGACTTCTGCTAGCCAACTGTACATGTCATCAGGAACCACTGTGCTGTTGAACTCTTGCACCCATGCACTCTGCACTTGCTGTCAACTCTGATCCGCGCTCCAGTATCCGACACTGTCACTTTGATCTGCTTGCATCACTCCAACTGATCATGCTATTGCGGCGCTGTGTGCACCTCGTAGCCAGGTTCAATTCATGAGATCCACACCATCTCATGAATCCTGCCCAGAACTCTCCTCTTGGAATTAATCATGCATGTCGCCCCACCTCTCACCTGGTGGTATAGCTGCATGCACTCGCTCTTCCCATCTGGCACGAAATTTGTCTACATGAGTGGTTTCTCCCACTCCATGATTCTCATCTTGTGGCTGCTCCACATCCTAAGGTTCACTACTACCTGCATGCAAATCCTGCTCCCTTTCAAGCTTCAATTGCATGTCTTTTTTGCACTTCCCAACAGTAGGAAGCTCCGTAGACATCCCATCTACTTCAAGTCTGTAGAGATTGTTAGTATGAAACCTTTGTCGAAGTGTACGAAAAAGGATCACTTTAGCTACGCATAACTAATAGCCCTAACAACAATAGTGGCTGCCAAACATCTTCAGATCTGCGATTAGTTAGACAAGAAAATAGCTGCAAAACACAAGATCTATGTATGGAAAGACATTAAGCAGTAAAGTAAAGGGTTTACTCCATGCATCCAACAGATAAGACAAGAACACAATTTTTTGAAATAATTTTATATTACAGGGCACCTGGGAGGAAAACAAGAAGGTGTATCCAGCTCTCCTCAATGGGATGGGTTCTTTGTAATCCTCAGCACTTCAGATCTAAGCTTTCTCTCTCTTGCAAGTGTAGAAAACCCAATGTAAAAATGAAGCTCAATGGGAGAAAAATGATGAAGAATGAGACCAAGTGTATAGATCCAGAGTGATCTAGTAGGCAACAAAAGGTGAGGAATGATGGGGAAAACCCTCCTATTTATAACAAAATTTTGGGTCATTCTAGATCTTGGTGCATGATTAAAATAATGTTAACCAAATCTAGATCCACCTTTTATGGAATATTTTATTATATTTGTTGGAGGGAAAGGGTCTTTGATTTGAGTCAAATCCCTTGATTAGTCAAAAATAAATAAATAAATGATTTATTTATCTTTTTAAGGAAGTGGTTGGAAGATAATCAAATAAATAATGATTTATTTAATTATTTGTGGGTGATTTGGTCATATTTAACAAGGAATATTATCTAAACAAGATTTAAATAATTATTCCTAGAAATTAATAAGATAAATAAAGGTTTATCTAATTAATTTCTTTGATTTTGGGTTAAACATGACTGGGAATAATAATTAAATTATGGTTTAATTAATTATTCCATGAGTAAAATCAAACAAATATGGGTTTGTTTAATATTTCCTTTTGGGGTTTCCTGTTTTAACATAGTGAAAGCGGTTTTACTTAGGGTAAAACTGGTCTTACATGGTGTACTTGGGTCCATCTAATGATAATAAGTTAGATGACCAAAAAATGGTGTAACAGAGATTCTTTGCTCGAATCCCAACCTTCTTGACTTGTCCAATTGCCTTTTGCCGAAGGAAAACTTCTCCTTCACTGAAGACAACTTCATACCCTTTATCCTCTAACATTGCGACTGAGATCAAATTCTTCTTTAAACCTGGAACATGCACTACATCTTGTAAAAGAATGAGTTTACTTGACTCCCTTTGAAAGGTTATGGTACCAATGTCGGTCGCATTGTATCGTCCATTATCGCCCAACTCAACATGCAACTGGAGATCTTTCTCCACCAAGTCACTGAAAAGATTCACATCTCCCGTCATGTGAAAGGAAGTGCCACTGTCAAAATACCACCCCGATCCCAATGCAATAGACACCATGCATGCGATCAATGAGAAGTCCAGCTCAAATTGCGAGGCAAGAGCCTCACCAGCTGCAGATCCAGCAACCTACTTGTTCTTCTTCTTCTGTGGACAATTCGTGGCGTAATGTCCATGCTCGTGACAGTGAAAACACTTCACTTTGGACATTTCACGCTCTTTACCATCTGCACCGGATTGAGAAGCATTCTTCTTGCCCTTCCCCTTCCTTGCTTTGGAAGCCAAAGCACAATCTTCTTCATCAGATGCCTTTGATGAAGATCCGTCCCTGGTATTCCGCCTTATCTCCTCTTGCACAAGATCAGACCAAAGTCTCTCCCATCCTGGCAATTTCTCCCGACCATTGACAGAGTCCTGATAGGAGTGCCAACTCTTCAGAAGCCCAAGGAGAGCCAAGCTCACCAATTCCTCATCATCCACACTAACTCCTACACTCCCAAGCTCATCCCTGCAGTGGAAAAACTTTGTCAAGTATACCGGAATAGTGTCATTCTTCTCCATCTTTATTTTCCTGAGTTTATCCTTGAGCGCCAACTTCCTTTAGTCACTCTTGCTTTGGAATAAATCTGTCAAGGCTTTCCACATCAAAAATGGAGAAGCCTTACCATGCAGGCTGGATACTATGTGATCCTTCACGCCCTCCAACAGAATCCTTCGACACCTTGTTGTCTTCTTTTGCCAAGCTTCAACTACAACAGCATCAGTAGAAGTAGGCTTTGGAACTTCTTTCTCTATGAACTCCAACAACCCATTATCATCTAACATCACCTCCATCATGTCTTTCCATGCAATATAATTTGACCTACCCTCCAGGGCATACTCCAATCGCAATCCATTGAAAGAAATTTCAACTTCGACACCAAAAAAACACTGCTGCAAATTCGAATTCCACCAGCTCAAAACTCTTCCACTTCTGATCAGAAATTGTGAGAACAAAGTATTTCTAATAAAAAGATTGACTGTAGGGGCATTTACCAGATATTTCACCTTCCAAATAAGGATGAATCCAGAGGCTACCTGGCCCTCGCTACAGGCTCTGCCTAAAGAAATACAATGTAATCACTGCAATTGCTCCGATGATCAACCTAGCTCTGATACCATGTAGAAATTCTTGAATAAATATAACACTTATTCACCGAGATTATCTTGGTCACACACTATTTAAGCTTCATGCATAACACATAACCTCTTCTACCATTGATAATAAATTTGCGGAATTAAAATCAATTGCATGCGGTCACAAAACATGAATCAATCACGCATATCAACACAGTATGTAATGGGGAAAGAATACAGCTGAAAACCCCCAACTATCTATATATTATAATGAAAGAGAACATGTAACAATACATAGCACAATACTCCTCACAAGTACTCAGTACTATCTCCAATAGTTACACACAAAAATAGCTCAGATCTGAACAAGTCACGGGTTCAAATCTCCTCCACTGTTTTCCTGCCTCTACTGCGCAATCCAAGATGAGAATTAATGAGATCCAAGTTCGAATCCCACCCTCTTGTACTGTGAAATCCTCATTGGCAATCTCAATCAATGATTGTGCAAATCTCATGCACAGCTATAGTCACAACTGATAGTAGACTCATACTTTCACCCACCTCTAACACTGGTCTCCACTGAACTGTCCATGCACTGCTGTTAACTGATGTATTCTTTAGTTGATTTATGAGTTAATAATTAGTGAATTAATTAATATTTAATTCACACCACTCATCACTAGTGTATTTATCAGTTAGACTAAATACAACTAGTTCAACTAAGTTAAATCGAACACAACTCCATCAACTGTCTCATCAACTCCACCAAACTCTGTCACATGAGTTCCAATTGAAGTCAACCATGAAAAAGAGGTACTAAACCTCAAAGAAGTATTTTCAGCCACCACAACATCCAAGCTTCCAATCAAGTGCCTTTAAGATAGTATAATAAATTAGAAATCCAACATTATTATTATTTACCGATCTCTTTTGACCTGCAAAATGCAAAATAGACTCCACACCAAAGATGTCTAAAAATAGAGGTCCATCTATTTTTACCAACTTGACCAATCATCCACAAATAGCATCCTGAAACTCATAGACCATGATCCATATGTCTAAAAATAGACATAGTCTAAAAATAGACTTTGCGACAAAAATCACCTGTGTGGCCCCCACCTAGTTTAGGTGATCACTTTCCAACTAGGATCAGGAAAGATGTTTCAGGGTTCCTCCTTCACTGTTTCTTGTTGCAATATTCAAAAAAAAGGATAGCTGGTCCACTGTAACTATTTTCCCATCAAATGGAAAAAGGATGAGTCGGAAAATTGAAGAGACAATGGCAGTCATCGCGTAAGACCAACTGCGACCCAAAAAAATATTATAGTCGAGATGACGATCTACGACTTCTATGTCCATATTCATCATTTTCCCACTAAGTGTAATGGGGTAGCTAGCAAGGTAGAATTTTGGGAGGAAAGTGTGGCCATCAAAATCTTTGAGGGAATTCGACAGTGAAGACAAAGTGGGAGAACCCAATTCGAGCCAGCACGCAGTTGGAATTACGTAGGTTGAAGCACCTACGTCTATGACAGTGCGATCGATTGGTCTTCCTTTCAACACAAATTGAACCTGGAAATAAATTTGGTGTGAAAGGCGAGGTTTGCAATTTTCCATGTTGAAGATAGCTAGCATAGAATCCTGGGGGTCAATTCCACCAATGGCCGAAATCAGGGCTTTCCTTTGCACTGGGACAGGTTTGCAAAACTTCGAGTGCAGACATAGCTGATGGTTCTTGTGCCAAGTCTTCTACAATGTTGTAGTTCTGGGAAGCATGTGCAAAGGTTTTATGAGTTGTGCGTCGAAGGGTCCCTTTGGGGGGATGAATGATAGGTTCAGTAGCAAGCCTTTCGATATGAAAATCGTTAGGCAGTGGTGGATTTGAACTTGAACCAGGTTCGTGAGCCTCAATGACTAGATTTCCATAGATTTTAGCTCGGGTATGGATTTCAAAAATCTCTATGCCATAAATGGCCGACGATCCTTCACCAGAAGGATGAGCACCACCATTGCCCCTTTGGGGGGGTTGTGGCGGGTTTGTAACCATGTGTTGTTGTTGCTGCTATGGATTAGGAAAGGGGTTGTGAAGGATGACATGTGTCCTTATAGAGTCCTTCTGCGTGATAAAATCTGTGATTTCTTGCAGCCAAGGAAATTTATATGTCAAGTGGTCCTCCGCACAAATTTTGCAAGGGAATCTCATCGGTTTCTCCTTTCCTTTGCCATTTTTAGCAGTGTTTCTCTGATTGGGATAATTATGAGTATTGGGCTGCTCTTCAGAAGAAGAGGTATTTTTCTTATTCTTCTTGTTCTTGCTGCTATGTTTTTGTGTGGACCACACAGAGTGTACCTAAGCGGTGGGAAGAGCAGCCGATTGGGTAGGGGCAGTGGCAGCCAAAGATGGTTGGGAAAATTTCCCGCTGAGATTTTTTACGGCTACACCGAAATTTGTGCTGACAAGGCCATCAGCATGCACTCCGGGTAACTGAGTAGCAGGAGGATTCGGGTTGCCAGGGGCATGGGGGAGTAACTCATATAGCATGCCATATTGCGAATAGATGAGATCTAGATGTTGTGCACGACGGATGGATTGGTCTTTCGTGACCACACCAGACAAGCAAACATCTTTAGCAAGGGGTGGCAAGAGTGACTTACAAAACCAGTTCAATAATAGATTATCCAGGATTGGTGCTTTGACTAACCTCCGCCTACGTCTCCATTCGTGAATGTGATCAGAGATATGGGTGGAAGTGTCTTAGTGCATGTTACATAGCATTTTTTCATCGTCCCTACAATCCCTCGTCTCACACATTGGAGGACTATTCCCGTGACCTATGAATAGTAACATGTCCTGAAAACACCTTCATAACATCCTCTTTCCTAAGGATAAACATTCTCCTGAAGAACATTTCCTCTGGAAACCCTAAAAATAGATGTTTTAGCCTTGGCGCGACTAGTCAGTTCATCCCTCATGCCAATGGGGGAAATCCACACTAGAGGGTGCGCCAATTGGCGCACTGTCCCTGTGTCTCACTCGCACCAAGCCCATTAAGGAATGTTTTAAAAAAAATAAATGGTAGAAGTTTGGTTCTAAAAAATTCTAGAATGAATCATCAAAGGAAGTTGAGTGGTTTGGCTCCGGATCTCCATGTATAGGAAGTGGTTTTCCACCTCTCATGGAACCTTCCTAAGAGATAGGGCGTATCCCATGATTATAGGGATCCCAACTTCCCTTCCTCCATCTATAAAAGCTTTCCCTCTCCATTAGCAAGCTAGCTGAACCTGTAGGAGGAGAACTATAGTTGGGCAATTAGTGAAAGCAGAGCCAAGAATAACCCCATAAGAGAGAGCTTTGTCCAAATTCCCGACAGGCTTCATTGAGACATGCTCCGCTGCAAGCCCCGCCGAAGGAAGATCATAGTGTCAGAGCATTTGGTTGTAATCTCCCTTGTTGTCATCATTAATATAAGCGACTATGATTTTGGTTCCATTCACATGTTTACTCTTTTATGAAATGCAATGAATTATATCCTCTCTGATTGATATATAGTTACATGCTTTAAGTATTACGTTATATGTCGTTGTTTCTTTGCATGTGTACATGTGTCCAGACGAAGCAAATAGAGGGATTGTGATCTGTTAGGCAAGGGATGAAGAGCTTTGATTCTTCTTTGACAACAATAGCATGGGATTTGAGGTAGGTTACTTATCGCGATCTTTGTCTTTCTTGTAACTAGGAACCAACATCTTTGTGTGATTTGATTGTTGCTAGACCCACCCTAGGGCTAGTTGGATCGCCTTTGTCTGCAGAGGGGATTTACCTCCTCAAAAATTTGGCGACTCCACTGGATATCAATCGAAGCTAGTCCTTCATCCGTTTGGGTTGTTTTATTGGCTTTTGATTGATTTATTTGCTCTTCTGGTTCACCCTCCTTGGTGTTAAACCCCTATTCAGCCCCCATAAGACTAGATCCAGTCTCTATTTGTCCTTTTTTATCTTTTTTCCATAGTAAACTCGATTGGCGTGATTTTTCTCCTGACAGTCACGCCAACTTGAGCTTGTTGCTAGTTAGGCCCCCACACCAATGCTTTTTTGGCGCAGATTACAACCAAACAGGCGCACCAACTCTGTTTGGTGTTAGGGTTTTCTTGATTTTGGGCTCTCTTAGCTTGAGTTTTGGTCCTGGTGTCATTTTTCTGGTTAATTGAGTGCCTTGGAGTCATTTTTGACTATGTTTGGCCCTCATCCTCCAGTTTTTTTCCTTTTACTATCAGTTTTGCATTCTAGCCCTAGGGCTTCTAGGTGCTTCAGTGTGCTAAGCCTCCCATGGGAGTTTTGGGTCCTTGCTTTCCCATTCGACTTTGTTTTTGCTTCTTTGCATTCGTTCTGCTAGATTCCATTGTATCATTACGTTAGTTGAGTGATTTCTCTCTCCTTCATTCATTTTCTCTTTGTGTTACTCCAAGCCTAGATTACACGATTTGTTTGAGTCTCTTTCGAGATCCTTCTTCGCTTTGGGGGATTTTGTCATCAATTTGAGTCTTGTTTGCGTGCATTTGGATTGAGTGAACTCATTTGTTTTAGCTCTCTCCTTGTCATTCCTCAAATTCATGTTTTCATTAGTTTTTCATTCATTTAGTGCATTTTCTCTTATATGTTGAAAAATACAAAAACAAGATATTTTGCATTTGGTTTGGCATCGTGAAAATTGAAAGCTCTTTCACATTATTAGTGTTATATAACTCTAGAGAGAAGTTTTCTAGTTTCATTAGCTTGCATTAGAAACAGTAGTGGATGTTTTTGTGTTCATTTTGTTGTCATTTGAAAAGCTCTCAACTCTCCCATAGATAGCTCTTCATTGAACAAAGTGATATTTTGTGGCATGTAGTTTGCATTTAGAGGATTGATGAGATCCAACATTTGATAGGGCCTGAAATTGAAATGTAAATTGAAGATCAACTTTAAAATTTACTGAATTAACCTAAGGCAACATTGGAACATTAACAAAATATCTAGTAGTCTAAGGTAGAGACGTGTTCCGACGTCTTTAAGCCTAGAAGCTGTCACTTGCCATCTGGCTACAGACAGCGCTAGTATGGAATTGTGCTCCCCATGCCATCGCGTATATAAAGGGAGACCCCATTAGGTTGTAATCCTTTATCCGTAGGAAGCCAAGTCTGCCGCCTTTTGCCCATGATACACCGGACACAGCATTCGGGGAGATTACCTACATGTACGTCAAGTCCTTAGTCGATTTCTCTTTCATTTTTACCAAGGTGTATATGGCAGTTCACGGATATCTGGTACACCCATTTACCTAGATTACTAGAGCAGTCATTTTGATCTTTACTGACTCTTTAAACTTGAAAATATCATCAAGTGCTTGTCCTTTCACGCTTGTTTCCAAACTGAAAGTGATAGAGTCATCGTTTACTCGTTTCTAGACTCTTAAAATATGAAACAATAAAAATTTCCAATTTCAATGTCATAAAATTAATCGCCCACGAAATATTCCTGGTTAGAATTTTTGTCCTTAGTGTATTTTCAGGTCATTTCCGATGGAAAATTTTCCAGAGTTCACCAACCAAGGAATCCCCTCTGATGGGAATCCTAGTCCTTTTCATCCTTTTGGAAATGTTGGTGCTCCTTATATGGCAACATTGTCCCTTCCTGGGTTAACTATTGGGTTGCCTGTTTGGTTGTTTTCAACCTCTGTGGTCCCGAATGTCCCAGCTACTGTTCAATCAGTTCCTCCGCCTGAACAATGCCATGTTGATTCTAAGGTGGGCCTCTCCCCTTATTCACCTGTTTCTGCGTCCTCCTCTTCTACTTCGCCTGGTGAAAGTCTAGATTCGAGTAACCAGGTGACTAAGAAGAAGAAGAAGAAGACTAAGCAGAAGAAGTCTGATAAGAGAGAGGCTAAGGCTACATCTACTGCTTCTAAAAATTCTGCTCTTGATAAACCTTCCAACCCTCCACGAAAAATTAAGTTCCCTTGCATGTTGTGCCTGGGAAACCATCTTCTTCGAGATTGCCCTGGTATTCCCAAGGTGCTCGAAGTATGGTCCAACGGTCATCCGCCATTGCCTTTGGCTTCCGGGAGTCAGGTTGGGGGCACGTCTTCAGCTAGTGTTGGTAAGGCTCCTAAGATTCAGGGTAAGCTCACCAATCCCTGTAAGTTGTGTGAAGGGCACCATGCCATTCACCTTTGTCTGTATATGGATGAAGCCAAGAGAGTTTTGGACAAATCGACTGTTTCTGCACCATGCCTTCCAGCTGGTTACAAACAGATTTATTTGAGTCCTTCACCAGTTGATTCAACGATCAGTCAAGAGTCACCCTTGGTTGATCCCGCTCCCCCAGAAATTCCAATACACAAATCCATCCCTGACCAACCATTAGTCATGGGATCGGTTGAGTTGGCCCCGTCTGCGGTGCACCAGGTCTTTTTTGTTGAGAGTGGATCTCACATCCTGCGTGTTCTTCTTGTTTCTTCAGATTCCTCAGACTTGGAGAAAGATTCTCTCATCCCTGTACCCCAGGAAGCTACTCCTCCGCCTCCCATGATGGAGGTCCCGGAGGATACTCCTCCTGCCTCCATGATGGAGGTGGCAGAGGATGCTTATTTTTCTCCCGTAACACCAAGGGAAGACCATCTCAGTTTGATGGTAGCCCCTCCAAGTAGTTTTGTCGCCTCCTTTGATTGGGGTCAATTTGCAGTTTATCGCCTCCCTTCTTATGTGCCCTTTGAGATCACGGTATAGGCCTCCCATCTAGTCACACCCAACACAATTATAGATGAAGGCACATCTGTCAGTATTTTGTCTTCAACTACTTGGCAAGCGTTTGGTTCGCCTCCGCTTGTGCTTGTTACCCAAAATCTGTTGGCGTTTAACAGAGGAACTAGTCAACCGTTAGGGATCCTTCCGAAGTTGCCTATTACTTTGGGAGGGAAAACTATCCATATAGACATGATGGTTGTACCTAGCCCCTTGATCTTTAATTCACTCTTGGGCCACGATTATACTTATGCCATGGGAGCGCTTGTCTCCTCCCTCTTTCGTGTGATGTGTTTTTCACACCAAGGTCAGATCGTGACCATCGATCAGCTTGCATTCTTTGGTCCAAATATGGTAGCTAGTCCACCATCATCCCTACCGGATATTTATCCAACGTTTGTGTCATCCCCGCCACATGTCAATTATGTGGCTACCTATCCTATGCCTGTATTCAGTGATAGTGTTGTTGTACATCATGTGTTGGGGGCATTGGGTCCAGACTTCCAAAATGTTTTCCTTCCATTGGATGGGCAACCCTTGGAAGCAATGACTTCTTATTCATTATGATGAGGTCTGTTGGAGCATATTTTTTGTTCTTGTGTCAAGCTCCCTAAAAACTGAAGCAAGCTCATCGGAGCAGAGTTCGTTTTCTTGTGTCAAGCTCGTTAAAAAATGCAACAAGGTGTTCTGAGGATAGTTTGTCTTCTATATCAACCTCGTTAAAAAATGAAACAAGATCATCTGAGGATATTTCTTTTAATGTGTCAACCTCATTAAAAAAATGAAACACTTTCCTGTTCAATTTGGGTCTTTGATAAGATCTCGTAAAATCCCAGTCGAGTCTTTCTCTTGATCTTGTAATTTGAACCTTCACTCCATCTGCCTTTCATATGGACTGAAGCTTGGGGGGAATGTACCTCGAATCGAGTCAGCATGTTGGGGGCATGATTACTTTTTCAAGCATAATTTGTTTCTGTTTCAAGCTCGTGTAAAAATGAAACCGATCTCAAGCATAGTTTATCTTTGTTTCAAGCTTGTGTAAAAATGAAACGAACTTCAAGCAGAGTTTTCTGATTTCAAGCTTGTGTAAAAATTAAACCATTCCCATTTTACCTCTCGTGATTGCCATTTTATCAGCCTATTTTTCCATATGAGCCTTGGTTCTCTCATTCCATCGTCACCATCTGCTCGGCCGGTCATACGCCTTCACTTGATTGTGTTACCTGTTCCTAAGGAACCACTGCAATGAGTGGTATTGTTAGCCAGGCTCTTGACCTTTACTTGTTCTGAGCAGTTCCACCATTACCATAACCAGTTGCTACCCTTTATACCACTCGTTCCTCTAGGTGGAGTCACCTTTCAACTCTTTTCTGACTCTCTAAAATTGAAAATATTGCCAAGACTCTTGTCGTTTTGAACTCATTAAATGGCTGCGAAGCGATATCTACCTAGTATACATTTACCCCTTTTTGGGCTAGGATAGATTATTTATGAAAAAGAAATACCCTAGCCTATCGCGACTATGAGGTTCTCTCAGACATAGTTTTCTACCTTTTCAAATCTGTGGGACTATCTACGAAAAGGGACTACTGGAGTTTTCTTTTCCATTACCTTTTCAAACTCTCTAAACGTGAAAAGATGTCGAGTTCTTCCTTTGTCAGACTCACTAAAAAATAATGACATCAGACTCCGTCATGATGACCTTACTAGAGTTCCTCCTTCCTAAGGCTCGTTAAATGTACTAGGATGGATTTTTCCGAAGGACAAACTTATATCACAAGCACATGCTATCCCCTTCAAGCTTGCTTTCAAAAATAATTGGGGTACTCGCCAGAAATAGTGGGGGAAAATGGAACCAGTATCATAGCTGTGTCGACAGTATGTCGCTCTTGAACATGGCACTTGTCTACATTCGTGTCAGGTTGGGGACATCTCATCTCGTTATCTACTTGCCTCTATGGGTTTTGGTAATCTCTTTTGACTGCTCATCTACTCTTTGCCACGTCACCATGACCTCAGATCCTTTGATGTCAAATACTGCCAAATCCGATGTCATGCCACCGATATGTTCAAGAGAAGTTGGCCTCTGTAGTTTTCAACGTCCCTCTGATTCTCTGTCAATCTTGATTCACAAACATTATGTCCCTCTGTCTCGTGTCGATGATGTGGGAAACATTATGGCCTACCTTCGATCAAGGTCACTTCCTGTCGACTTCAGCTCATTATCCAGGAAGTTGGTCTAGAGACTCCCTTCAGGTACCTTGGAGCCTGCATGCTTCAATGGCAGGTTCTTCACATTGGATGCAAGGTTTTCATTATTGGCCTTCGATCTGATGATTCTGCAGGTGTTCGACGCTAGCTCACTGTTCACATTCTGTGGATTGTACCTCATGTACCTTGAGATCCATCGTCATTATTGGTCGTTTCTCTCGCGTCTGTTAACGACTTTCATTATTGGCTAGTAATTAGACGATGTTATATCATGTTCGACTTCAGCTCACATATTCACATGCCTGAACTTGTACTCTATTCGGGTCAACATGGAGCGCAAGACCATGGATTTTGTCTGATAAACATCCAGGCTGCAGATTATTTCTGGATTATTATCATTTATTACATGACTCATTCGATTGGATGGTTACGACCATACATGAGTTTACTTGTTGATCCTCATTTACTGGATGGTTGCATCCATACCTTGGATCCCAGTTTTTGTACACTCTATTATGGATGGTTGTACCCATACCACATATCATGAATCTGAGATATCAGTTGTATTTGTCTTCGCAGGTTTTCCGACGGCAATGTTTTCGGTTGGGCGCGTTCTCATAAAGAATTTCACCCCTCCCTCTCTCTCAGACCTCATGCTTTAGGGGGCATCTGTTACATAGCATTTTTTCACCGTCCCTGCAATCCCTCATATCGAACATTGGAGGACTATTCCCGTGACCTGTGAATAGTAACATGTCCTGAAAACACCTTTATAACATCCTCTTGCCTAAGGATAAACATTCTCATGAAGAACATTTCCTCTGGAAACCCGATAAACATTATCCTGAAGAACCTTTCCTCTGGAAACCCTAAAAAATAGATGTTTTAGCCTTGGCGCAACTAGTTAGTTCATCCCTCGCACCAATGGGGGAAATCCACACTAGAGGGCACACCAATTGGCACACTCTCCCTATGTATCACTCATGCCAAGCCCATTAAGGAATGTTTAAAAAAAAATAAATGGCAAAAGTTTGGTTCTAACAAACTCCAGAATGAATCATCAAAGGAAGTTGAGTGGTTTGGCTCCGGATCTCCATGTATAGGAAGTGGTTTTCCACCTCTCATGGAACCTTCCTAAGAGATAGGGCCTATCCCATGATTATAGGGATCCCAACTTCCCTTTGTCCATCTATAAAATCTTTCCCTCTCCATTAGCAAGCTAGCTGAACCTATAGGAGGAGAACTATAGCTGGGCAATTAGTGAAAGCAGAGCCGAGAAGAACCCTGTAAGAGAGAGCTTTGTCCAAATTCCCGATAGGCTTCATTAAGATGTGCTCTGGTGCAAGCCTTGCCGAAGGAAGATCATAACATTAGAGCATTTGGTTGTAATCTCCATTTTGTCATCATTAATATAAGCGAATCCGATTTTGGTTCCATTCATGTGTTTACTCTTTTATGAAATGCAATGAATTATATCCTCTCTGATTGATATATAGTTACATGCTTTAAGTATTACGTTGTATATCGTCGTTTCTTTGCATGTGTACAGGTGTCTAGACAAAGCAAACAAAGGGACTATGATATGTCAGAAAAGGAACTAATAGCTTCACTTCTTCTTCGACAAAAACAGCGTGGGATTTGAGGTAGGTCACTTATCGTGATCTTTGTCTTTCTTGTAACTAGGAACCAACGTCTTTGCATGATTTGATTATTGCTAGACCCACCCTAGGGCTAGTGGGATTGCTTCTATCCGCAGAGGGGATTTACCTCCTCAACAACACAGCGAGGTTAAGAGTTCAGTTTTGGTTTCATATCGGATAGGAAAATGAAAGTTATTAATAAATTCCATTGCTAAGGCACCAAAAGTATTGACTCTAGCACATGGTAACTCAATGTACCATTTGGAAGTTTTGCCTATGAGAGTGCGGGGGAAAAGTCTGAGCCGGATACTATCATCCACTATGGAGTTAGAAACAAACCATAGATGAAAGGTGGTGGTGTGCGTAGCTGGATCCTCCCTTTGTTTCCCTTCAAACTTAGGGATGTCAGATGAAATCTTGTGTGGTACTAGAGGCCAAATCGGGTTATGGTTTATGGGATCATTGGTCAATTTGTAGAGGTCGGGGATGTTTAAAGCTGCCAAAAATGGAAATTACATGGTTGCCCCCGATTCTAGCCAAGGAGGTGTTGGCTGACCATTTGGACTGTAGGTTCCGCCCATCAAAGTGTTACCAATGGGATAAGTAGGACTCTGTTGATAAAAAATTCTAGTGAGTGTAGGTGTAGGGATGTAGGGTTGTTTTCCATAGGGGATGTTGTATTGGGGGACAAACGGCTGGTTGCTCCCAGGGTAATAGTTTCCCCCTTGCCCCAATTGGTTTTTGGGAAGGGTCACCCATATAGACACAATAGAGTTAGCTTGTAGCATACTGCTATTTACATAATTGACCATTGGCATAGACCCTACACCATAGGTTTTACCACTAAGAGGATTGGCGATAACAATCAATCTTCTTGCTTGTCCCACTGAATGTAGGGGTACCGAAGTGCCCCCTGGCATATAAGTGTTGGTGACACTACCCCATGGCATATTAGCCAAGGGGTTTGAACTCAGCAATGGATTCCAACCGAAAGGGTTGCTAAAAGGAACCAAAATAACCTCGCTAGTGGGAGTGGAAACCGTGGGTCCAGGTGTAGTCACTATAGGAGAAGATACCGAAGGGTTCATAATTCCGCTTGCAATTGTGGTGACCAAGTTGCTAGGACCAGGTATATGCTAGCTACTAGGGTTTCCAATCAGTTGTGTAGAACTGACAGCTAGCGGGGAAGAAGGTGGTGGAACTGAGTTGGCCACCAACGGCATAGACCCAATAGTTGTCGTTTGTGAAGTGGATGTGGGTGAAGCCGAAGACATGGCCAGTACTAGTGTTACCTGAATTAAAAATATCCCCAATGAGTCAGTGAGAGGAGGGTTATAAGGAGGTATGACTCCTTCAGTGAAACGATCCTTAGGAAACTCCGTATGGTAGGGAATGTTAGCAACCTATAAATATAGGATTCATAATTTTGACTTGACTAATGATAGTTGTGTAAATATGTACAAACTTTGATTTCTAAAAGTTTTTTTCCCATATTAAAAAAATTAAAAAATTAAAAAAAAAATCAAAAAGAGGGTAAAAGTCCTAAAAGAAAAATCAAAGGACTTAGAAAAAATGATATACCCCAAAAGAAAAAAGATGAATAAAACATGAAAGTGTACAAGTCTAAATGCCACTACTTTTTACTTTTGCAGTTGATTATGGCAAAGTGTCGATAAATGCCATAATCTATGATGAGTTGAAATGTTCAATCTTGACTTATCATGTTTCAATTTTACTTGTTGTAGATAGAGAATAAAGAATTGTCATACAGTTTAATCATGACAATTCAGTAGTTAGGTAGAGAATAAGAGAATCCAACCGTTTAATCTAGATTCTTGAATGAAATAAGGTTAGAATTAGATAGTTTTACTGCTTTCTAAAGAATAAAATGCTGTAAGGTTGCTAGCTCAAATGCACCTGATCAAAATAGAAGAAAAAATGTTAGAAGATATGACTGGGTAGGTAGAAGAAAGCGGGAAATCTATTGTAAATATTTTTCACCAGGCTACACATAACTAATTTCCCCTCCCCATAGCTATTTAACATTCTAGATGATTAGTCAGAGAGGCTCAGGGCATTTCCATGACTTCTGTTGGGACTGGACCCAAGGCTCAATGACTAATTAATTGAAAGTGTTAAGTTTCTATATTAATCCCATAAATCACATCATTTTCCATTCATACATTCATTACCATGAAACAACATAAGTAAAGAACTCATTTTTACTTAATGATGCTTAAAACCCTCATTTTATTAACTTCCTACATCTCATGAAGCATAAAACCCTCAAAATGGCATTTTATCCTAAGTTGAAGTGATGAAATTATTACAATGAAAGCTTGGTTATAATCTTCACTTTCTTGGTTATAATTGTATATTTTGAGTATTCACTTTCCCTTTTCATATTAACACCTAAATTATTTTATTAACTCCCTATAGAAAATCCTAGTCCTATTTAATATAACTCCTTTATTCTAATATCCCTCGAAAACCCTTATTATATACTTTTTATGTCAAATATATTACTCACATGTTGAAAATTACATCTCGAAATTATCCCTTTGACATAAAACTACCAATAAAGAAATACCCTGATTCCCCTATAGTTATTAGACCTTCAAATAGTCTATAACTATATGATACAAATAAAATAAAATGACACTTTATACATATTTTATATGTCTAAAGTGGAAAATATCATGACTATATCATTTTTAAACCATGGTCAAAACCCTTTTTGCCCACCCCAATTCACTTTACCCTCTATAATATATAAACTCCTTTTATATATTATTCCAACCCTCACATTCATCCGAACCGTCTGATATTCTTTTCATTCCTAATCCAACGGTTCGCATTGAGTGCGATAAACTATCCTTGTACCCCACCATTCCCATCGCGCCAAGTTATAACCGTCAATCCTTTACTTATCAAATCAATGGCTCATATTAAAAGCCTGGTCCCACTTTACCTTTCCCCCATAGCTTCCCAAGACATCCTGATTGTTCGCATCGTGAAATCAAATCTAACGGTGCAGGTCTCATATTGCACGCCGAAACTGATTGATTGAAGTTTGATGAAATTCACGCGATAAAAGTAGTTTCATTAAACCACCCATTGTTACATGTCCAATTTTAATTGGATCGCGTTATAAAATCCAAAAAATGCTTACCATCTAAAAACAACGCGATATCGCCGAATGGTTTCGCATTTAAAATGAAAACTACTCTCGCCATTGACTATGACTTGCCATTAATGCTATGCAAAGTAATAAAATCAAAGGTTTTAACCTTAATTTTTCACTATTTTACATCGTTTGTCTCCTTGCCTGTTGAGCAATTACGTCTACATTTCAAAACCTTTTGCTGACAAATTTGTCCCTTTGAAGCAGATTTCCCCTCTGAATTTCGCCACAGAAGAATCTCAACGCTTCCTACTAAGCTATTTCGACCAGTTTTGAATATTGGTACAACCTGAAACCTTTATCAACAGCTACAACACCTACAAAAGGTATTTTTTCAGTTATCTAAACCTGCAAATTCTAAATTTCAACAAGCGAAATTAAAACCTGTAAACCAGTTTGCATATAGAAACTAAAATTACCAATCTGAGTATATTCTAAACCTTGAAAAAACAGGGGAAATCCTGGCAATTTTTTCTCATAATTTTCCATTTCAATCAAACTCTGTTTTAAAGTGTTTCCGGCCATCCAAAGGAAATTTCCACAGTTCAAATTGATTTAAACACACGAAAAATTCATTTTTTCATCTGCACCTAGAAAACCTGTGTTTTCTATCCCAAAATCCTTGCCCAGATTCCCAAATTTCTCCCTGATCCGCTCAATTAGCCCCTTTTTTCCAAATGAGCTAAGAAAATAGTTTAATCTTGCTTATTTTTCCCCAAAATGACATGAAAATAGATTACCCCTAAGACTAGAGGTCCTAAAGCCCAAAAATCTACCTAAAGCAAGCTTCCACTCCCTGAATCTGCTAAGATAAATAAGCCTACCCCAACCCTAACAATAGATTCTACTGAAGTGGTCAGACCTTTACAACCACCTGTTACTTCTAAAGAGAGCAGTTCCTTAATTGATTTAAACTACACGATTACTGATGATACATTAGATTTCAATCTACTTGAAGTACATAACTAGTGTTGTGAGAAATTTGTGAAAAAAATTGAAAATGACATACCTATATGGGATTCAAACTTGCCTAAGTATGTGGTCCCAATCACTCATCTAGCTCAAGACTTGATTAGACTATGCCAGTTACACTATGTCCCTAACCAGAGATGTATTGTAAACAAAGATAGAGAGGTCTTGTTTTCTATAACTGCAGAATCCATTAATCAGATGCTCTAGCTGAACCATGATCCAAGAGTAGTCTCATTATCCATTGAAGATTTGAGTCAGTTGTACCTAGACTTGGATTTCCCTAGGAAGTTTATGATTCTACAAAACTTCATGCCTGCTCATGTTAATTTCACAAAAGTAAATCCACCCTATTCCACCTCTGATTTTCCTGAATCTTCCAGACAAATCATCTCTATGATTTCCTTCATATTAGGTTACTCTAATGATGAGTTCACTAATGCATCAATTCTAGGTTTCCTTTCTACTTTATCCCTAGCGAAACCTCCTGCAATGATATTTAATATTGCTAGATTCATTGCTGACAACATGCACTATCAGTTGACCAAGTTGCCTGAAGAAGGAGTGTTTAGATATTCATCATATCTATTTCACCTCTATCTATTTTTTCAAGGAAAAAAGTTTCTAGTTGCCTTACAGAAAATGGATAATAAAGGAAATCCTCTCTCAGTAGTACTTTGGACTTCATTGCTCAGAAGAGATGGAAGTGAATTCAACTATAAGGACTTCACTAATTTGTTTATCAGACCAGCCATGAGTTTATTGAACAAGACATAGCAACCAAGGGTTAATGAGGAAATAAAAATAATTCTACAGTTATTTGAAAACTGCAAAGTAGGTGA
Organism: Pinus albicaulis; assembly: GCA_034641835.2. Taxonomy (NCBI): domain Eukaryota; kingdom Viridiplantae; phylum Streptophyta; class Pinopsida; order Pinales; family Pinaceae; genus Pinus; species Pinus albicaulis. The sequence continues at coordinate 793,099,172 of CM076576.1, read as the reverse complement.
TTGGTACTTATATGAAAATCACACAGAACTAAGGATATTTGGAGAAAACCTGGCCCCTTATAAATTGCCCAAATTTCTAACTATCAGGATTTTTGCTTTGGAGTACTTGTTACACCATTTTTTGGTCATCTAACCTGTTATTATTAGATGAACCCAAGTACACCATGTAAGACCAATTTTACCCTAAGTAAAATTGCTTTCACTATGTGAAATAACTTAGTAAAACACCTTTATTAAGTTGTTTATGGTCTAAGCAGGAAACCCCAAAAGGAAATAATAAACAAATCTATATTTGTTTATATTTCCTGGTCATATTTAACCCAAAACAAGGAAATCAATTAAATAAATCCTTATTTATTTGATTATTTCCTAGGAATAAGTTATTTAAATCCTATTTAAATGATATTCCTAGTTAAATTTGACTAAATCATTTATAAATAATTAAATAAATCATTATTTATTTAATTATATTCCCACCATTTCCTTAAAATAATAAATAAAACATTTATTTATTTATTATTTATAAATAAAGGAATTGACCCAAGTCAAAAATCATTTTCCCTCCAACAAATATAATTAAATATTCCTAAAGGGTGGTTCTAGAATTTGATTAATAATATTTTATTCATGCACCAAGTTCTAGATCGCCCTAATATTTTGTTATAAATAGAAGGGTTTTCCCCATTCATTAGTCACCTTTGATTGCATGAGATCACTCTAGATCTATACTCTTGGTCACACTCTCCATTTTGTCTTGTGAGCTCCCTTTGAGTTCTATGTTTGTCTGGGTTTTCTACACCAACAAGAGAGAGAAATTTTAGATCTGAAATGCTGAGGACTTTCAAGAACCCATCCCATTGAGGAGAACTAGAAAACACCTTTCTTGTTTTCCTCTCAGGTGCCCCTTTTCAATATAATAAAAAATTCTTTCAAACACATTGTTCTTGTCTTGTCTATTGGATGCATGGAGCCATATTTTACTTTAACTGCTTAATGTCTTTTATGCTTAGATCTGGATTTGTGCAACATTGTTTGGATCACCTAATTGCAGATTTAAAGATATTGGTAGCCATAATCGATGTTAGGGCTATTTGTTATGCGTAGCTAAAGTGATCTTTTACGATAAAATATTCATACTAACAGTACTTGAGGCAAATTCTGAATACATATACAGTGAATTTTATGGCTTCCAAAAAGAAGACACATTTTAAGCTCAAAAATAAAATAGGTCCCTTCATAGTAAATAGCAGGGATGCCTTGAAAGAAATAGTCAGTAAATTATTAGAATTCAAGTTCCAAGAAAGCTTTTATTGGAACTATGATCCATAAGGCATTCTAAGTAACATAAGGATCAAGTGAAAATTAACACCATTCATACATGAGTCCAAACCAGAAATTGAGAAATTTGCAAATCAAATGGAATGGATAGAAAATACATTGATTGATCCTACTGATCATACAGAGGAGAGACAGATAGATAATTCACAGGCAATAGCAATCACTGAGCAGACAGAAGCTTCAAAAAAAAGGACCAGGAATGAAGAAGGCTATACAATAGAGACCACTACACAAAATAAATTCAAAATTATTTACAACAAAAGGGAAAAAATTACTGATGTTGAGAAAGACAAGGCTATTGAAATCAATGATATAGATGATCAGTGGTTAGATAATGATGAAGCCACTATAATTGTAAATGAGACTCTAGTAGAAATTCAGAAAGAGCAGGTGCTAACATATGAACAAGGCACGTAAATCGTTGAAAAGCAGGTGAATTCAGAAGCCCCCTCCTCTTCCAAAGCAACAGAAGAAATAGATTCTGACATTCAAAAGAAATACATACAAATCAGAGAAAGAAATGAGGAGATTAAAAATGAATTTTATTCTCAATTCCTCAAAGAAAAGCCAGGGAACAAAGACAGGTTGCTGACTGCTTTTGATTACTCTACCAATAAGATGATCATGTCATTTCTCAAACCCACAATTACAGATCCAAAATCAATTGCAGATTATACTAAAACAGATGTGGAGTTGGACACCGATACAATACATGAATTGGATCAGATAGAATTCCAAAGAAGCACAAGTGAAATGCTTTATTCAAAAGTGGTTAACAAAACTATGAGTGCTACTATGCTACAAAACATTGTATCTAATTTACAGAATCAGATGAAATTATACAAAGCATCATTACATGCTAAATATTTAAGGATCAAATCCTTAGAAGATTTGGTTATAGAAACTAGAGTGGATCCTTCCAATATTGAGGTTGCTAAAGCACTCATAAAGCAAAAGAATGAAGATATTGCTGCCTTAAGAAAACAACTGAAACTTCCACAGAGTGAGCATTCAAAAGCAAAGGAGATTCTTCAGTAGAAAACAGAAAAGGATGAATTAATGCAGTTAGTACTAAAGATGATTGCTCAAATCAAAGAAATGGAGAATTAGACAGAGACTCTGATGAAAGAAAATGAAACATTAAAAAAGGAAAATGAGGTTTCCATTCCTACAGTCATCCCAATGGCAACTACTGTTGTTCCTTCTACACTGACAAAGCATTTGGCACCAAAAGGAGTATTGACAACTGCAGTGTCAATAACATCTATTGATACCTCTGCCACTGGATCATCTACATCACAGGTACATCAAGCAACAAGTACAAGAGATATAGTTAAATCTATGGAAGAAATGTCCCTTAAGAACACTAAGATCAATAATTTAAAGAAAGAAAATAAAGATCTCGAATCCTCATACAAGAATGCTTTAATCACTTCTAAGGGACATGAACAGAGAGCAAACAGACTTCAAGAGTAGGTAAAGATTTTATAGCAATAGGTCTATCTCAGTGAACAGGTGTCATACATAAAAAACTATCTTTGGAATAACATAATTCAAGGCATACATCTATTGTGGCCTTCCATTCAAATCATTTATGAACAGAGAGATTTACTGAAGGCAGCACAAGTAGAAATTCAACAAACAAAAGAAGAGCTTGGCAATAAGCCATCTCAAGCTTTACAGCTTATTACATTTTTAAACAATAAAAATAGAGAAGAGCTTGAATAACTCAAAATTCATGATAGGACTGAAACCATACTACAAATCGAAAAGGTCCTAAGTAAAAGAAATATAATGAACATTTTGGAGGAAAGATGTAAAGACATGAAATTGTCAATAACAAATTTCTTGGCCAAATACACTATATTAACACAAGCAGGCCTTCCAGACATTCATGGCTTTAATGAAAAACTAATGATTCAGACAGATTATGACAAGAAGATCAGAGCATATGCCAAAGAACAGGTAAACAAGCCTCTGCCACAAGGTTCCCCAACTGGAAAAGTTATCTTAGAGTACTTTGAGAACTTGTTTCTTCTACAAAATGAAATTAAGCACATCTTCATTGTCAAGCCAAACTTTGCAAAGTACACGGAGGCTGATGAAATCTACAGAAAACAGGAAAGCCTGAAGATACCAAGTGATCAGTAATGGTAGGAATTTACTGATTTGATATAACAACATGCAAACTGAGCAGAACAAGTGCAGTCAGGTTTTTCATCTTTACAGTTATCAAAGGGTAAAATTTGTAGTGAAAGTATATCAGGTGAAAAAGCAGATTCAAAGAGTATCCAGGAATAAAATCGTCAAATCAATATTTACTATTGTAATTCTTCATTTTACAGTAGTAAAGTAATAAAAGTGGCAACGTGAAAGAGTATCAGAGGTAAAGCACAGGTTAAAGAATGTAAATTAGAAAGATTTTCTTCCAAGCTATCTTCTAATAATATATTGTTTCCAAGTGCTAGCAAACATCTACAACAAAGCAAAAAATCAATTTTGATAAGATAAATCAGTTCTATTTTTTCTTGATAAGAGGACAACTTGCCAGTTTGTTTTGCAACTGTCCCTCTTATTTATGCAATAATCTTTATTTTCTCCTAGAGATATTCCTACATGTCTCTAAGATATTTTGTAATAATTCTGTATAAATACTTCACCCTTTGAAGAATTTAGGGTGGAATAAAATTTGTCATGACTACTATAGACATTTTTGCTGAATACATTGGAGTTTGTGTGAGTTGATTTGTAAAGCAGCAGACTAGAACTAAGTCAAAAAGACATCATAACTCAGGATTCTTGTGCTGATCAGAGAAGTCAAGTATTTTTCTGTTTTCACTGTTTATCTTTCTAAAGTTCCATACATACATTTAAATGTTTTTTGTCTTAAATGATTGACTAGGAAAGTTTATACAGGATTAGTGTCAAAAGCTCCATGTTTTTTACTAGTTATTCATTGGTATGTTTTCTACTGATATCCGGACTTAAGAATCCTTAACTGCTCTTAGTCCTTTTGACCTCCTTCTTTCATCTTCTTTTCTGTAACTTAAGGATCCTTCATTGCCCTTTTGTTCAGATATTACCATTTCATCAAAAATACTATTTCCAAACCCTTTGAAGATCATCTACCTTGCCCTTAGTACATTTGCTCTTTTGACCTTATTTTTAGCTCTGCTTGCCTAGGAATTTGACTCCATAGCCTAATGGTCTGGTAGATCTCTCTATGGTTTACCTTGAATTACCTTGTATTCCCACCAAACATTCAAACCAAAAGAATTGTCCAATTATACCTAGCCTAAAATCTAATCCAAAAAAAAGTTAAATCATGAGAGATTCCTCTCCGGAATTAGGAAGGCTAGATCCTGAAATCCAAAAGAGGTTCTTGGTTACCCCTAGTTTTCTTTAACTATAAATCAAAATCCCATGACCTAAGAAATTATTAGGGTTATAACATACTGGCGACCATATTGGGGAACTAACCACTCTCCAGTTTTAAATTTAATATTGAAGGAAGATTTCTAAATCTATCTTTTATACTTGAAGATTAACTTTAAAGGTTGTGGGTATTTTATAAATAGACAGTATGGCTTCTAGGAAAACCTAATATACCAGGTCCAACCCAGATCCTAAGCCTATTGTAATAGTAGATAACCCAAAACAGATTGGTAAAAATAAAACGAAAAAACAAAGTGATAATTTAGAAGCTGAAGTGCCCTTGAGAAAAGCTAATTCCTTACCCAAAGAATTAGTGAGTTTAACTGATATTGAATTTGATTTCAATTTTGAAAATTCATTATTTAGAAATAAATCTAAAACTGATTTAAAGGAAATTGTTATAGATCCTATTTTTACTTCTTTTGTGAATGAGAAACAGAAAATTATTTCAGCATCAATAAAATCAGACAAATTTGAAATTCAAATTCCAGTAGAAAGGGTTAATGTTACACGAATTAAAGAAGTTGATGAAGCTATTGAATTAGCCAATTTTTTGTCTCAATTTAAACCTCCAGTTTCTCAATTATACACCACAGTTTTTCTAGCAGCAGATTCAACTCTATACGCTGCCACTTCATTTTTAGACTCCACTATCAGTTCATCTACAAAACCTTTCAGTCCTAAGTTGCCTTTGTAGCCTAGGATCATATATTCATCATACTCTCAAGCCACTTCAAGTTCATCCATAGAACCATTTATTCTTGAGTTTCCCTTGCAGCCCAAGATAGTTTTTCCATCATTCACTCAGCCCATTGCATCCACCACTTTTATAAGCACTACATTTTTTCCATCCAGTTCCATCCATATATCAAAATATTTTCCTAGTTCTTCAAATCCAGCTTTCAGCACATCAACTATCATATCCAGCACTGTTCCTATAGTCACTGTTATACCTCCTAGTTCAAGAAAACTTCAAATCATGGCTACAAGATATGCTCTAGTTTTACCCCAAAACCTCCATGACATGCCCTAGAATTACCAAAAGGATATCCCATTATTTGATAATTTTTCACAAATAAATGCACAACAACATATCACCATAATGACTGTTTTTTGTGAAATTTATGAGATAGATGAGTCTGATGTCCGAATGAGACTGTTTGCACAAAGCATAATTGGAGAAGTAAAAACATGGTTTAGAAATTTAGGTGCTGGTAGTATAGTAGATTTAGTTGCATTTCATAGAGATTTCCTAAATAAATGGGAAAATAAAAAGAATCCCCTGCAAATTTTATCTGAGTTTGATGCTGTTAAAAGAGCTCCCAATGAATCTGTCTAGGATTATTGCACTAGATATAACAGTGTTTAGAATGCCATCCCTGTTGATCTTAAACCTACCCCCTATTCAGTACTCCTAAAATTTCCTGATGGATTTGATCCAAACATGGCATATCAATTAAAAGAAAGAAATGCTGAAACTTTAGAACAGATGCAACTAGATGTTGTTGGTGTAGAAATCAATATCCTAGCCAAAAAAGCCAGACTTAGAAATGAGAGAAGAGTCACCATCAAAGAAGAGAATTCAAGCTTAGATGGTAAATTTGATCTTATTGCAAAACTTTAGAAAGAGTAGTTGAGAGATTAGACCACATTGAGAGGAAATTGCAATGGGATAACCAATCCCAAATCAGAAATCCCAACTACAGAAAAAATAACAATCCTGGGAAAGGTAAAGAACCTTCCCCAGATCAAAACATTAGGCCCCCTTTTCAAGATAGCTACGCTGAAAGTTCTCAAAACAATGTTGAGGATGAGGAAGACATCAACATAGTAATGGGGATAGATGAAAGTAATACAATTTTCCTCACTAAGGAGGATCAAGAACTCTTTAAGCTTCAAAAGTTCAAAGTAGAATCTAGTGAATCCTTTGATTATAAGCAAGGTTATGACTTCGCAATCAATGAAATTCACAGCTAGTATAACCTTAGGAGCAAGAAAACAAATGAGCCTTCTACTAAAAACAATGCTCCAACTCAACAAAATCAAAACAGAAAGAATGTAGAGGCTCCCAAAACTAAAATTTTGCAAATTCTTCCAAGAGAGAACAGACAAAATTCAAACCCATCCAGTCCTAAAAAATAGTCTAGTCCAAAGATTGTTGATATTAGAATGCAAGTTTGCCATTATTCCTAGAAAACAGAATTTACAAGCCCATTGTCTGGCAACCTTTGCCAGCACCTGTAATCTTCGATTTTCACCAATACAAAAATACACTGCTGAAATCAAACATAGACCTATTGTCCCAGATAATGTAAAATACTGGCAAATTTTCTCGGAAGATGAATAGATCTATCACTTTTTGAACAACAAGGAAGAATTTCAAAACTGTAAAATAGACACTGATGATAATTTAGATTCAGAAGGTAATATAGATGATAATTTTAATTATGAAATAAATAGTGTATATGTACATAAATATTAAAAGCCAACTGTTTTTACTCAATCAGATATAGATTATTTGGAAAAAACAGACATAGAGGAAATGATGGAAGATGAACCAGATTTGATAGATTTAAAACATAAAATTTTACCCAGAGGTTTGACTCCCTTAGAAGACTTGTTTGATTCTAATGATGTGCCCAAAAGGCCAAAAATGGAACCAGTCAGGTCTAATATTGAAGAATTTAACATAGGAACAAATGAAAAACCAAAAATGATTAAATTGTCAGAATCCTTACCATCAGAATAAAAGGATAAATATATAGAAATTTTGAAAGAATATCAAGATGTCTTTGCATGGGGTTATGAAGATCTAAAAACTTACAACAAAGACATAATTAAACATATGATTCCTTTGAAAGAAAATCAAAAACCTTTTCAACAAAAATTAAGAAGGATTAATCCAATTTTGTTACCTTTAATCGAAAAAGAGGTTAAAAGAATGTTCGATGCACAAATTATTGCACCAGTTAGGTATTTTGATTAGATTTCTAACTTAGTGCCCACCAGAAAGAAAACAAGAGAAATTTGACTATGTATAGACTTTAGAAATCTCAATAAAGTGTCTTTGAAAGAAAATTACCCCTTGCTTAAAATGAACCATATTTTGCAGAGGGTTGCAGGTTCTTCAAGGATTTCTTTATTAGATGGTTTCTCTGGTTATAACCAAATTATACTTCATAAAGATGATCAAACTAAAACTGCATTTACCACTCCTTGGGGCACTTTCATATACATGAAAATGCCTTTTGGATTGAAAAATGCAGGAGAAACCTTTCAGAGGGCCATGGATATTTCCTTTGCCAAGGAAATCCATGAATTTTTAGTTATCTATCTTGATGATATTACTATCTTTTCAAAAACAAATGATGAACACCTAGATCACCTCAAACAAGTCTTTATCAAGTGTAGAAAATATGGTATATCCTTAAATTCTAAAAAGACTCTTTTTGAACTAGAAGAAGGAAAACTGTTAGGACACATAATCTCCAAGGAAGGCATTAGAATAGACCCTGCAAGAATTGAAGCTATTTTGAACATTCAACCACCAAGGAACATAAAATAACTCCAAGCATTCTTGGGTAAAATCAATTTTTTTAGAAGATTTATCTCTAACCTGGTTGAAATCATAAAAGAACTCAACAATATGCTTAAAAAGGACTCTGCAATAAATTGGACTCTTAAAGCCAAATAGTCTTTTGAATCCATAAAACAGGCCTTGACAAAAGTACCAATCTTAATCAGCCCAGATTATACAAAGATTTTATAATCTTTTCATTTACCTCAAAACATACCATAGATGCAGTTCTACTGTAGAAAAACAATCAAGGTTTTGAACAACCAATTGCATTTTTTAGTAAATCACTTAGAGATGTGCCTCTAAAGTACAATATAATGGAAAAACAAGCTTTAGCCTTGGTTAAAGCCATAAAGGATTTCAAAGTTTACATACTCCATTCCCATATCATTGCATATGTCCCCAATGTTGTAGTCAAAGATATTCTTACACAAGATGGACCTGATGGTAGGAGAGGAAAGTGGATTACCACTATCCTTGAATATGATCTGGAAATCAAACCAACAAAGCTCATTAAAGGACAGGGTTTAGCTAGATTGATGGTTGAATCTAACTGTAATGCTTTAGATATAAATTTCATTGCACAGATAGATGACCAGGAAGAGATGGCGACTCTATTGATCAGTGAGGCCTATCTAGACTCACCATGGTACTCTGATATTATCTTTGTACTCACACATTTACAAGCTCCTCCTGTGTTAACTAAAACCAAAGCCAGATTCATCAAACAAAAAGCAATGAGGTTTTGTATATTAAATAATGCACTTTATTGGAAAGAAATTAGTGGGATTTTACTAAATTTTTTATTAAAATCAGAGGCTGAAAAAATTCTCGAGGAATTTCATGCAGGTGACTGTGGAGGCCACTTATACTGGAAGAGTACGGTAGAAAAAATATTGAGAGCTGGTTTCTACTGGCCAACTTTATTTTCTGATGTCAAAAAATTTGTTACCTCATGTCACAAATGCCAAAATTTGAAGGGAAAAAGAAACTATTTCCCTTACCTCTTAAGCCTATATCTACTGAAAAGCCATTTCAACAATGGGGGTTAGACTTCATTGGTGAAATCCACCCCCCATCCTTAGGTAAACATAAATGGATTTTAACTGCTACAGATTATTTTACCAAGTGGATAGAAGTTGTTCCCACTAGGAAAGCCACTAATTCAATTATAATCTCATTTATAGAAAGTAATATTTTATCAAGATTTGGATGCCCACATAAGATTATTACTGACAATGAAACTGCATTCAAATCCAAGAAAATGATCTCTTTCTGTCACAAATACCATATTACCTTGGGACATTCCACTTCTTATTATCCACAGGGTAATGGTTTAGCTGAGTCATCAAGCAAAATCTTAATCAATATCATCAAAAAATTACTTCAAGAAAACAAAAAGACCTGGAACAAAAAGCTAGTCTATGCCTTATGAGCTGATAGACTTACCACAAAGAAGTCTATTGGAACTTCACCTTATCATATTGTCTATGGAATGGATGCAATTTTCCCCTATTCCTTGGGTGTACCAGTCATGAAGATCATTCAGGAATCACAGGTGGAAACAAATGATATTCAACGAAGAATTAATGAAACCATACATCTCCAACAAACAAGGGAAGAAGTTTATGAAAGATCACAAGTTTTACATGATAAAATAAAAAAGATTTTTGACAAAAGGATTAAAAAATATGATTTTTTCATTGGAGATCAAGTTTTGAGATGGGATTCAAGAAGTGAGGATAAAGGAAAGCATGGAAAGTTTGAATTTCTAAGGCAAGGACCTTATGTGATATATGGTTACAGAGGTAAAAATTCTTTTTTCATCAAGAATTTGGATGGAACTGAACTTCAAGAAGGACCAGTGAATGGTAGGATGTTGAAACACTACTATTCTTCTGAATCAATCACCAGTTAGATTCATTGACTTTTATCATTGTAAATATTCATTGCAAGTGTGTAGATTGGATTAGAGATTTTATCTACAAATTTGAAGTCCGAAGAGAAGGCCCTAAGTTTTGCAGTATAAAATATCATAAGTATGAATTGTTGCAGAAATCAGAGGACAATTACAAGATCATCAAGGTTAAAGTTGAAGGCTATTGATCTCAAAGTTCTTGACATTTCACCAGGAAATTCCATCCCCAAGTGAAGCCGATGTTAGCAACCTATAAATATAGGATTCATAATTTTGAATTGACTGATGATAGCTGTGTAAATATGTACAAACTTTGATTTCTGCAAGTTTTTTTTCCATATTTTGTAAAAAAAAAAAAAAAAAATCAAAAATAGGGTAAAATTCCTAAAAGAAAAATCAAAGGACTTAGAAAAAATGATATACCCTAAAAGAAAAAAGATGAATAAAACATGCAAGTGTGCAAGTCTAAATGCCACTACTTTTTACTTTTGCAGTTGATTATGGCAAAGTGTCAATAAATGCCATAATCTATGATGAGTTGAAATGTTCAATCTTGAATTATCATGTTTTAATTTTACTTGTTGTAGATAGAGAATAAATAATTGTCATACAGTTTAATCATGACAATTCAATAGTTAGGTAGAGAATAAACGAATCCAACTGTTTAATATAGATTCTTGAATGAAAGAAGGTTATAATTAGTTAGTTTTACTGCTTTCAAAAGAATAAAATGTTGTAAGGTTGCTAGCTCAAATGCACCTGATCAAAATAGAAAAAAAAATGTTAGAAGATATGACTGGGTAGGTAGAAGAAAGTGGGAAATCCATTGTAAATATTTTTCACTAGGCTACACATAACTAATTTCCCCTCCCCATAGCTATTTAACATTCTAGATTATCAGTCAGAGAGGCTAAGGGCATTTCCTTGACTTCTGTTGGGACCCGACTCAAGGCTTAATGACTGATTAGTTGAAAGTGTTAAGTTTCTATATTAATCCTAGAAATCACATCATTTTCCATTCATACATTCATTACCATGAGAAATCATAACTAAAGAACTCATTTTTACTTAATGATGCTTAAAACCCTCATTTTATTAACTTCCTACATCTCATGAAGCATAAAACCCTCAAAATGGGATTTTATCCTAAGTTGAAGTGATGAAATATTACAATGAAAGCTTGGTTATAATCTTCACTTTCTTGGTTATAATTGTATATTTTGAGTATTCACTTTCCCTTTTCATATTAACACCTAACTTATTTTATTAACTCCCTATAGAAAATCCTAGTCCTCTTTAGTATAACTCCTTTAATCTAATATCCCCAAAAACCCCTTATTATATACTTTTTATGTCAAATATATTACTCACATGTTTAAAATTACATCCTGAAATTATCCCTTTGACATAAAACTACCAATAAAGAAATACCCCGATTCCCCTATAGTTATTAGACCTTCAAATAGTCTATAACTATATAATACATATAAAATAAAATGACACTTTATACATATTTTATATGTCTAAAGCGGAAAATATCACGACTATATCATTTTTAAACCATGGTCAAAACCCTTTTTGCCCACTCCCATTCACTTTACCCTCTATAATATATAAACTCCTTTTATATATTATTCCAACCCTCACATTCATCTGAACCGTCCAATATTCTTTTCATTCCTAATCCAACAGTTTGCATTGAGTGCGATAAACTATCCTTGTACCCCACCATTCCCATCGCGCCGAGTTATAACCGTCAATCCTTTACTTATCAAATCAACATCCCATATTAAAAGCCCCACTTTACCTTTCCCCCATAGCTTCCCAAAACATCCTGACCGTTCGCATCGTGAAATCAAATCTAACAGTGCGGGTCTCATATCGCACGTCGAAACTGATCGATTGAAGTTTGATGAAATTCACGCGATAAAAGTAGTTTCATTAAACTGCCCATTGCTACGTGTCCAATTTTAATTGGATCACATTATAAAAGCCCAAAACTGCTTACCATCTAAAAACAGCGCGATGCCGCCGAATGGTTTCGCATTTAAAATGAAAACCGCTCCCGCCATTGACTGTGACCTGCCATTAATGCTATGCAGAGTAATAAAATCAAAGGTTTTAACCTTAATTTTTCATTATTTTACATTGTTTGTCTCCTTGCCTATTGATCAGTTATGCCTGCATTTCAAAACCTTTTGCTGACCAATTTGTCCCTCTGAAGCAGATTTCCCCTCTGAATTTCGCCACAGAAGAATCTCAATGCTTCCTACTAAGCTACTTCGACCAGTTTTGAAGACTGGTACAACCTGAAACCTTTATCAACCGCTACAACACTTGCAAAAAGTATTTTTCAGTGATCTGATCTGCAAATTCTCAATTTCAACAAGCGAAATTAAAACCTATAAACCAGTTTGCATGTAGAAACTGAAATTACCAATCTGAGTATATTTTAAACCTTGAAAAAACAAGGGAAACCTTGGCAAATTTTTCTTAGAATTTTCCATTTCCTTCAAACTCTGTTTTAAAGTGTTTCCATCCATCCAAAGGAAATTTCCACAGTTCAAATTGATTTAAACACACAGAAAAGTCAATTTTTCCTCTGCACCTATAAAAACTGTGTTTTCTATCGTAAAATCCTTGCCCAGATTCCCAAATTTCTCCCTGATCCGCTCAATTAGCCCATGTTTTCAAAATTAACTAAGAAAAAAGTTTAATCTTGCTTATTTTTCCCCAAAATGACAAGAAAACAGATTACCCCTAAGACTGGAGGTCCTAAAGCCTAAAAATATGCCTCAAGCAAGCTTCCACTCCCTAAATCTGCTAAGATAAATAAGCCAACCCAGCCCTAACAACATATTCTATTGAAGTGGTCAGACCTTTACAACCACTTGTTACTTCTGAAGAGAGGAGTTCCTTAATTGATTTAGACTACAGGATTACTGATGCTACATTAGAGTTCAATCTACTTGAAGTACATAACTGGTGTTGTGAGAAATTTGTGAAAAAAATTGAAAATGACAAACCTATATGGGATTCAAACTTGCCTAAGTATGTGGTCCCAATCACTCATCTAGCTCAAGACTTGATTAGACTATGCCAGTTACACTATGTCCCTAACCAGAGATGTATTATAAACAAATATAGAGAGGTCTTGTTTTCTATAACTACAGAATCCATTAATCAAATGCTCCAGCTGAACCATGATCCAAGAGTAGTCTCATTATCCATTGAATATTTGACTCAGTTGTACCTAGACGTGGATTTCCCTCGGAAGTTTATGATTTTGCAAAAATTCATGCCTGCTCATGTTGATTTCCCAAAAGTAAATCCACCTTATTCCACCTCTGGTTTTCCTGAATCTTCCAGACAAATCATCCCTATGCTTTCCTTCATACTAAGTTACTCTAATGATGAGTTCACTAATGCATCAATTCTAGGTTTCCTTTCTACTTTATCCCCAGGGAAACCTCTTGTAATGATATTTAATTTTGCTAGATTCATTGATGACAACATGCAATATCAGTTGACCAAGTATCCTGAAGAAGGAGTGTTTAGATATTCATCACATCTATTTCACCTCTTTCTATTTTTTCAAGAAGAAAAGTTTCCAATTGCCTTACAGAAAATGGATGATAAAGGAAATCCTCTCTCAGTAGTACTTTGGATTTCATTTCTCAAAAGAGATGGAAGTGAATTCAACTATAAGGACTTCACTGATTTGTTTATTAGACCAGCCATGAGTTTATTGAACAAGACAGAGCAACCAAGGGTTAATGAGAAAATAAAAAGAATTCTACAGTTATTTGAACACTGCAAAGTAGGTGATTGGTACCTATATGAAAATCACACAGAACTAAGGATATTTGGAGCAAACCTGGCCCCTTATAAATTGCCCAAATTTCTAACTATCAGGGTTTTTTCTTTGGAGTACTTGAGGCAAATTCTGAATGTAGATGCAGTGAATTTTATGGCTTCCAAAAATAAGACACAGTTTAAGCTCAAAAATCAAATAGGTCCTTTCATAGTAAATAACAGGGATGCCTTGAATAAATAGTCAGAAAATTATCAGAATTCAAGTTCCAAGAAAGATTTTATTGCAACTATGATCCACAAGGCATTCTAAGTAACATAAGGATCAAGTGAAAATTAACACCATTCATACAGGAGTCCAAACCAGAAATTGAGAAATTTGCAATTCAAATGGAATGGATATAAAATACATTGATTGATCCTACTGACCATCCATGGGAGAGCCCCTTCTATTGGGGCACTCTCTTGCATAGTGGCCAGACTTGTTACATGTGTAACATCTTCCCTTCCTTCCTTTGGGCCCCGCTCTATCATGGTTTTGATTTCTTGGGCCACCATGGTTCTTCTTCTTTGCATGAGCGGCGAAGGTAGTAGGGTCACCTCTATTTCCATTAGAGGGATGATCTCTCTCCATCATTCTTGTCTTGTCTTAAGTGTATATAGTCATAATTCATCAAAATTAGGAATCATATTATTATTAAGAATCGTAGTATTAAATACATACCAATCTCAGGGAAGTCCTCCAAGAGAAATGAGGACGAGCTCTCGACTAGCTACTTCTTCTCCTATGGCAAGGATATCTTTCCTGATTTTTGTGAGCCTCATAAAATATGATGGAGTCTCATGAATCTTCTCTTGCACATAGTCCATGACATCTTGATCTTCTAATTCCAAATCCAAGGACATCTTCCATGCATGATAGTCAAATGTGTTAGTCAACTTATCATCAGACCATTGGTGCTTAACAAGACTTCTTCTTCAGTGATTTATTTTCACACTATTTTGGGCTTTGTCTTCACCTCAGCTCTGATTCCATGTTAATTTTAGATAACCATGGTATGTTCTATGCTTAATACAATTTTACTTCAATCTTTTTTATAGTCCCAATTCAATTTAGCAATCACATAAACATGAAAGTAAAATGCTGATAGAACATAATGATAGATCAACAAAAGACAAACCAAATAATGTAGATCATCTTTTACAATTCTCCTTGTCCAACAAAGATAAAGAGTGATGTGTGTTACAACAGTCAACCAGATGCATCAGCCAGCAAAGTATTTCTCAACATTAGATCAGCCAACCTTCCAAGTGTCACACACACCCCTCAAATAAGGATCCAAATTCAACGCAAGTTAACAAAAGAATCCCTCATCCAGATTTTCAGCATCATTTTTGGCATTCATATTTCCAGAATCCATATTTTTCAGCATCAATTTCCGGCATCCAGATTTCCGGCATCATCCATATTTCTAGCATCCAGATTTCCGACATCCATATTTCCGGCATCATTTCCGGCATCCATATCCACACGTGGGAGAGAGAGAGAAGCCTCTTCTAGGTTGTACGAACCAATCATATCATAAGAAATGTGTGTGATGAGATGATGATGGAATGGACATCATCTCTCTCCAATTGATATTAGTCAGTGAGGGTGTGTGACACATCTATTAGGCTTGTGATCCTACATTACACATCTAGCCGACCTTGCACATGTGTGGAAAATAAAATCAAAATATATGTTCTTCTCATCCAAACAAGATAATATTTAGATCAATCTTGCACCTCTTCAAAAGAGGAATCTAACAAAAATATAATCATTATCATATGAGTACTGCAACCTGGAATTTGGACCTAGTTGCCCAAAATTAACAAATTTCATAAGCTAATTAAGTCTTCCTAACTCAGTTAACTAATACAAGTTGTCATGAGATGAAATTACAATTTCTCTTCCAATTTGATTAAGGAAAAATTAAATCAGAAGCCCCCTATGGTGCTATTTCTGGGTGTCATTTTCTGGGTGCCATTTCTAGATGCCATTTTCACTGTTTCTTGTTTCCAATTTCAACAACATAAATCTTTGCACTTTGACAAAGGCACAATCACTCAACAACTTTCAAACTTTAATTAGTGGTGGTCGTACATTGTATTCATATAACTATTTTGGGTATAAATTTTATAATGTTTAATGTAAATAAGTCGTGTGATGTAGAAATTTTGATCGACTAGCAGAGTCCACAAAGTAATAATAATAAAAAAAATAATTGTAGGGGACCTTCGCACAATCATATAGTATGGAACTATCTTCCACTAATTCCATAGATAATTAAGATATATGCAAATGCTCTCCAGTGAAAGATACTAGAAAGATCCTAAGTTAATCTTCTAATTAATTGACAAAGAAAAATATCTTTTATAGAACTGTTCTAATGATATTTACATAGATTTACCCAAAATGTTACACATTAAACCAATGTCAAAATAAAACTAAATAAAATTAATGTTCCAGATAGAACCTTGCAAATATCATAGTTTTCACTCACATAACAATGGACTTCTTGCTAAACTAAAATATTTTTGGTGGATAGTGTTTGCTAGATAAAAGAGTCTCATGCATGAAAAATATCAACTAACATAATACTTTTGCCTTGAATTCAAAGTATAGAAAATATTATTCTTCAAAAATGTCTTTTACAGTTTGCATGCAAACTCTAGTAACTTATGTAAACTTGAAATTTAGAATTTAATAGTTGTGCCATTCTCTCAAAGTCATCTCATTGTGTGGAATTCAGACTTATTGCAGAGGTATCATTTTTTCTAAGGTGGGAAATTTCATTCACGCTTTTGTGTGGAGCTTTTCTTGTGTGGAGATTTTCTTGTGCGGAGCTTTCCTCTCAGTAAAAGCTACGCAAAAGTTATCAATGAAGTTTATTTTTGTTCTATTGCATGCAAGGATTTTATATGTAGCTTTGTTGGTTTCGAATGGAAATTGGGTGTTGGAAAACCATCGAACGAAGATCCGTGTTATTATTTGAATAGAATTCCTTCCTCTATTTAGTAATAGAATAGTGTTACAACATCTTGCCTTAGTTAAATAACTTTTATTATTCACACAGTCATTATTCCCTCTAATAGTATTCCTCTTGAACCCAATGGCGTAGTCTACAAGTCTCTTTTGATTGTTTTCCCAATATGGATCGCAACGCCAATAACTTCCTATGTGGTTCACTATTCTATAATATAAAGAACTTAACTCCCTTCTCGAACTATTAGTACATCTGCAATACATTATGTTACCTTTCATAAATATCATCTTGGTTGTAGGAGGGAAATTCCTAAGGTAACCTTTCCAAACCAATCTTGAAGATTGAAGGCTATCCCCTTCAATCCAGAGAGGGCTCTCTCTACAACCTAATCACTAATCTTAGCAACTGGCTGATCTTCAAATAATTGCTAGATCTTCAGGTTTTTTGGATTTTCAATATGGTTTGGATGAAATAGGTAATCTATTGGGAAATGGAGTCAGCCAATTAGGTTTCAGATGTATATACCAATATCTTGATTGTATGAATCAATAAGGACAAAAGCAAGGTAGATGGCAAGTTGTAGACTTGTCAAACAACTTATGAATGGTAGTATAAAAAGAACACAATCCACTATAGCAGGGCATGATGCAAGAATCCTGTAAGTTTTAGGAGAAATAGTGCAGATTCTTGAACTATATGAACTAGAGCATTAATCAATGAGTTTTGTCACATAATCTAATTCGATCATCAGAATATAGAAGCTAAATGATATCACAAAGAAATAAAATTATCATGGTAGAAAAAATAACTGAGTGTACCATCACATGAATCTTTTTATCATGAACATAATCTCTTAGTCCTCCTCGTACTTTAAAATAAAAAAAATGATCAAACACAACAACAAACACTATTTTTCTTTTCAAAATACAACTTTTTTTTTCACTTTTTTGATGTATTATATAGAGAAAATACATAAAGTTTCAGATCCACAAAGTCTGATAGCAATAACTATAAAATATTTACAATATATGAGAGTTTAATTTGCAAAATATAATAAAAAACCTATCTTTCTAGCTATCTGAATCTCTATTTTCCATCTAAACATTGTTCAAAGCATATACAAACTGCTCTATGAATCCTCCATCTTTATTCTTCTAGGAAAAGGGTGATTCATGGCTGAAGTGTAGGAATGAAACAATTAACACCCTTCTACGCTTCATATTTGGAACTGTGACTCGTATTCCTCCTTGGTATTAAAACTAATACATGAACCTGAGAACTTTGTTGAAACTATGAAATTGTCCTATATAAATGTTTACTTATTTTAAGGCCTTTTTATCTTGTGTTTACTCGTAATTATTTCCTTCTCTTAGCTACAAAACCCTTACGACATATTACCATCATATATCAAAAATAAATTGAATATCTAAAGATTAAATTGGAGCATGTCAAAAATCTGAGGTAAAATTATGGTTGTAAAATTATGGCATTGTTTAACAGTTTTGTATCTTTCTCTACCAATGAGGTAATTTATTCATTCTTCCATAGCTTCTGCAGCCTGAGCAAGGAGGTTTAACTTGTATTGGCTTCTTGTCATCCTTCTGGTATCTTTTTGTATGGTTTTTCTAGCCTTTAGGGTTTATTTTCCTTTTCTGCCTCCATACTCTATTTTCCTCTTTGTGGTGGCCTTCTTTATGCTTTTTGAAACCTTCACAAGTTCCTCTTCTTCATCAAGAATCATCATCTCCTTTGGCTTAGGGTTGATATTTTCCTTTCAATTCAATCGTAGTTTATTTTTAGAACGAGTATGGGGTTTTCTATAGTAAACCCTAGGCTCTGTTTGTATTTATTCGTCCAATGTTTCCATACTTTGTTTCTGTCTGTTGTTTTATGTTTTTCCTCCTTTCATAGACCCTAACTTATCGGGGGGTTTGTAGGGGGCGGTAGCCCCTCTGCATGGGGTTCGGGGCAGCGTTCTGGGAAAAATTATTTTTTATGCGGACCAAATAATAGTTGGGTGGACCCAAGGATGGGGGTCAGACCCAAATATGGTGGGTGGATACCCATTATTTCTTGCATGGGTTTTGCACATGGTTTTGGGCATGATGGTATTCGGTATATCCCGTCAAAGAAAATATGGTTATTTTATAATCCAGGGTTAATGGATTGGAATTTATGAATTCTTTGGCACACACACACACACACATACACACACACACATATATATATATTGTAACATTGAAAGGAATATAGTGAAAAAAAAATCTAGTAGTCTATGTTTTGGGATCAAGGGGATAATATTTGTGTATATTTGTTTTATGTTCTCGCCATTCTATATTTTTTATTTTAAGAATTCATTTGCATGTGATTTTTGTACAGGGTTAAAACCTACATTTTACAGGGTTTTCAATGTGTTATTCAACATGGATATGACTAGGCTCTCCCTCTATTTCCTGAGCTAGAGCTTTGACAACACTTTTAGCTTGACCTATCCTTTTGTTTCTTTGTAATATTCCTAATATAGCTTCGGCTAATAGGAATATTAATTTTGCTTCTAAAATTTAGATGGATGAATAAATGGGCAAGAAGGCTCATAATTTGCTCAAGAATGAATAAAATTCCCTCCAAATGTGAAAAGGGATCATGAAATAACCAGATCAAGCATCCACATGTGTGAACAAGGTCCAAACTATGTGGACAAGGTCAAGTTTGACCAAGTCAACATGATTTATCTTCAAGGAGTGGATCCTAAATCAAGACATCTCAATGTGAATGAAAATCAAGCTAGTTGGTTAAAATGAAGACACATTGAGTGTGAAAAGAGACAAGGCATGAATACTCAATCAATGATGACCCTATCAAGATTGATCCAATCAAGCTTGACTAAATCAAACTGTGCTGCAAAAGGGATTACCCTCACTCATGAAGACAACGTAATTATGAAGGAGGAATCTTTGCATGGAAGCAACCTCCTAGTGGGTGGGACCCTTGGTGAGAGAGCTCATCAATTATATAATGAAGGAGATGGCAAGCATATGGACATATTGGAGATTATATTTTTATGTGGTCTGCTTAGAATTCCTACATACTTGGTTGTTTAGCTAAGTTGCTACACTCCTTAGTGCAAGGGTTTTCCTGGGTCGGGATTCTCTACTCTTTCTTGGAGATCTTGTCTAAGAAATCTAAGAGGAGTCTTCTGATCTGAATTTCCCACTACTTGGTGTTGGGCTAAGCACCTACCTTCAGCAAAAATTCAATCCCTTCAGAAAACTGCGTTATGTCTTAAGGTGTGCATTGGGAGGGGTCAAAACCCCATTTTGAGGAGCTAGTTTCCCAAGAGGAGGATCAGCATTTCTTTGGGAAAGCTAGAGGAAGCATCTACATCCATTTCTTTGCATTTTAATCCATTTTTATGTAGAGCTTTAGCTACACAGTGTGATTCAGCCACAAATCTGTACCAACTCTTTCATGTATATCATTTCTGTCAAGAAACCCTTATCGGGTCTTCTTGGATCTGTATAAAAGAGATTAGATATCTGTTTTTATGCCTCATTGAGTAATCTAATAAGAAGATCTGATTTATTTCTCTATTTTCTAGGTTTGACCTCCATTATACTGCACAGTCTCTTATGCAGCAATTTATGTGTGTTGCAGTCTTGGGGTTTTGTCAATTTTAAGCAGTTTTGAGCATGGGAGGCCTATTTAACTAGGATAAAGACATTTTTTTCTGAAAATATTTTTCATGCATGTCCTATATTTTATATTCTAAGGGAAAAAACCATTATTTTTCACTGTTATAACTCAATATTCAGAAAATAATGTTTTTGGGGCCAAAACTGTTGCTTTTCCCCACTTGGTGACATTGTATAAAGGCATAGTTTGTTGCTGTGATTGTTCTATGAAATATATGTGTTTAAATACACTACATTATTTGATTACTTTCTACTCTCCAACTTTGGAATACCTTAATGTATTATTATTGTTGTAGAAAATCCCAGTTTTGGGATAATACAGTGGTATCGGAGCAACAATCTTGGCTCAACCTGTGAGCTTCAAGCATTATGGAGTCTTCTCATGTGGAGAAGGAGATTTACAAAATAAACCAGAGAAAACCCTTGTTTTCTGGAGAAAAGAGCTTCTCAAAACTTCTCTTTCCAAATCTGTAGGGTTGAAGCAAGGGCATCAAAGAAATGAGGAGGGAGAAACCTGAAAATCCCTCAACAAGATCTATACAAGAGAAAGATTCTAATTCCTCATCTTATGGATATGAGCACTTAGCCATATAATTAGATCTACCACATTCTATCAACAATTTCTTCATGAAGAGGAAGAGAGGATATGTGCCAAAGAAAGATACTCTTGGTGATTGTTTGCAGGAATATGAAGCTCAATCTGAGGAGTTCAAAGATCACTTGAATTTCTGAGGGTTTTTCCAAATGAAGGAGGAAAGGAGCACAAGGAGCAAGAAGTAGGGTGAGGGTAGATTTTTTCTATCCACTTTTGATGGATCACCTCTATGTACAGCTAGGGCTTGGGTGAAGGAGCTAGACACCCTTGTGCAACAACATCAAGTTTCAGAAATTAAAGCCATCAAAGTAGTAGTGCTGCATTTTAAGGGTAATGCCTATGCTTGGTGGTTGTTTGAATCATTTTCCTTAAAGAATGAAAATACATCTACTTATGCAAGGTTCATTAAAAGATTAGTAGAGAGGTTTGATGAAATTTCATGTGAAACATCTTCTATTGAAACTATCAAACCATATCAAACAAAGCTTTTGCATGAGTTAGGAGGGTCTATAAATCCAACTTCGTTTCTGAAAACCACTTTAGAGGAGGTGAGCTTGTTTGATACTTTACCAAGGGAAATATCTCCTTTGGGTGAAGGTGTTACACTGAAAATTGTCATCCTGACATTTTGCTATGAGTATGAGCTCATTATTACTCATACTACCCCCGTTTGCAAGTCTAACATATCAGTTCCTCATGTCAAGCCTTGAAAATCAGAGAAAAGTTATTAAAAATCTCCTTAACTTTGGTGTCGCACTTTCTCTCTATCTTGTCTACGGTCCCGCACCTAATGTTCAACTTTCCTGCGTACCTAAATGCACTTTCTATGTATTAAAGGTGTGAACCCCTATAATATAAAAAAGGCGCAAGTAAATTCCAAAAAAGCTCAATTACAGTAAATTCTAGAAGCCTCTAGAAAGAATCTTGCGGTGGCAAAATCGCTCTTTTGAGGTGCATGTATCCCTTACATTATGGAGCTAACACCTTGATGTGAGGAGCTTATCCCTTTGAAGGAGGATTCTATCCCTTCATAGTTGGAACAAAAAACCTCCTCTTTTCCACTATAAAAAGAGGCATTGGGTAGCCTCAAGGGGAGTTCAAGCTTGAGAATATTTGAGGTTAAGTGCTGTTGAGATTCAAACTCAGTTGACTAAGACTTTTGTGAGGAGAGATTACATACCTTTATTTTTCTTGGTTGGAGGAGTGCAAAGCTTATCAAAGTAGAGGAGACTCCTGCTTTGGACCCCGGGAAGGCCTGTGCAACATCAAGGCTCAAGTTGTAAGGTTTTCCTTCTTTCGAAATTAATACAAATATACTCATTTTTCTCAGTAAGCTGTCCATTAATGTTTTATTTCATAGATTCCTTGATCACTATGATAAGCATGGTTTATGATGATTTCTATATAGGTGCTATGTAATATTTTTCTTGTTTTTGACTGCAGGTTTACAAGGAAAACTCCTTCAAGTGCACGAGGGACAACAACGACTTCAAACAAGCACTAGACATACGGTAAGTCTTTTACACCTCTATAGAGCTTTTTGTAAATCATATATGCTTAGAGAAAGATTAGTTTATTTGGTTGTTTGTTGCTAGATACTTTTAGTACTAGGGAGATCGGTCTTGTCTGCAAGACGGATTAATCCACACAACAAATTGGCGACTCCACTGGGGAAAGAACTTGTTGTTTTTGGTTCTCTTTTATTTTGATTTGAGGAAACATTTTTCCTGGTTTTTGATTGATAGATATCTGTCTGGGTAGCTTAGGTTTTCTCTATTTTTGAAAATTTTGAAATCTTGTATGTTTTTCTCTAGTTTTTCCGGGGACCGCACTTTGTATTATTTGCACATTGCTGGCAATTTCACACTTTTCCTTGAGTAAACAGTGCGGTACCGCACCTGTTACTTCTGGAAGCCTGCGGACCCTGTTACAATTTTGAAAAACTCTAGTTTTCTTTCTTCAGTTTATTTTTATTTTGATTTAGAGTTTTTGGTTTCTACCCATATTGATGCTTGCTTCTATTAAAAGCCTTTTGTGAATGAGTTTCAGCAGTATTGGTGTTTTAATGATTTTCTAGAAGTTTTGCATTTTGGATTGCTTTTCACTTGGTCTTTGTAGCGATTCGAAGCATTGACAGTTTGAAGTACCTTAGATTACACTGGTCTTTTTTTCTTTTTTCTGAATCTGACCTGATTGTGAAATCATCCTTTATTGAGAAATAGAGTTACTTGTTTCTTTGCAAATCTTCGAAAAAAAAACTTTGTTATAAGTTTTTGAATTTCATTTTTATAAAAAACATATTTGAGTGTTGTTGATCTATTTTTTATTCTGGATGAATAGATCCTTAGTTTGTTGAAAAACTAAGTAAAACATTCTTCAAAAAATATTTAAGCTTTTATTCAATTAGATTGTTAAATTTTGTAGATCTCAAGATTAGTTTAGTAGTTTTGAGTGCTTTTAGAAATTTGTAGCTTTCTTTTGAAGGAAAATTGTTTTTGTAAGCTTCGAGTTTTGAAAGGGAAAGGATTTCGTTGTGAGCTTTGATAATTTGTCTCATTTTGAGTTATTGTTGAAAAGACAAAAATATTTTCTTTCGATTATTCTTTATGTTCAAAGAAGGAATTGTTTCTTAAAAGAATTACATTCTCCAACTCTTTCTTTAGCTAGAATTTCATTGAAAGAAAACGATTTGATTATCATTTTTAGGTGCATTTTTAGTGTTTTTGGAAGTCGAGTCTTCACACCATCAAAGCTTCATTTCCACACCCATTGAATTAAGGAACAGCTCATAAAAGTAACGCTTAATTAAAATTCATCTAGTAATCTTTTTATTTTCTAGGGCTCTTATCACCAACATAGCCTAGGCTAGTATCTTGGAGTGTTGAGAAAAATACTGAGAGGGGGGGTGAATCAGTGTTTATATCTGACTGAACAATTTTGTTTAATTCTTTACTTATATTATTGCATTATCCATTCATCAGAAGTTTAGTAAGCAGTGCAGTAGTAACAGAATAAGTCATCACACATAAGCAACACACATGAACTCCAGTGATTAAGGTGGAAACCAAATTTGGGAGAAAACCACCACTGATGTAGTCTCTGATTTCAATATTTATTATAAAGAAAAACTTCTTAAAATTTGTGTGCTGGTGCAGTCTTATACCAGCACACAGGCACCCACCTGCAGAAGGCTACAACCTTCTCTCATTCTCTAGTTACTACTGGAAGGGAGCTCCAACCCCCTGATTTTAACACCAGCTTGATGCAGAAGACTTCAACCCTCAGATCCACCGAATTTCATCAATTTCTTTATCAGACATGCATCAGGTCTTCATTATTACTTTAATAATATTCCTAGAGCTTTATCCCTTCCTCGATCAACTCCATAGGTGCATCATAGATTTAACGTTATCAGACAACAGAGTTCTATTATACAGATATCTCATAAAGAGATTTATTTATTGAAAATCGCTTTGCATGCACACACAGAACCATAATTCACTTCTCCTTATATAGTTTTTCCTTTATTAATACCATGAGTCAAAACCACTTAACCGTTAATGGTATTCTTTTGTCAATATTTCCTTTAGTTTACCCCACGTGGCTCTTTGATTTCTTTTTAATTTATTTATCAATTTCGAAGAAATTGACAAATAAATATATTTACAACTTTTGAATTCACAAAGTATTTTCCAACCTTTTATTCCACCATTGAACCTTAGGATTAAGGTTACAATCCTTCGCACTTATCCACAATCGCTGAAATTCAAATTATCTATGTGCGCCATGCCTTATGTCTAATGCTTAAGCCTTCGGAATTTATGTAAATATCCGATGCTAATTAACCTTATGAAGAGCCTTTGACCCCAAGCCCACTTATATAGTTAATAGCCAATCCAATACGCACACCGTACCTTAAGTAAACTTCGCGCAAGTCCAGCGTCTGATCACCGTTAGATCACAAACCTCCAGATCAATGGCATATATGCATATCGCTTGACCTCCGATACCGAACGTTAACGTGCGATGGCATGCCGTATCGGCGGTTTTCCATGGGTCCTCCTGGCCACGTGTCGAAGGCTCTATGGTATCGCTCCCCAAATAGGAAATACCGCTTATCCCGCAAAAGCGGTGCGATATGGGCAATCCGCTTTCGCAAATCCACTCGCAGTTTTTAAACAGTGATCAACCATCCAATCGCTCCGTACTCCAAGTTCCGTCCATCTTTAAAGAATAACTTTGTTTTAATTGTTCTTCCTTCGTGATTATGTTAATGTAACTCAGGTTATATATATATATATAATGTGCCCTGTACACACAGAACCCGTCCGTGGCTCACTGTACCGTAGCCTTAGCAACCCGATATCTTATACAGATTCACAAATCTACTCCTGCCACATAATTTAGATGTTATGGGTAACAAATGCACGCTTTCACAATTCAAGCTATCTATACGAGCATAATCCCATCTGTCAGTAACACAGGATTTCACAATTGTCCACAGGGACTCAAATATTATGCTGAATATATAATTCATGGAGAGTTTAGAAGCAATCCCTTATCACTAAATACGAATGTAATAAGAGTTCCACTTATTCTTCTCAATTTGCCAAGTTTTCTATTCCTCTGTCTCTAGACATCTCTGCTTGTCTCTACTCCTTAACTGATACTACTCTCTGTAAATGCACTCTTCCTATGTTCTTCTCTGTTGATCTTTGTTTTCTGCAACTTTGCTCTTTCTCTTTTCCTAGGTACTGTTTCAGATGCTCCTTCATTGCCAATGCTTTTTCCATCAATGACAATATTTCCAACATGGAGTAGGGAGTAATTAACTCTCCAAGATAGTAAAAACAAACAAGTAGATCTTGCGGTAGGAAATAAATCCAATTGTAATTTGTATAATCTGGGAAGCTTCTCTTAAAGAAGCCAATCACGAGATCATGTCCGAACCTTTGAGACAATCAATTCTATTTCATTGGGGAAGATAGAATATTTCGCGCGCATTACAAACGGTAAACCTCGGATTAACCATTTTCGAGGAGCCTGGGGTCACTTGTCCGTAAACCTCAGATTAACCATGTCGAGGAACCTTCAAGGGGATTGAGCTTTGTTACTCTGCCCTTGCGTGTGGGATCGGATTGTAGACTGTTCCCCCAGTTATATTTGTTACTGTTGGTAACCTTAGTGTCCATAAACTTAAGATTATTTCCTAAGGTGACAGTGAAGGAAATATTTCACTATACCTGGAGTAGACGTCGACTAGACTCACTTGGACTCTCTGGGGGGTTCTCTTCACACAAGATGGTTTTGTGAGGAAACTTGTGCCAGTCTGTTTCATTAAGCAGGTTGTCGGGGTAACTGTTTTAACTACCCTTTCTGTATTAAATTTCTACTAAGTTGGATTTCATCACCAACTAGTGTTTTTAGTACGGGAAGTTACTATTTGTGTGTGGTTTGAACTCTTATATTTTTTAAGCATATGATTCAGCTGTTTGTTTCTTTAGAGACTTTAGGTGTTTTTATTGAAATTTTCTTTGTTTGCGTGTGATTAGTTAATATTTAATCGTGGCAGAATTGCCAAGACAATCCCGGAGACTACAAGGGAAACCCCCTGAATATACACCAAGTCGACTTGAAGGGCTTCGTGCTCTGGTATCATCTAGCAACGGTAGGATTAGATCAACAGAAATTGGTACTTCATCTATAGTTGTTCATCCTGATCATCAAATACCCACAACATAACACATTCAAGAACCGATTTTAGTTTCTGAACTTACTGGTAGTATTTCTCCTTCCAGTGAACTAGCTGACGAACCTGAAATATCTGAACCTGAAACTGAACCTTCTGTTTTGGAAACATCCTCAGGATTTATTACACCAAATTCTAGCGATCCTGGTTCACCTAGGGTAAGAAATATCGTCACTGAGGATCTTCCATCTAGTCTTATTTCCATTGAAGAACTTACTAATCCAGACGAAGAGTTATCTCTTCCTAAATCCCCTTAGTATTTAAATCTTAGGGAGCATGAATCTATTTTCTACAACCCTATTCAAACTACTGCTTCGTATCTGTCCTTGACAAACTTTTTAGAGAATCTCGGTCTTGCTTTTTCTCCACCTCGAATTCCATTTCATCCAACACCCATAGGTTACTATCTATCATCCATTATGGCGGGAGAGTCATCCATGTTTTCCCAGACACCGGAAGCATTTTTACACGGTGGTCCTTCTATTCCTCCGGGATATCAGGCTTTGTCTGGTACTTTCTCGGGAGCAGCTCCTCAACCAATCGAACAAGTGTTATCATCTGGTCTTAATGGAGTTAAAACTGAAACATCGAACACAAAGAAAGTATTTATGATGTCTGGTAATATTACGAATCCTCAACCTCAAGGCAGTCAGTTACCGCCTGGGGGGAAATCTCAGGGAAATCAGTTACTTCCTGGGGGGCAACCTCAAGGTAGTCAGTTACTGCCTGGGGGGCAACCTTCAGGAAGTCAGTTACCACCTAGGGGGCAACCTCAAGGTAGCTTTTTCCCAGGACAAATTGTGGAATCATATTATTTTGGGGGACAAACCCAAGGACAGTACATACCTCAAGGGTATCAACCTTCAGGACAGTACATACCTCAAGGTCAACCCCAAGCTCAATATGCTCCTCAGGGTCCTTATCAACCCCAGCTTCAGTACGCACCTCAGGGTTATCAACCTCAAGGTCAGTACCCAATTCAAGGTTACCAATAGCCTTCTGGTCTATCATCTGTACAAGGAGCCGGAAATTTACCACTTACTTATCAACCCTACATTCAACCAAGCTATGGTCCTTACATTCAACCTTCTGCGGGACAATACCCCGAAATGAACATGGTGTGGGATTCGTCCCAATATCAATAGCCTATGCAACCTAATGTGCAGTTTCCTTATCAACCTGGATAGCCTTTGGTTTCTGGTCCAACCCAGCAACCTGTCTAGCCAGCTATTCAAACTCCTGCACCTAGTTCTGTTCAGCAGTCTGGGCCTAGTACACCTCAGACACCGCCTCAAACTACTGCAACTGTTGCAACGTTTGTTCAACCTACAACACTTGTTTCTGGAGTATCTGTAGTTTCGAATTCTTCTATCCCGGCATCCATGCAAATCCCTCAAGTCTCTGTACCCCAGTCAGGATCTTCAGTTCAGACTTCGGTTCAGATGCCTGCGGGACAAGCCAGTACAAGTACAGTTTTCACAAGTCAACCACAATTCACGTATCAACCGTACCAGGGACAGCCTCAATTTGGTCCCGTTTCACAAAATCCAAGTTATCAATATCAACCGTACCCTGGCTACACTTACCAACAGCCTCAACAACCCCAGTTTGGTCCGGTTAATCCTGGTTACCCGGGAGGTTACACAATTCCCAATGCAAATCCGATTCCCAGTTATCCTGGGTATCCGCCTCCTGGCACTGCTTTGGCTACTCAAGGTTTTTGTGACCCTAACCATCAGTTACCATTTATTGCAACTTTGGATTTACCTAATTTGACGCGCCTTACGAATGATCCAATTTTCTATTATCCGTATTGGCCGCCAATGCCGCATAAGTTGCCCAGTGATATACCGAAATTCGAAGGTAAGTCAGGAGAGGATCCATCAAATCACGTCATGACTTATCACCTTTGGTGTGCGTCTAATTCAATAATTGATGATTCAATTCGCTTACGTCTTTTCCAAAGAACTCTTATTGGTCTTCCCGCCAAATGGTACATTGAGTTACCACGAGGCTCGTTTAATAATTTTAGTCAGTTAGCAACTACCTTCTTGACTCATTTTCAGTTGCCTGTCAGATACGACAATGGCACAGAGTTATTAACTTCACTAAAACAATCCACGTCCACGTATATTTCTGATCATATTCATGAATGGCGACGTAGAAGGCGTTTGGTGAAAGTTTATATTCCGGATCAAATTTTGGCAGAATGGTTTGTTAAATCATTGTTACCCAAAATAATTGAAGACGTAGCTAAGGCTGGTGTTGTTACTGAAGAGCAAGTAATTTCTCAAGCTCAGTACCTTGACCTCGTTTATACGCAGTCAGGTACTTTATATGAAAAAATCCCCAACCTTCCAAAACAAGGTCAAATATCTTCCGCTCCTTCAGGGTCTCATGCTGCTGATGGTATGATTGGTACAGTCAATACTAAAAGCAAGAAGAAATATTCAAAGAATTCTTCTCCTATTATAACTTTACCTGATTCCCTGAAAGGAGAATATTCCCCTGAAGTTTCTGCCGACATTCATGTCATAGAGACATCTACGACCAAATCTAAATCCGGTGGTAAAAATAAAGGGAAGAATAAAAACAAAAAGAATTCAAAAGAGAAAACTGATAAAAATGAATCCAATGACAAAAAACGCAAACCTTGCTATCCTTGTTACATCTGTGATGAGGATCATTTTACGAAGGAATGTCCACATCGAGCAGAGGTTGTGAAATTCGTTAAGGGTTCACAACAACCTGTTGTCTTAAAGGATCCTTTTCCGACTCAAGATAGTAAGATGTTTGGTTCTACCTTGACTGCTTCAGAAGAGCCCATTTTGATCATGTCTCATGTAAGGATTGCGACGCAATCACAAGATTATGGTACTAAGAATCCTGTTGATGGTAAAGAAGCAGAATCTTCTACTGTAAATACATCAACTACACCTCCTCCTATTTCTGGTCTGCTACAGATCGAGAAACCAAATCCAGACTTAATAATCAAACCACCTGCTAAAGGTGTTCTTCGTAAATCAGCTTTCAATCCACATGCGAGAGCTGCACAGAATTACAACATTGTTGAAGTCTTAGCTATTTCCCCTTCAGCAATATTGGCTTTGGAAGTGCTGCAATCATGCCCAGCACAGCGTAAATTGCTTTTGTCTACCATAGGAGTTGTTGACGTTCAGGATTCCAACCTTATAATCTTCGATTTAGAAAATAGTACACCTCGCCTACCTCACTAAATGGCTTTCCAAATTCCAGTGTTAGTAAAAAATAGACCGATCTTTCGAACTATGTTTGATGAGGGAGCTTCAACGTGTATTATGTCGATTCAGCATTAGAAATCGCTTGGTTCTCCTACACTTAACCAATCTCCGATGATTCTTAAGGCTTTTGATGGTCGAGGTTTCCATCTTTTGGTATTTTGCAGGATTTACCCATAGGGGTTGAAGGAAAAACCGTAAATCTAGATGTGGAAGTGGTTGATGCCCCTCTAGATTACAACCTTCTCCTGGGTCGTAATTGGACTTATGCTATGATTGTTGTTGTTTCTTCGGTCTTTCGACTCATGAAATTTCCATATCAAGGAAGGATCGTTACAATAGATCAATTAACTTATTTTTCTTCCGACCCAGCCTCTACAGAAAAAATCCAGCACGTTGGTAAAGCGGCTATCCCTTACAAGGATGTTGGAGTAGGTCTGATTAAAGATTCTGGTTTACTAGGAACTTTTTCATTTCCTCCTCCTAACGTATCGCCTTCTATTGCAACTATTCACATGATTTCTTCAGATACTGTTATGTTTGATGATCCTTGGATTGTACCTTCCGACTCCGAGTAAGATTCAATTGATGGCATGATGCCTTTGAGTCCATTTGAAATTGCATATCAGGCTGTACAATCACTTTCCGACCCCTCTTCAACCGAAACTGATCCAATGAATGGGATCCATGAGGAATTACTTTCTATATCTAGTTCAGCCACAACGACATTTCCTAAACTTGCTCATACTGATGAGCAGATTTGTGAATTTTTGTCTGTTGAAAATTTACCATGGGAAGATCTACATCACTGATCTTCATTTTTACCTGAACTAGATCATTTTGAAAATGATTTCACTTCAATTTTTACTGCTGAATATGTCAAAGAACCACAGAATCCATTGCAAAATTATGATTCTGAGTTAAATTTGGAAAATATCTCACGAACGATTCCAATTGACATTTTAGTGAAACCAGGAATAATTGAAAACATTCATATAGGTGCTTGTTGTACAAAAGATGAAATTCAAAGATATAAAGCCCTATTTCAATAATTTCGTGATGTGTTTGCCTGGTCCTATGAAGAAATGCCAGGAATTGATCTGTCAATTGTCGTACATGAAATCAAGACTTACCCAGATGCCAAACCTGTCCATCAATGTCTACGTCAAATTCATCCTAGAAAAGCTGCTACTATCAAAGCAGAAGTTGAAAAATTACTTCGTGCAGGTTTCATTTATCCAATTCCCTTAACGGATTGGGTATCAAATATTGTTCCTGTGACTAAAAAACAAGGAACGATATGAGTATGTATCAACGATAGGGATATTAATCGAGCTTGTCCTAAAGACAATTATCCAACCCCCTATATCAATCAAATAATCGATGATTGTGCCAGTAGCGAAATGTTTTCCTTTATGGATGGTTTTTCCGGTTATAATCAAATAAACATACTCCCTACTGATCAGCCAAAAACAACTTTCATTTGTCCATGGGGGACATTTGCTTATTGCAAAATACCTTTTGGATTGAAGAATGTTGGAGGAACTTTTCAAAGGGCTGTCTTACACATTTCATGATATTAAGCACATTGTGTAGCCTTATCTTGATGATTTACCTGCTCATTCATCACGCAGGGCTGACCATCTCACTCACTTACGAGCTATCTTTATGAGATGTAGGCATTATCGAACTAGGCTGAATCCACACAAATGTTTTTTTTGTGTAGAATCGGGTCGTTTACTGGGATTTGTTGTTTCAAAACTGGGCATTCGCGTCAATCCATCGAAGGTCGAAGCTATTGTCAACTTACCTCCTCCTTCGACTTTATGCCAACTCCAAAGTTTGCAGGGGAAAGCAAACTTTTCACATCGGTTCATTCCTAACTATGCCGAGCTTACAAAAGGTTTTACCCGGTTGCTGAAACAGAACATTCCATTCTTTTGGGATGAGATCGCTGATCGATCTTTTGATGCACTTAAACATGCGTTGACCCATGCACCATTATTGCATCCTCCCAACTACAACCAAGATTACGTTTTATACCTCTCCGCTTCCCATTCCACCATTGGGATGGTGTTAGTTCAGGAAGATGAATCTCACACTGAACATGTGATTTACTATCTTAGTCGAAATCTACATCTGACTGAGATCAAATACACACATGTGGAGAAATTGGCCTTGGCAGCTTTTCAAGCTGTCCAAAGACTTAGACAGTACATCTTATTACGCAAAACCACAGTAATTTCTGATTGCAACCCTATGATGTACATTTTAACCAAAAAATTGCTAGGGGGCACGTATTCCAAATGGATAGTCATCCTGCAGGAATTTGACTTGGAATTTGAAAAATCCAAGGCAAAGAAATCTTTGGTTTTCGCAGAATTGATGTGTGATTTCCCCTCTACTGATACTGAAACTGTGGCAGAAGAACCCATTGCGGACGAATCTTTGTTTCTTATCAGTACTCTTGATCCATGGTATGGAGATATTGTCGATTATCTCCAAACCCAGTCTTTTTGGCCTGAAATCTCACAATCTCAGTGACGGAAAATACGCTTCCATTCTCAACAATACAATATTGTTGGTGATACACTCTATTGTCGTGGAGCGGATTCTATTTTCCGACGCTGTCTTACTCATGAAGAAGCTGAAAAGGTTTTAAATGACTGCCATTATGGAGCATGTGGCGGTCATATGTCTGGGTATGCCACAACCCAAAAGATATTGTGCGCTGGTTATTTCTAACCGTCGTTATTCAAAGATTGTATTTATGCAATCCGGAAATGCCACAATTGTCAACTTTTTGATCGTAAGATGCGCGCGCCACCCGCTCCTCTTCACCCTATAATTGCTGTTGGTCCTTTCGCGAAATGGGGTATTGACTTTATTACATGTAACCCTCACTCGGCTAGGGGGCATGCGTATATTATCTTAGAAGTAGATTATTTTACTAAGTGGGCCGAGGTGATGCCTACATTTTCAGCTGATGGAAAGACTGCTGCAACTTTCGTATTTAATCACATAATTGCTAGGTTTGGTGTTCCTCAAGCCATTATTACAGATCATGGAAGTCATTTTCGGAACGTCATGATGACAGAACTAACAGACCAACTTGGCTTGCACCACGATAGTTCCACTCCGTATTATCCGCAAGCCAATGGTTTGGTTGAAGCCATAAATAAAGTTTTAGTTACCATGATCAGACGAATTATTGGTATTCACAAGAAAAATTGGCATTCCATGTTATTTTCAGCACTTTGGGCATATCGAACCTCAGTTAAAACATCAACTGGTTTCACTCCCTTTCAACTGGTTTACGGTTTGGAAGCTGTGTTGCCAATTGAATGCGAAATTCCGTCATTGAAATTAGCCATAGAATTACTCCCAGCTACGTCTGAAGAGGAGAAACGCTTCTTGTACTTGGCTCAACTAGATGAGAATCGACGAAATGCTGCAATAGCAAATGAGGCTCATGTCAAACAAATAAAAGCTAAGTATGATAGAAGTGCTACCCCTCGAAATTTTTCAAAAGGAGACCTAGTCTTAGTTTATGATCAAGCCAACGATAAGCTAGGGGCTGGAAAATTTGTGCCTATGTGGCATGGCCCTTTCATTGTTAAGCGAAAGCTTGCAAAAGGGGCCTATGATCTGATATATTTTGATGGTGTCCCTTTAGATAAAACCAGAAATGGACTTTATCTGAAGCGATATTATGCTTAAACTTGGTGTGGAGATTTTTTATTATATTAGATTTCTTTACTGCTGGTGTGCCTTAGATTAGAAAAAGTGTGCCTAGTTTAGAAGTGTGTTTTTTATCACTATTCCTGCTTATCTGAGATTTACTCTTGATATTGCAGATGTCGACATCTCTTCAAACCTACATTGGTTTTGCTGATGGTGCTTGTCATAGTACACGGAACTTTTCTTCCACAGCTTGGGTTATCTATTCACCCTCTGACGAGTTAGTATCCATGCATGGGGTAAGCCTTTGTCAAACAACGAATAGCATTGCCGAGTATAGTGCAGTGATTGAGTTATTATCTGAATCCATATCATTTGGAATTCGGAGTTTGATCGTTAGGTTGGATTTCGAACTTGTTGTATTACAGCTTAACAGGGTCTATGCCATTAGAAATCCAGTGTTATTATGGTTATTTTTAAGAGTTCATCTCTTGGAACGTGAATTTGATTACATTGAATATCAAAATATTCCAAGACATTTAAATACATTAGCAGATGTAGTTGCTTCTAGTATGATAAATTGACATTTGCAATAATCAAAATAGTAAATCAAACAACATTCATAAGATGTACACATATAGCTGGTAAATAGTGATATATCATAGTATAGAAGTGTTTTAAAAAAACATACATCGTCTTCGATCATAGGTTGGAAACACCTTATGACCGGCAAAATGGTAACACAAAAGGTCAAAAATATGAGTCTACGACACGATCATCCTATCACTGATGGTGATCACGATAAGAGACCACTGCCCGAGCCACCCTACATAAGAACCTCTTAAAAGGTCCTGAAACACGAATCACGTATCTCTGCAATCTGACTGGAATCTCATCTATGCCTGTCTCTGGAATATCTAGATTCAGACGCTCTAGATGATGCTCTAAATTGGACAGGATTTGTGCTGATTGGCCTACTGAGGCTGGTGCGGCTGCAACTGGTTGTCTTCTCTCATAAGGCTGGAGATGGGCTGGTCGCTGTGGGCCCACATCTGCATTCAAAACTTTTGGTTATTAATTTTCAAGACGATCAAAATACAAAAAAAATTAGAACTTAGAAATTGTTGAAAATTATTTTACCTGATTCATCCCACTGTTCCCCTGCTGGGAGATTCATCTCTCGGTTGCTGCGGAAATCTATCCCGGCGTATGGAAAGTCCTCTATGATAAAAATTTGGCGGTCTAGCCAACGAAAATATGAAGGAGGAAATCTAACAATCTCCGAGCCCTCAATACTGTGACGGGCCATCAATGCAACCCAACGAACCATCCTAGGTTCTCGAGGTCGACCGGCATCGACAGGAATGCTCTACGGAGCTAACATGGGGATCCTCTCTAGAGAAAAGGTGACTATGATGGAACCATATCCAAAGTTATTTAGTTTTCCATTCTTCGCTCTAGTTAGTTGGCCTTTTATATTGGCCAACACAGCTTCGCACCAGTTGAAAATGGTGCCTCGAAAACAGTCCACAGCAATGCGCATCTGGGAACCGGTAGCCACATGCAGTGCTGCATTCCCACGCAGTCTAGTAATAGTGAATGCAATAAATTTTAACTCGGGAAGGATGATAGTTTTTATATCAATCCGTTTGTCCCTGGGGTCTGCCTGATCATTACAGAATTCTTGTCGAAGACTAGCGATAGTCTGGCCACCTGGCCTAGTCCCAAACAAGGAAAGTTGTTCGCCCCTCTTGGACAAACCAGTCAGAAAATAAATATCCTCCAGCTCAATTTCAAGCCAGTGGCCGCCAATAATGAAACACTGGTCCTGAACGTTCCACCTGTTTACCAGCCATGTTAGGATGTCTACCTGCACCCTCATGCCTTGGATGGCCCAGAATTTATACAAACCGCATGCTCTTAATGCTTACATTGTGGGAAAATGGAGCATTGCGGTGTCATCCACATCCTCATTGTAGAAATTTGCTAAACAATGAAGATTATTCGCTGAGATTATCCTGGTTACACATCAATTCAAATTTCATGCATAACACATAACCTCTTCTACACATTAATCATCACATGCGGAAATAAAACAAGCGGTATGCGATCATAAGAACATAAATTCCACACACATATAACGCAGTATGTAATGGGGAAAGCTTATAGCTGAAAACCCCCAGCTATTTGTTATATTATAAAGAAGAGAACATGCAGCAATACATAGCACAATACTCCTCACAAGTACTCAGTACTATCTCCTCATGCTACACACAAACTAGCTGGATCTGAATCAAGTCACAGGTTCAAATCTCCTCTGCTGTTTTCCTGCCTCTACTGCGCAATCCAAGATGAGAATAATTGAAGAACCAAGTTTGAATTCCCTTGGCTTGTACTGCGCAATCCTCATTTGAAATCTCCTCCAATGATTGTGCAAATCTCATGCACAACTAATGTCACACTAATAGCAAACCGGCTCTTTCACCTATATCCTCATTGGTCTTCACTGAACTGTCCATGCACTGGTGTTAACTGATGTGTTATTTAGTTGAATAATGAGTTAATAATTATTGAATTAATTAATAATTAATTCACACAACTCATCTCTAGTGTATTATCCAGTTAAACTAAATACAACTAGTTCAACTAAGTTAACCCGAACACAACTCCATCAACTCCTCAATCAACTCCACCAAAACTCTGCCACATGAGTCTAACTGAAGTCAACCATGCATTAGCTCAACCAAACCCCTAGAAATAGCGTAATTCCTTTGTCAGCTGCATGGGCCACATCTGTAGCTCAAACTGAAGTGCCACAAGAGAATAAGATAATGTTTATAGTCCAAATATTATTAAGAGCTAATAATATTCGACTGTTCTATTTTTAGCCTGGCAGTCTAAAAATAGACTCCGCCCATATGTCTAAAAATAGAGGTCCATCTATTTTTACCAACTCGACCAATCATCCAAGAATAGCATCCTACAACTCCTAGACCATGCTCCATATGTCTAAAAATAGACATAGTCTAAAAATAGACTTTGCGCCAAAAATAGCCTGCAGGCCCACTTAGTGAAGGCAACTTCATTTCACTAAGCTCCATCATCTTGTT
Source organism: Pinus albicaulis (assembly GCA_034641835.2). Classification (NCBI taxonomy): domain Eukaryota; kingdom Viridiplantae; phylum Streptophyta; class Pinopsida; order Pinales; family Pinaceae; genus Pinus; species Pinus albicaulis. Next base: position 793,061,981 of record CM076576.1, on the reverse strand, counting down.
GCATTTTCAAAACTCCCTCTCAATAAGATATGGATTATCTGCAACCCCTATCCTACCTCTGTGGAACTCGAATTTTCTCCTGGTGAGCGCCTTCGTCAAGATATCAGCATCTTGATCCTCTGTAGGAATGTATGAAAGTAACATGATCCTCCGCTGAACACAGTCTCTGATATGATGGTACATGATGTCGATGTGTTTGGATCTATCATGAAATACTGGATTAGTCGAGAGCTTGATGCAGCTCTGGTTATCACAATAAATCACAGTAGGCTCCAAGTGTGACTCGAACAACCCGACCAGGATCTTCCTCATCCATATAGCCTCGCATGCAACCAAACTTGCTGCCATATACTCGGCCTCTGTTGAACTAAGTGCTACGGATCTCTGCTTCCTGCTGTACCAAGAAACTGTTGTTGACCCGATGCTGAAGATCCCTCCAGATGTGCTCTTTCTGTCCGTTGGGCTCCCTGCCCAATCTGCATCCGTGAAGCCACATAGCTTCACACCATCCTCCTGTCTGTACCACAGTCCATATCCTGATGTGCCTCAGAGATAATGCAATACATGCTTCCCTGCCTTCCAGAAGAGCTTGGTAGGCTTAACCATAGCTTGCGAAAGCTGGTTAACAGCATATCATATATCGGGTCGTGTATTGACCAGATACATAAGCGACCCCACCAACTGTCGATAGACAGTGGCATCCACTACCTCCGCCGAAGTAGCATCCTCCCTTCCTCCTGCCTTCCCGGAAGAGGAGTATCGGGAAGTCATGTACCATGCATGTTGAACTCCTCAAGTATCTCTGGCATACTTCCCCCCGAGAAAAAAATAGTCCACCACTCGCGCCGGCCAGATTTCCAATCCCAGAAATTAATGAGGGAGGCTCAAGTCCTTCATCTCAAACTCTCTAGCAAGATCCTCCTTGCATGAAAGTATCACCCTCATCTCCCGTTAGAATCAAATCATCTACATACAAGAGCCGATGATCAACAACTTCTCCACCACAATCTAGTACAAGTTCGGATCCGCTATCGCCTCACTCTTGGAGAATCCAAGTCCGGTGAAATAACTGTCTATCCATGTGTACCAAGCACGAGGTGCTTGCTTCAACCCATACAGTGCTCTCTTGAGTCTGCACACATGCGACTCACTGCTGAAGATCTCGAAACCTTCGTGCTGCTCTATGTACACCTCCTCCTCAATGACTTCGTTGAGGAACGCAGTCTTCACATCCATCTGATGGATGTGCCACCCCATCTGCGCTGAGAGAGCAAGGATCGTCCATATGGAAGAATACCTTGCGACAGGTGCAAAGGTCTCCTCATAGTCGACTCCCTCTATCTGTGAAAAGCCTCGGGCAACAAATCTTGCCTTGTACTTTTCCACACTCCCGTCAGCTGCCTGCTTCACTTTGTAGATCCATCGCGAACCTACCACTAATTTCCCCTCCGGTCTTGGGACAATTTCCCATGCACTGTTTCTGAAAATAGAATCATACTCTTCCACCATGGCATCTACCCATGTGGGGTCCTCCATAGCTTCCTCGAAAGAGGATGGCTCTGTCACGACACATTTTCTCACAAGAGCCATGTATCCAGTGTACCTGGCCCCATGGATCAGTTTCCTAATCGCGCTTATGCCGGGTGGTCTTACAACCTTCTCTACATCTTGAGCGTCTACTCTCGGGCCTTCTCGTAGTGCGCTTGCGCCCTCTGATGGTTGGCGCTACATGAGTGGTCTCTTCCACTCCATGAACCTCATCTTGTGGCTGATCCACATCCTGAGACTCATCCTTAGGAACTAATAGATCCTCATCTGCATGCAAGTGTGGCTCCCTCTCAAGCGAACACTACATGGCTTTCTCCTCCTGAAATTTGATATCCCGTCGCACAACAGTCTTGCGACTGTTTGGAAAATACACACGATAGTTGTGGGGCGTATCATTGTACCCCACAAATATCCCAACCTCTGCGGTCGGATCCAGCTTCTTCCTGGCATCCTTCGTCACATGCATGTAGACAGGTGAACCAAAAAATCCTCAAATGGGAAATATCAGGCCTCTTACCAGAAAACGCCTCCTCCGGTGTACTCATGCCAAGTATCTTGTGAGGACAACGGTTCTGCACATATACTGCAGTATTGCATGCCTCAGCCCACAAATGAAGGGGTAGGCCCTGATCATGCAACATCACCCATGCAGCACCCACGATCGTTCTATTCTTTTGCTCCGAAACCCTGTTCTGCTGTGGGTTATGGGGAGCTATGAGCTCTCTTCGAATCCCTTCTGCGCTGCAAAATTTCTTGAATTTGCCAGAGATGAATTCACCGCCATTTTCACTCCTAAGAGCCTTCACCTTCTTCCCCGATTCCTTCTCAACCAGTGCTTTGAACTCACCAAACTTAGAGTATGTCTCTCTCTTCTTTTTCCTGAAGAAGATCCAGCACTTTCGAGAGAAATCATCAACAAAGATCACATAGTACTTGTGCTTTTCTGTCGAAGCTACTGAGAAAGGACCACACACGTCTCTGTGAACTCTCTCAAGGATCGTCGTGGCGTGACTATCCTTCTCGTGAAAGGTAGCTTTCAAAAAATTTCCTAAGGTACATCCCTTGCACTGATTTTATTGCGCAAGTGTACCCTTAGGAAGCCCCGTAGAAATCTGCAGCAGTATCTTCAAATCTCCATGATGAAGGTGGCCCAATCTCCAGTGCCACAGCTCACCATCATCCCGGCTCACCACTTCTCCCGCCTTGCATGCCATTGTTGCGCAGCCATCTACTTGCAACTGATAAAGGTTCTTGAGTCGAACCCCTATCATCCGGGTTTCTCCAGTTGTCTTACTGCACAGGAAAGCCTTTCCTTCACTGAAGACCAAATCATACCCCTTGTCTTCTAACATCGCCACAGAGATCGTATTCTTCTTCATCCTTGAACAGGCATCACTTCCTTCAATACGAAGGGTTTACCGTACTCCCTCAAAGGAAATGGTACCGATACCGGTCGCATTGTATCTACCATCATCGCCCATCTCTATGTGCACTCCAAGTTCTTTTTCATCCAGACCGAAGTCACTATATAATTTCCCCCGTCATGTGAAATGACGCACCACTATCCAAGAACCACACTGATCCCATCACACTTGACACCAAGCATGTGATCAGCGAAAAATCTAGCTCGAACTGCGAGGCCAAGGCCTCTCCTGCTGCAGATCCGCCAGCTTTCTTGTTCTTCTTCTTCTGCAGACAATTTGTGGCATAATGTCCATGCTGGTGACAGTGAAAGCACTTCACCTTGGACATGTATTGTTGCTTCTTGCCCTTTGCACTGGAATGAGAATATTTCTTGTTCTTCCCCTTCTTTTCTTTGGCAGCCAAAGCACAGTTTTCTTCATCAGATACCTTTGATGAAGATCCATCTCTGGTATTCCGTCGGATCTCCTCTTGCACGAGATCAGACCACAGTCTTTCCCATCCCAATAAATTTTCCTGACCATTGACACTATCTTGATATGCATGCCAACTTTTAGGAAGCCCGAGGAGAGCCAAGCTCACCAATTCCTCATCATCGACAGTCACCCCCACACTACCCAGCTCATCTCGGCATTGGGTGAACCCCGTGAGATATTTGGGCATACTGTCCCCTTTCTCCATCTTGATGTTCCAGAGTTTATCCTTGAGCGCCAGCTTCCTTTGGTCGCTCTTGCTTTGGAATAGATCTGTCAAGGCTTTCCACATCAAATATGGAGAAGCCTTTCCATGCAGGCTGGATACTATGTGATCCTTTACGCCCTCCAACTGAATCCTTCGACATTTTGTCGTCTTCTTGCCAAGCTCGAGACGATGCCAAGACGTAGGCAAAGTAGGCTTTGGAACTTCATTCTCAATGAATTCCAACACCATTGTCATCTAACACGACCTCCATCCGTCTTTTTCATGCAATGAGGACTTTCGAGCCGCTTTCCAAGGCATACTCCAATCGCAATCCGACAAAAGACATCTTTGCTTTTGACACCAAGAAAAACAATTCTGCAATTCGAATTCCAACAGCTCCAAACTCCACCGCTTCCGATCTAAAATTCATGAGAAAAAATTATTTCCAAATCAGAGATCGACTGCATGGGAATTTACCAGACCTTTCACCTTCAAACAAGGATGAATCCGAAGGCTACCTGGCCCGATTGCAGACTCTGCCTAAAGAAATAAAATGCAATCACTTTCTGAATAATAGATCTGATGATCAATATCGCTCTGATACCATGTAGAAATTTGCTGAATAATGAAGATTATTCGCTGAGATTATCCTAGTCACACATCAATTCGAATTGCATGCATAACACATAAAATCTTCTACAAATTAATCATCATATGCGGAAATAAAACAAGCGATATGCGATCATAAAAACATGAGATCATCACACATATAACGCAGTATGTATGGGGAAAGATTATAGCTGAAAACCCCCAGATATTTGTTATATTATAAAGAAGAGAACATGCAGCAATACATAGAACAATACTCCTCACAAGTACTCAGTACTATCTCCACATGCTACACACAAACTAGCTGGATCTGAATCAAGTCACAGGTTCAAATCTCCTCTGTTGTTTGCCTGCCTCTACTGCGCAATCCAAGATAAGAATAATTGAGAACCAAGTTCAAATTCCCTTGGCTTGTACTGCGCAATCCTCATGAGCAATCTCCTCCATTGATTGTGCAAATCTCATGCACAACTGATGTCGCAACTAATAGCAAACCGTCTCTTTCACCTATCTCCTCCACTGGTCTTCACTGAACTATACATACACTGCAGTCAACTGATGTGTTCTTTAGTTGAATAATGAGTTAATAATTAGTGAATTAAATAATATTTAATTCACACAACTCATCTCTAGTGTATTAGCCAGTTAAACTAAATACAACTAGTTCAACTAAGTTAACCCAAACACAACTCCATCAATTGCTCCATCAACTCCACCAAACTCTGCCACATGAGCTCTAACTGAAGTCAACCATGCATTAGCTCAACCAAACCCTAGGAATAGTGTAATTCCTTCTATCAGCTGCATGGGCCACATCCATAGCTCAAACTAAAGTGCGCTAAGAGAATAAGATAATGTTTATAGTCCGAATATTATTAAGAGCTAATAATATTCGACTGTTCTATTTTTAGCCCGGGAGTCTAAAAATAGAAACCGCCCAATATCTAAATATAGAGGTACATCTATTTTTACCAACTCAACCAATCATCCAAGAATAGCAACCTGCAACTCCCAGTCCATTATCCATATGTCTAAAAATAGACATAGTCTAGAAATAGACTTTGCGCCAAAAATAGCCTGCAGGCCCACTTAGTGAAGGCGACTTCATTTCACTAAGCTCCATCATCTTGTTGCATTTTCAACACTCATGCTCATGTTCTCTCCAAATCAACATCTTGTTAATCCTACAATGCATAAAAAGATATGTTAGAACAATCTAATTTGAAAATTTTTGTGCGGCAAATGAGAAATTTGTTTTTAAAATTCAAATGTGCAAGGACCACACTTTTCCTTCATACACAGTGCGTAGGAATGCATGCACGCTGTGTGACAAGTGCAGACCCATAACTTTTTTCTATATAGAAAAAAGTCGGGGTCCGCAGGTCCCGTGTGTTGCGCCTGCGGACCCCCGCGGGTAATTTTTTAAACATACTTTTCTCCAAAAAATAAAATCTAAAGCCTAAAAATGAAATGTAAACGGAAGAAATGCAAGATTAGGAGGTCGTGGATTACCTAGGACTGATGGTTCTTGATTTCGTCAGACGGATTTTCCAAAATCTTCACAGGAACTTTTTTACCCAAAAGCTTTTACTTTTCACTCTGAACTTGAAAGGTAAAAATCAAATTGAAAAAGTCCTTTTTATAAGTTTTTTCGAATAGATAAATTTTAAATTTGTTTATTTTTCACTTTAAAAGGGTAGTTTTGAAAGCATTTTTACTTATCTTAAACATGTATGTGTAATGTTTCAATTTTTTGTGCAGAAATTGGATTTTTAAGGAGAATTGATCATTTTTCAACAAAGAGCATACTTTTATCACTTTTTCGGACTCTTTCAAAAATTTACGAAAAAGAGAAATATTGGAGTTCTCTTTTAAGCCCTTTTCAGACTCTCTAAACATGAAAATATCGCCGAGTACTTGATTATTCAAACTTGTTAAAGTAAATGAATGATCATCCCTTCAGTATAAGTTTACCCCTTTTACGGACTGAAATGGACTATCTACGAAAAAGGTATACGTTGACTAATTACGGTCAATGGAGTTCTCTCCCGCATTATTTTATCCTTTTTCGAGCTCGAGAGACTAAATTTAAGAAAAATTACACCCATGGAATTTTCTTAAGTTTTTCTTCTGACTCCCTAAAATTGAAAACACCGAGTTTCTCCTATACTGGACTCGTTAAAATTTAACAGTAAAGTACCTGTTCAATTTCAAACAGGAATGAACCACTCCTTCTTAGGGTTCGAATTTTAAACTAAGTTGGAATCATTCGAAGGATGAGCTTATAAACAAGCAAATGTTATCCTCTTCAAGCTTGTAAAAAATAAAGAGGTACTTGCCAGCAATGGTGGGGGAAAAGAGAGAAAAATGGACTTGTTTGTTGTATTTTGATTTTTCGAAAATCCAGTTAACCACTCTTGAACACGACACTTTCATTCACCTGGGTTGGGAAATCCTTTGCCTAAACAGTTAATCAAACCTCATTGAAAGTCTTCATCCGGTTTCTGGGTATTAGCTTTGGGTTAATTGTCACCAAACCATCTGTAGTGTCGTTATGTGTTCAAGAGGACAGTTCAAATGTCCATCCATCTGCAGTGTCGTTATGTGTTCAAGAGGATAGTTCAAATAAACCATTCATCTGCAAAATATCTTTCATCCATTTTGACCATCCTTGAGTCAGTCCTTGCCAAAATATTTTCAAAACTTGATCTGTGATTTCGGGTTGTAGGCTTGCCTATGATGGATCACTTTCTATCGATGACAACTCATTATCTGGGAAATTGATCTAGAAATCGTCAGTACCTTGAAATCTGCATGCCTTAATGGAAGGTTTCTCGCTTTCGACGACGGGTTACATCATCGACCTTCGATCGAATGATTCCGTGAAATGTTCGACTTCAGCTCATTCATTCACATTTCATGGATTGTACTGAGTACTTTGAGAGCCATTGAAATTACTGGTGGTTACTCTCACACTTGTTAACAGTTTACATTATTGACTGGTAATCAAGTGGTTTCTACAATGTTCGACTTCGACACGTTCATTCACATGGATAGAATCGTACTAGTTCCAGATGCGGAAATCAAGACCTTGGATCTAGTTTCTACCATCCAGGCTGCGAGGAATTTTTTTATCATTTATACATTGGACTATTTATAAACATATGGCTGCATCCATACTGTGTCTACACATGTCTATACTATGATGTATTCAAAATCATTCTCAGATTGGGAAATGTGGGAAATGTTGGAACTGTATTCACTGTATTTCTAGTTAGTTTTGATCTGAGTATGGGAATGCCTACCTAAGTGATGATATGTATACATATATATTTTGCATTGAATGTTTTTACAGGTTCCGACTAGGGTGTCCACAGGATGATCCTTGAAATGAAAAAGTACTGCACTCATCATATATGACAGACTTCAGCTTCATCTATTCCAGACTTTTCACTTTAGGGGGCAATCTGTTACACTGAAAATTGTCATCTTGACATTCTTCTATGAGTATGAGCTCATTGTTACTCATACTTCCCCCTTTTGCAAGTCTAACATATCAGTTCCTCATGTCAAGCCTTGAAAATCAGAGAAAAGTTCTGAAAAATCTCCTTAACTTTGGTGTCGCACTTTATCTCTATCTTGCCTACGGTCCCACACCTAATGTTCAGCTTTCCTGTGTACCTGAACGCACTTTCTATGTGTTAAAAGTGCGGACCCCTGTAAGATCAAAAAGGCGCAAGTAAATTCCAAAAAGCTCAATTAAAGTAAATTCTGGAAGCTTCTAGAATGAATCTTACGGTGGCAGAACCGCTCTTTTGAGGTGCATGTATCCCTTACCTTATGGAGCTAACCCCTTGATGTGAGGAGTTTATCCCTTTGAAGGAGGATTCTATCCCTTCATAGTTGGAATAGAAAACCTCCTCTTTTCCAATATAAAAAGAGGCATTGGGTAGCCTCAAGGGGAGTTCAAGCTTCAGAATATTTGAGGTTAAGTGTTGTTGAGATTCAGACTCAGTTGACTAAGATTTTTGTGATGAGAGATCACATACCTCTATTTTTCTTGGTTGGAGGAGTGCAGAGCTTATCAAAGTAGAGGAGACTCCTGCTTCGGACCCCGGGAGGGCCTGTGCAACATCAAGGCTCAGGTTGTAAGGTTTTCCTTCTTTCAAAATTAATACAAATATACTCATTTTTCTCAATAAGCTGTCAGTTAATGGTCTATTTCATAGATTCCTTGATCACTATGATAAGCATGGTTTATGATAATGTCTATACAGGTGCTATGTAATATTTTGCTTGTTTGTGACTACAGTTTTACGAGAATAACTCCTTCAAGTGCATGAGGGACAATAACGACTTCAAACAAGCACCGGACATACGATAAGTCTTTTACACCTCTATAGAGATTTTTGTAAATAATATATTCTTAGAGAAAGATTAGTTTATTTGGCCGTTTGTTGCTAGATACTTTAGTACTAGGGAGATCGGTCTTGTCCCAAAGATTTACCTTAATCCACACAACCTAGGGATTTCTTCTCAAAAGGGAGACATGAAGATTCCTTCTTCAAAAGAGGACCAAGATCTAAGGTCTCTTGTTGAAGATAAGGCAACTTCAACTAGTGAAGAGGAGAAAGGAGAGATAGGAGAGGATAACGCAGTCATGACAAGGGCACCTCAAGCACCTCATGAAGAAGAGGATGGAGCACTTTATCCAAGAAAAGAAACTCTTGCACTCTTGCAAGGAGTTCCAAAAGGTCTCACACATAGATCGCTTGGCATAACACATGAGCAGCATGTACCATCATTGTCAAATGATGAGATCTTGAGGATAGAATGAGGAAAAGAGGAGGAATGGAATCATAAGATGAAGAGCATGTACCCTTCTCTATTTCAAAGTTTGAAAGAAAAAAGAAGGCAAGAGGACCTATGCAATAAAGTTAGGGGAAAATATGTCCACCTACATTCACATCCTACTCTATGCCTTGATGCCTCTTTGCAAGGAGGCATTTCAGCAAGAAGACCTCTTGATTGGAGGGAAACTAAAGTGTTCTCTCAACTATATGCAGCAGCAACATATTTTTCTAAAGAAGGAACCTTGGAAGGAGCCACCACAGCATTGAGAATCATTGATGGAAGGCTGAGAAAATTTCTAAAATTGACCTTGCTATCTTCCATTCATTTATTTGCATTGGAAAGGATAGATTCAGAAATCTGTGTTGATATGAGCATAGTATCAAAAGGCTACTCCATAGCTTTGGGGCAGAAAAGGATACTCCAATATATAATGAAAATTTCTAAACATAACAAAAAGATGTTTTCATTTATGTATGCAGGAGCAAAATTGTGGGAGTTTTGGAGGAAGAGAACCTTTCAAAAAGAGGGTGACTCCCCTAAACTTTAATCTTGTCTTGAGCAAGATCAGCTGCAAGAAAGGCATCAAAAGAAAGTTGGGAATACTCCAATATGTGACTTTGACATCAAGCATATCAAGGAGGAGAGCCATCATATGACAAATGCATCATTTCAGACTTCTACAATGCTGTCAATGTTGGGGAGCCTAGACCCTTATTGGGAATCCCAACTCATGATGGAATATTCCAAGGACCTATTCACATGTAAGGTTCTTGATGGGCAAGCAATGGATGGGAAGTATAAGGTAGTTAATGGAATCATTTATGTTCATGATCAGATCTACTTAACTAAAGGTTCCAAAGTCAAGAATAAACTACTTGACACAACCTATGAGGTCCTGCTTTTAAACCCCACTGATTTCATTAGAACATATCGTACTATCTTAGATGGATTCATGTGGGAAATTTTCAAGGAGGAGATGCACTCTCATATGAGTAAGTGCATGGATCATTTGTTGTTTGAGGAGTGACATAGCTCTTGGGAAGAGTTATCATTATCACCTCCTTATTCATTGAGTGTGAGAGGGAGCTCATCCATGAGCTACCTTGCTGATTTTAAACAAGTGTATGACAAACATTGTATTGTTGAATCTCATGATGCATTTATTATATACTTGTATTTTCTTAACACTCATGTGTAGGTCTTGGCTCCAAGAGGGGGCACTTTTTCTGATGGGCTTCATGAGCCACTTTGGGCCATGAACAATGGAGATGTTGTCCATTCCTTGGGGGATCTTGGAGAGATGATGTACTCTTCATGGTGTGGTTCATCAACACCAACCATCATACACCTTCTCCAAGCATGCAAGGAGGATGAGGCAGCAAGCAAGTGTTGGCGAAAACACTTGTCATATCATATTCTATGGTAGTGAGGAGGAAAATTGCGATGGTTGCACATGAGGGACCATTGTCCTTCTCCCTTATTGTATATGGCAGCTAGCATGATCTTACTTATGATCCCACATGATGAAGATGTTCTTATCTTTGATGGGGGCATGGTTGGAGGAGAGGCACACTTGTTATATGTGTCTTTGGGGAAAGAAATTCCCTACTTTTTCTGCACTACTTGTTCCAAGGGGAGCATGAGAAACTATATGGCCACCATTGCATACCACTTGTTTCTTTATGATATGGACCATATGTTTGGTTGGAGCACTTGGGGCATGCTTCTCATGAGCAGTTGGGAGGAGATTTTCTATGAATTACCAAGCTGGAAGGTGATTCATTTTATTTGGATGATAGCATGGAGGAGGGAGGCCTTCATTGATGATGAAATTCCCCATGATTGTCATCACTTCTATCATGAGAAGGCCATGGATCAGAAAGGAGGTTTCCACATATACCTTCCATTATTTTATAAGGGAGGCCCTTGGGGTTATTCACCAAAGGCCAACTTGCACACTTGGGAGGAGCCATTGGCAGATGGAATTTTTGCAGAAATCTTGAAGCAATGGAGGAGGCTATTGGATGAGGGGGCCACAAGAGAAGGAGGGGAGATTTTGCAGCACCCTTGCAGTTGCTTGAGGACAAGAAAAATTTAGGAGGGGGAGACTGTAATATTCCTAAATTAGCTTCAGCTAATAGGAATATTAATTTTTCTTCTAAAATTTAGTTGGATGAATAAATGGGCAAGGAGGCTCATAATTTGCTCAAGTATGAATAAAAATTCCTCCTAATGTGAAAAGGGATCATGAAATAACTAGATCAAGCATCCACATGTGTGAACAAGGTCCAAAATATGTGGACAAGGTCAAGTTTGACCAAGTCAACATGATTTATCTTCAAGGAGTGGATCCTAAATAAAGACAGCCCAATGTGAATGAAAATCAATCTAGTTGGTTAAAATGAAGACACATTGAGTGTGAAAGGAGACAAGGCATGAAGACTTAGTCAAGGATGATCCTATAAATATTGATCCAATCAAGCTTGAATAAATCAAACTGCGCTGCAAAATGGATTACCCTCACTCATGAAGACAGTGTAATTGTGAAGGAGGAATCTTTGCATGGAAGAAACCTCCTAGTGGGTGGGACCCTTGGTAAGAGAGCTCATAAATTATATAATGAAGGAGATGGCAAGAATATGTAAATATTGGAGATTATATTTTTATGTGGTCTACTTAGACTTCCTGCATACTTGGCTTTTTAGCTAAGTTGTTGCACTGCTTAGTGCAAGGATTTTCCCGGGTGGGGATTCCCTGCTCTTTCTTGGAGATCTTGTCTAAGAAATATAAGAGGAGGTTTCTGATCTGAATTTTCCACTACCTGATGCTGGGAAAAGAAATTACCTCCATCAAAAAAGCAGTCCCTTCATAAAACTGCATTATTTCTTAGGGTGTGCAGTGGGAGGGGTCAAAACCCCATTTTGAGGAGCTAGTTCCCAAGAGGAGGATCAACCTTTCTTTGGGAAAGCTAGAGGGAGCATATACAACCATTTCTTTACATGTTAAGCCATTTTTATGTAGAGCTTCTACTACATAGCATGATTCAGCCATAGATCTACAGCAGCTCTTTCATGTATATCATTTCTGTCAAGAAACCCTTGCCGGGTCTTCTTGGATCTGTATAAAAGAGATTAGATCTCTGTTTTTATGCCTCATTGAGTAATATAATAAGAAGATATGATATATTTCTCTATTTTCTGAGTTTTACCTCCATTTTACTGTGTAGTCTCTTATGCAGCAGTTTCTATGTGTCTAGTCTTGGGGTTTTGTCAATTTTAAGTTGTTCTGAGCATGGGAGGCCTGTTTAACTAGGCTAAAGGCATTTGTTTCTAAAAATATTTTGTATTAATGTCCTATATTATCTATTATTAGGGACACAACCATTATTTTTCACTGTTATAACTCAATATTCAGAAAATAACGTTTTTGGGGCTAAAACTGCTACTTTTCCCCGCTTGGTGACATTGTATAAAGGCATAGTTTGTTGTTGTGATTGTTCAATGATGGCTATGTGTTTAAAAACACTATATGACTTGATTACTTGCTGCTCTCCAACTTTGGAATACCTTAGGGTATTCTTATTGTTGTAGAAAATCTCGGTTTTGGGAATTCTTGGTGCAGGGTTTCTCATATTTCTTTCTATCAGTTGTTCCACTTGCTTGTTCAACTCATGAGTATATAGTATCTTTATCAGGCCATGATGAAAAATGTCATGAGGTAGCAGCTCAGGTATAGTTCTAGCTTTCATAGACATTTTTAGCAAACTTTGATGAAGAAAATAAGGTAAATTCATTTTACTGAAACTTGCTAAATGACACAAAAACCTCATGTGATATAGATAAACTTTAGAGTGCCTTACTTCACAGGTAAAGAACAGTCTCATTGTCCTTAGAGAATTAGCCCATTCCGATTTCAGAATGTTCTGGAGTACTCCTACGTTCTAGTCCTTGGTCTCTTGTTAAATTCCTCCTTCAAGAAAAAGTTTAGCCGTCAAAATTATGTAGTTCCCCCGTTTAAACCATATTTTGGCCTCGCAGGAAAACCCTGAAGCCTCTATAATGGATTCCTCAGAATCGGAAATTGCAAGGTTCTAATTCATGTTGTGTCATCATCAAAAGAATATATAAATTCATGACACCAACTTAGGTTATGTCCATTGAAGCAGTGGAAGACCGATTCCCAACCTGCATTTCAGAACAATGACAACATTTCTGGATGATATCTTTTCTCTGTTCAATAACATTGAAATTATTTTCTCTGTCCTAAAATTTAACACTCCGTTCATTTCCATTTATTCACTCTGATTTAGGCTTATGGCATAATAAAGCCTTCTGGTTGATCACATTATAGTTTATGGTTGGCATAATTGAGAATTTGCATATGTGACAGACATCATTCACATATGCTATGGAGCGGTGGTGGCTTTGAGATTTTATATATCTGTCAAAATAATTCGGAGATCACGTCAAGATTCTCTTACCCAACTGAGATAATTATCATGTCCAACAGAGGTAATTTAGATATCAAATTGTGTCGCATACTTGACTGAATTAGATAAGTTGCATAAATCACATATCTTGTTGATAGTTCTAATTTATCATATTGCATTGCTAATCTGCATACTCAAAGTATATAATGATGTTCATAATTAATATATCTAGTAGAGATAAGACGTCGATGGAATTTATAAGTTCGCATAGATATCTTACATATAGTTTTGATAGTTTGTAATATTTAATAAGAGTGGAATAACCTGTTCACAATTTTGTTAAACCCAACGTTTCAACGTTTCAGACTTCATATGGGAGTCTATCCTTCGGGGACATCAATTTTTCTCGAGAATATTGATTGGCATGGATTACAGTTAGGACATTTTGTGAAAGTTATATATAGAAATGCGAAAGCTGAACAAAACTAGTTTGTGTCGAAAATTGTAATGTGTTCGAAGATAGTGTGCTAAGCTTTGCTCCGCACAAAACCCCCAACACCTCGCCCTTGTTTGATAACCCGCAATAAATTCATTCCATTACCATATCCAACGGAATCTTAAAAATGAATAATTATTTAAATATCACTTTGATTGATGAAAATCACTCAAATTATAGTCTAAATAGTAAATTCAAAATTTTCAATTAATTTAAAATTTCAATTTACAAACAAATTGAAAAGTATGATTATTTAAAAGCGAGACGCTCCTACATTGACTCTGGCAAGATGGATTTTTCCCACATCCTAGTACATCTAGACACCAGGGAAGGTCTCAAGGAAGTCATAAATATAAAATGGTGCAACTCCACCAGGGCACAACTTTTGGATTATGAGGGGGTTCCATTTCGCTGCCATCGTTGCCACAAGGTCGAACATGTTTTAAAGTTTGTCCATTAAATGGACAGGTACCAACACCTCACACTCACAATAGTATGCATCCTATTTTTCCAGTATCGATCTCGCTGCAGTGACAGGCACAACTCACCAGCTTCCTCTCGACACCTGTTCTCTCCTCACATGCAGATTACTCAGAGATGGTTGCGGACGCCCCATCCTGGGTCACTCGATCTATGACTGCTGCTACATCTACTGGACTCCTTCCGAATGATGGTACACCCTCTTCTCCTCCTTTTACATTTTTTTCTTTTTTATCTGTGACATCTATTCAGTGTACGGAGCCTCCTCTGGCTGGATTCTCCTCCCCTTCCATTACTTTCCACCTGTCCCCCTCACCTCTCATATTCCCCCCCACCCCCTACCATACCTAATCTGTCTTTGTCGTCTCCTCTCGCATCCTCACTTGCACCTTCTAAACTCATTCCCACTCCCCTCTCTCACTCCCTCACTAGTCCCATTCCATCCCACGTTGTTGAATCCTCCTAAACCTCATCCACTCACTCCTACAATCTGCGCCCCCACTTATACACCCCGGTTGGTCTTGGCGCACTTACTGGACCCTCTTACTCTCTACAAAATCCCTCCCACAGCCGTCATTTGCATATTTTGAAGGCCATTCTACAAGCCGGTATTGAAGTTGCCTCTGGTACACAACTCTCCATCGATGGGATCCTTAGAGCAAGACAATCCCCACTCCTGGTTTCTCAATGATCTATCTTTCCTTCAAATGCTGTGGGTTGGCTAGCCCTGCGAAGCATCTTGCTCTTAGACGCCTCTTTAGTTCCTCCTCGGCTGATGTCATTCTTCTCCAGGAAACTCATGGATCATCTGAAATTATTATTCATGCACTTGCCCTCCTCCTCCCTGCTTGGACCATACATGCCATTGATGCTAATGGTCGTTCGGGTGGTCTGGCCCTCTGTATCAACCCTCGACACATCAAATTATTAATGTTTGGGGCAGGAAATGCATACTGGGGATGGATGTCTTCTCGAAATCCCTTGGCCTTCAATTTTGTATTAGTAATGCATATGGACCTTGCACCAACAAACAACAAGGACTCGCCAGTACAACTCACTTGTGTTTCGTTCCGACAACACCATATTGGCTAGTGACTTGAACTTCTTGGGATCTCTCGAGTCCCGGGATCCAAATTCACATGCAGATTACCTCTTATTTTTTCGTACACTTACTCTAACAGACACTTACTCTCTTCGCATCATCTAGTGGATCCCCTCATATCCACTTCCTCTCCCACCTGGCGCAACAGCATTAATCGGGGTTGACAGTACACCGGTTGACTCGGTTGCCCGCAGCTCAATCGCTTCCTTATCAAGGAAGGTCTATTACAAACTCTTGGCTCGTACAGGCAGTGGATCAGTTTTGGTGGCATCTCTGACCACTCTCTGATTTATTTGGAAATCACTAGGGCCTTCAAGAAGCTGGCTTCTCCTTTCAAATTCTGCTCTGTATGGTTACAAGACACCGACTCTATCAACCTAGTGGACACATAGTGGAGACTCCCTCCTCCACCATACCTACAATCACCATCCTCCATTTTTGCGCACAAATTACTCTCTATTAAGAAGGATTCTATTACTTGGGCTAGGAATAAGAAAAGTATGGAGGATCGTGAGCTCACCAGAATTGAACAAAATATCCATAGATTGGAAAGCTCTATTGGGGGAGGGTTTGCAACTGAAGATGAGAATTTACAGCTTATTATACTTGAATATGACCGCTTAAAGATCCTACAAGTGAGGGATGAAGTTTGGAGACTCAAAATTCGTGCCACTTGGATCAAAGCAAGTGATGAAAACTCCAAATTATTCCATCAGTTTGCTAAGGGCAGAAAGACCATTAACACCATTTGGGAACGCGACAATGAGGATGGTTCTACAGATTCTACCTTTACTCAACTTTCTCAAAAGGGTATCAATCATTTTTGTGAGATTTATAAGGCACCAATGGAACCCTCTTTGGCTGAAATCATTAAGGTGGCCTCCATTTTTCCCAAATATGTGGATCCTGTAGCAGAGGATGACCTCCTTTCACCTGTTTCAATGGAAGAATTAGAATATGTTCTTAAATTGTTCAAAAAGGACAAAATCCCTGGTCCTGATGGATGGTCCGTGGAATTTTATCTAGCTTTCTTTGATCTTCTGGGTCATGATCTCCTGGAGGTGGTGGAAGAGACTCGAAAATCTACGCGCATCTATGAGGCTTTCAATGCTACATTCTTTGTCCTTATTCCTAAATCTGATCATCCCTCTTCTTTCAAATATTTTCACGTGATTTCTTTATGTAACTGCATCTACAAGATTATGGCCAAGATCCTTGCTAACAGGTTGAAACCCATTTTATCCAATTTTATTTCACTTGAACAGTTCACATTTCGTGAAAATATACAAATCCATGATGCAATATGCATTGCACAAGAAGGTTTACATTCTATGCACACTAAGAAGATCAAAGGGATGATTCTCAATATTGATTTGGCAAAAAAAATTGATCAAGTGAGCTGGCTCTATATCCGTATGCCTCTTACACACCTGGGATTCCCCTTACAGATTATTAATTGGATTATGTGTTGCATCACCTCTGTTTCTTTTAGCATTCTTATTAATGGGGCTGCAACCAATTTCTTTCATGCTGAGCGGGGACTTTGATAGGGGTGTCCATTATCCCCCCTCTTATTTCTTCTTGTTGTGGAGGGCCTTAGAAGATGTGTAATTGAAGAAATAGCCCATGGCAGAATGAAAGGTATCCGCATAACATCCAACTGTCTACTCATATGCCTATTATTTGTGGATGACATCATACTCTTTCTTAATGGCACTCTGGTGACTCGACTGTGGTTAGATCCATCCTGTTATTATTTTGTACTGCCACAGGTATGCAATGTAATAACAGCAAATCAAATTTGATTTTTCATGGTTGCACACCACATGAAATCCATTTTTCACAGCAGAGATTCCCTTTCATCCTCACCAGATTCGAGGATGGATTGAAGTACCTAGGATTTTTCCTCAAACCAGTGTGTTATAAAACTATTTATTGGAATTGGCTTATTACCAAGATCGAAAAATGATTAAACAATTGGTGTCATCGTTGGCTATCTAGGGTTGGTCGAGTGATACTAATCAAAATTTCCTAGAGGCCATTCCAGTATATTGGATGTCTCTGGCCTGGATTCCTAAAGGTATACTTCACAAGATACAACGAATCTGTAAGAAATTTTATGGCTTAGCACTAAAGAAGGTCACACATTTGCATGGACCAAATGGGCTCGTATTTTTTTACCTAAGCGATGGGGTGGTTGGGGTATCAAGGATTTACCGACCTTTTCTTTGGCACTGGATGCTAAACTTGGATGGAATATTCTCACTAGAAAAAATTTATGGACCAAGGTGATCATTCAGAAATACATCCATCCACTTAATCCTATTGAATGGCTTCGTCTTCCTCCAATGCACTATCCCTAATGTTCAACGATTTAGCGAGTTTTCCTTGCCTTGATTCAACATATCAATGATGATTTGGCTTGGAAAATTGCCAATGGATCCAGGATTCGCATTGGATGTGATTCTTGCGTGGGATGTGGAAATGCCCACATCCTCCCGAATGCACTTATTAACTCTCTCAACCGTGCAGGATTTTTGATGCTCAATCATATTGCAGACAGGAACCGAAGCACTCTATTTTCTCAAGGTTGGCTTGGACATCAGGAACTACAGATACAACCGCATTGGATTGATACCTGGTTTTCTTTTTTGGATGCTTTAAGAGATACCCACGTCAAAATACTTGATCGGGAGGATGAACTTATATGGATCGTTTCTAAACAAGGACCTAAATCATTGCTCCCATGGTGGTGCAATCTCTGGAAATTAAAGGGACCCGTAGAATATAGGCTCCTCATGTGGTGTATTCTTATAGATAAAATTCCTACGGGGGATAATCTACAGAAAATAAAACTCATTGGTCCTCATAGATGTCCAGCTAAAGGTACTACTCACCTCTTCCTTCATTGTCATGCTACTCTTGAACTCTGGACAATTATTCACTCCTCCATCCATCATAATCTTCATTGGCAGGGGAATACCCTTACTTATGCCTGGGAGCATTGGTGGATTTATGTTGCTCCCCATAAGCTGCAAAATTTACCTATTTTAATCTGTTGGTGCATCTGGATGGCCCACAATTGGACCATCTTCCATGACATACCTCATCATTGGCCCTCTTCTGCTGCCCACATTATCTCCATTTATCACTTTATTCCAAATGATCCTCCCCCTCCACAACCCCGAATTATCTCCCTTGACATTATTGAGTACACTATCCCTTGGGCCTATTTTGATGGATCTACTCAGACACATGGTTATGGTGGTGGCTTCATACTTCATCTTACATCACACCATTTTTATAAATTCAAGACTTGACTTGGACGAGGCACCAATAATTTTGCAAAACTCTCCTATCTTTTATACCTCCTACAATTTTCCATCACAAAAAATGTTCATGCACTACAGATATTTGGTGATTCCAAAATTTTCATTGATTGGTTTAACCTTCAAACAACTTGTCAAGTACACACACTGCAGAATATATTGGATGAATTTCTACAGCTCAAAACTCATTTTGATCCTATTTCATGTCGGCACATTTATAGGGAGAGGAACACAATTTCTGATCTTCTTTCCAAGGAGGCGACGCACCTATTAACTGCTCACATGGAGATACAGGAGCAGAATGATCATGCATATTATTAGTACTTCCACCGACCATTTTTACTTGATCACTAGAGGGGGGACGGCCCCCATTAGAGGCAACAATTGTTTTTTATATTTTGCTTATAGTTACTATTGTATATATATTCTTAGACTACTATTTTGGAGGATTCATGTTGTTCTACTGTATGTATTTATGCGGCACATAACGGATGTATTTATTTTTGCTACACTCAGCTATCTATTTGATAGATTCATTGTTTATCTACATATACACCTAGCATATACAACATGTAACTTTTATTTTCATTAATAAAAGCTATGATTTTTCCTGTGGGAAAAAAAAAAAAAAACAGACGCTATTTTCTCTTTTCATGTCAAGCATATAGTAAAATATTAGGTATAAAGTTGAAATTATTACAATTGTTTACATAATTGTTAGTCATCAGTAATTTTCACCTATTTTAGATGACCAAATGCTTTGTCTCGGATTTATAGAAATCAAAATTCAAGAATCATGTGTGTTCTAGAAATCTCCTCAAACAGAAATTTTTCACTATCCTGCATCCTTGTCAAGCCTGGCCAATCTATTATCTAGATAAAACACCATCCTAGACTAATGTCCCTCACTCTCTCTGTATTTTCCACCCTTACCTATAAACCTCTATCTCAGTTTTCCTAAACCCTCTATCTTTACACCTTGTCTCGCCAAGTAAACAAATCTTTCTCCCCTTCTCACCAAATACCTCAAGCAATGATGGTGTCAATCGTTTCTAGAAAGCCCTTTGAAGTAAAAAAAAAAATTATAGTTATCTAGGATGGTGGTGCATAGTAGAGTGTCAAAACCTTTTCTCCTCATCCAAACCCTGATTCAAACCTTTCAGTCAAAAACCTATTCCAAGATCATTACAAATAAGTCAAATAGGTTCACCTAGGTTATGCACTATCATGGTTCTAGTTTCACTATTTCCACAGTTATTCAAAGGAGAAATCAAGAGGAACAAAGGTAAGTCTTATAATTGTCCAAAGAACATCAAGGGCCTTCAAAAGGCACACTCTTGATCCAACAGCAAATCTGTAAAGGAATAGACTATCATATCCAAGCATTTCTACAGGAATGCCTTGGAGATTAGTCTAAATCAGAATAGGGGTGAAGAAGGACACCTAAAAAGAGCTCATGAAGGTATTTACAGCTGATAAATAGGTACAACAAGCTGAAGGCTACAGGAAAATCGCGATCTCATGATGAAATGATATGAAGCACTACCCCTCAAAAGGTTTGTGCAGATTCCAAAAAGACAGTGGCACATAAGCAACATTACTCAAACAATCAAAGAGATCATTAAAGGGATTTTTGGCCTCAAGCATGAAGCTGGTATAGGGACAGCTGCCCTTTGCCACATTCCTGCAAAAATACCAAGAAAACCATCAGATAAGCCATGATGTGAGGAAAAGAGTAAGACTAGCATCAAGAAAAACACTCACAACCTCATGAAGAAAACAACAGGTGTGTTTTTGTTGAGAATGCAAATACATGACTAATTTGATCAAACAGTGGAAAATTATTTGAGTTACAAGAGTTAAATAACTTCCTCCAACCCTCCAAATAAGCATTGCAAACTTTATTGGGCATAATAAATGAATTCAAATACATATTTTCTTTTGAAGACTCTGAAGACAACTTTGTTTGTCTTACTGAATATCCCTAAAAACTCAAAATTGGGATAATGAACAAATAGGCATGATAAGTGGCAAAGAGAACCTCCTTCATCAATAGCAGAGGGTTTCAAAAAAAGGGAATTCCTAACTATCTTCTAATATTGGGAAAAAATGGCATCAACCCCACTAGATTAAAGGACAATTTCATAGGTCTAATGATTTCAAAGAAAGGGATGTTAAAACACTATGTGCCACTTCACTGAAGAAGACAAAACATCACTTCAAAGGTTTGATTTCTCACAAAAAAGCAGTCAAAGGCATGTTCACAATGCCTAAAGGAGGCAAATATAGTTTTAAATTAGTCTGCACATGTCCACAAAAAGCATGAGCCATCATAGATCTAACCAATTGCCCAAGTGCTAAGAAAGACAGTGGTTAAAAAAGGGACAGTAAAAAAGACAGTTAAAGGCATTGATGAAGGGAAAGGAGGCAAAAGAAAGAAAAAGTGCAAAGGAAATTTAAAAAGGGGGTTTTTAAATTTAATTATTTCAAAAAGAGTATAAAGCATGATAACTCCTCTTCCCCCCCCCCCCCCTCATTCGACCTTTTGCAAGATAGAGTGCAATTTTTCAGCTTCCAAAGGCATCCTCAGGCAAAAATTTCTTGGTGTTGTGCTCCTATAGATGGACATTGCGTGCCTGTAGCCTCTTCTAGTGAAATTTTCCACTACGCGTTGCACACCTGTAGGGTTGAGCTGCGCTCCTGCAGTTTTAACCAGCGTGTAGAAGGAGGGCCCGAACGCGTGCAGGATCACCCGGAGGTGTTGCACTCCTGCCGTTGTTTTCAAACGTTTTACCGATCCACCCACCCGGTGTTGCGCCCCTGCCACCACTTCTTCACCCAAATCCACATTCAGGGTGACCCAACACCTGGGTACTGTGCTTTTACCACTACGCCTAGCTGCCGCCTGACACTGCGTGCAGGCCCTGCCCACCCAGGACGTTGTGCTCCTGTCATGGGCGTGCAGCGCTGAATGAAAAATCATTCAGGCCTGCCCAAGACACTGCGCTCCTAGCACAAAAACACAGTGTTGCCCAAAAAAGTGTTCAGAGGCGCCCAAATTTCCCAAAAAACTCAGCAAAGCCTGTTTCTTGCTGTGGAAGTCATTTTTAAGAGGTATTTTTTACAATTATCACCCCTTCATGGTTTTATGAAAGGATAAGGGCACCAAGTAGGTTCAAAATTTGTGTCAAAGAAATTATAGGAAAAACTTGAAAAAGGGCACCTAACCTACTCTCTGCCAATCTCCTAACCTTGTCAAAAAACTCAGTATCTCCTTAAACCTATTTTCCTCATTATTTCACAAGAAAAAATCCTTTATGTTTAAAATATTTTGAGGAAGGGGTGTAGAAACAATACCATGTCTAAAGAAGAGGGTGATGACCTAAATAAAGAGACAAGAACAAGAAAACAACATAAGAAAGGAGGAATGCCTAATAGGTTTGAACCCATAAGAACTGCAGAACTGATAGCCTCCCCTTCTATTCTTTCCTATTTCCAAGAGTTAGGGTGCTATGAGTTCTGTAACAAAGTGCAAGAGATCAAAAGTCACCCTCAGTTGACCAAGTTATTTGCCTTAAAACTTCACAAGCATAAAGTACATCTAGTAGGGGTAAGATTTGAGTTAACCACCAGGGCCATCTCTGAGGCCACTTGAATACCTGGCATAGGAGAAAGGTGGTTTAAACAAAAGCATATTGACCTAAGCCATTATCATCCATTCTTAAAACCTAGCTGCCAAGATGACTATAAAACCATTTTTCCTTTTTCTCATCCATTGGATAGATATGCTCTCCTCATGAATATTATCATGAAATAATTCACCTGTGAAGGTAGGTTCTCTAGAGTCTATTCCTATCATATTAGACTCCTCATAAATTTCACTAGAACCAAGCTACTACACATGCCCTACTACTTTCTAAAAATCATTGAGAAAATGTCCTCCATCATGCAAAAAAGGCCTCCATCCCAACAAATGTCAAGCCTCTTTCACCATTCCCTCATCAAAGTAATTGTCTCATACCAGCTAGAACAACAAGGCATTCCCTTGGAGGTTTTTATCGCCCATGATGATTTCAAAACTCCACAGCCCATCCCTCTACAAATTATGCCATCATCATCTCAAAATCCTCCTCACTCGCCTCCATCTCCCTCCACTAACCTTGGCTCATATTCTTCACATAAATTATTCCCTCAAACATGCCCTCCTCATTTGCCTTCCCCTAAAAAATCTGATCATGAAGAAAGCAGTGATGACCTTGAAGAAAATAGTGGGCGCCTTGAAGAAAGCAGTAATGGCCTTGATGATGAAGATGAGGGAGAAGATGATGAATATGAGGGAGAAGATGATGAATATGAGGGAGAGGATAATGAAGATAAGTGAGAAGATGATGAAGATAAGGGAGAAGATGATGAAGATAAGGGAGAAAATGAAGATGAAGAAGAAAATGAAGAACAGGGAGATGGCCTAGAAGAAAGAAGCAATGGCCAAGAGCAAAACAGTCAAAGCAGTAGCAGGGATGAGGATGTAGATGAAGAAGAAAATAGAGGTGGAAGCAGTGATACAGATGGTGGTCAAGGGAGCCAAAGAAATGGGTCTCATAATGAAGAAGAAGTCTCTAAAGACACAAAAACAGAGGCATCCTCTCAAGAAAAGGACAGTGGGCAAGAAAACAAAGTTCTGATCACTAAATCCCATGATGAGCTAACAAGTCCAGTCAGTGGGTCTTGTGAAGATGGAAATGACACTGAAAACACTACAACAGGTAGTGGCGAGGAAGCAATAGAAAGCCATGACAGTGACAAAAATAACAAGGGTGGCCCACAAACAGAGTTTAAAGTTGTTTTCAATAGGTAAGGAAATGATGACAAAGGGCAAGTAATGAAGACAAAAAACAAGGCAGTGAAGAAGAAATTAGTCAAAATAACTCATTTAATGAAGAAGGGAATGATTCTCATAGTAATGAACATACCAATGAAGGTGCCCAAAGCATTGACACTACAAATAGTGTTAACAGTGATATAAAGAGTGATATTGACAAAGAAGACAGTGGACCTAAAGATCAAAAGGAGGACAGTCATGAAAGTAAAGAAATGACCAACATAGGCGCCTCTAACAATTCATAAACAGAACATGGTAGTTTTAAAGGTCCTGTTAGCGATGAAACCATGAAGGGTGTTGAAAATGTTGATCAAAGGGATAGCCTAGAGCAAGGTAGGGAGGATATACACACAGAGAGAAATTTTCAAGGTGAAGACAGCCCTAAGATTGTAAATGATCAAAGTTTGCAAGTAGAGATTATGGCACCTTTCACCATCACTTATCAAAAGGGAAGGAGGCATGTGTTTGCTGCCTCCAAAAGGAAAGGGGCCATGCAATCCTCCTCAAAACCATTGAAGGACAAGGGTAAACAACCATTGAAGGACAAAGGTAAACAACCATTGAAGGGAAAAGTCAAAAAACCATTGAAGGACAAAGGAAAACAGCAACTGAAGAAGGAAGAAGAAAATCATGAGGAAGAAAGAGAATTTGAACTCATTAACATAGACAGTAATGAGGAAAATGAAACAAGGATAGTCAATTCTCTTCTACAAGGTCGGAATGCACAAATTAAAGACTTGGAGGCTGAGCTAGAAAGATCGAAGGATCTCATTCACTTCCTCCAAATGCAGAACAAACAAATGAGTGGCCAACTAGCCATCTATGAAGCCAGGGCACTAAAATATAGGAAAGAAGCTCAAAGGTAACAATTGCAGTTGGAGGAATACATGGGTGCCTATGATGAAGATGACGAGGAAGAGGGGCAAGCTAGAAAGAGACCTAAGACAATGGGTCTTAGGAGAGCATTGGCAAAGCAAAGAGAGGAAGAATCAGCCCAAGCACAACAATTTCCCCTCACCGAACTCCTTGCCATGGAAATTGAGCATAACAAGGAAGCATGCCTTGAGAGATTCAATCTACATCTAGAGGCCAAATTGGAGAAATCCAACAAAGACTTCAGCTTGCAAAGAAGGATGACTGAGCATTACAAACAGAAAAATCACTTTGCAAGACAAAAGCTCAAAACTTCCCAAAATGAGGGCCCGACACCAAAAATACCAAGCTATGCTTGGTATTTTTTCCCAAGTTTCTCTACAGGCCTCTAAGGACCCTTGAGGCACCTACATACCAAATTTGGGGAGAATTGAACAAGTTTTTGTTTTTTAATTTTCAAGCCTAAGAACGTAACACCCTCGGTGTTGCGCTTTTTCCTAGGGCATCTTCAAAGGGATCAGTTAAATTTTTGGATTCCCCATCATGAGAGGAGTATGCTCACCAAATTTTTAGCTCAATTAGAGTTGTCTTGGTCCCCCAAAAGGGTCAAAAACACCCAATTTTTCACCTTTCTGCCCTCTTTTTTGAGCAGGTGTTGTGCTCCTAGAAGCTTTGGATTTTTTCACTTTTTGGGCAACTTTCAAAGTTCATATTGAGGAAACAAGGGTATATTTTGAAAGTATACATCCACATATTTCCAACGGGCCATCACGGAGCCTTTTCTTACATCGGAAAGGCCTCCAAAACTCTGTTGCAAGAAGACCTTTTTTGGTGCTGTGCTCCTGGAAAATTTTCAAGTTTTTGAGACAGTATGCTACGTTCCTATGTGTAACTAAGCAAATGTGCATTAGGAAAGTTTCATCATGTATGTTAGAGCCTAAAAGTCAATGTTTTTCTATTTTAGTTTGGAAAAGATATTTTGGAAGATATTTTGTGCCTTGGACCTTGCAAGGCCTCAAGGACAAGTTAGGATATTTGTTTTTGGCCAATAGGCTTCTAGATGCTATAGTAAGCTCTCTTCCTCCTTGCTTGTTATATAAGCCATGAGGATTCGTCGTAAACAGTTGGGACTTGATGTGTTATAGATAAATACATGGTTTATGAGCTTGGAGAAGATATTTGGTTTTATGAAGTGAATGAATGGCTTGTGTGGCTTAATATTGGAGAAGCTTGCTTGCAAGATTCCATAGCTTGGTGAATGGTGATGTTTTTCTAACTTGTTAGTGTTTTATTGTCCTCATTTTGTTTCAGTATTCTTGTTTGATATAGATCAGAAAAGTATAGGTTGAGATATGCTCATGGAAGCACCTCAAACCTCCTGTTTGCTATAGTTTTGATGTTTTCTTCTTTTAGTTAATCTTAAGGAATTCTTGACTGCTCCTTATGTCCACTAAAACTTTTTCTTTGTTTCATGAATGATTAGTATGTTAGCTTATAAATATGATTCATGGTATGCCCTGCTTATTTAAAGTTTTAAAAAACTTATTGTGAAGCTTTTCTATGGAATACTGATTGATTATGTTAATACAAAGAGGTCTTGTTTCGATCTTTCCCTTTGCCCATGCTCATCAACCTGTTTCAGAGTTCCTGATAGTTTGATATATGTTGTTTAGGAGTTCCCTCTCCATATATTGAGTTGCTTTTTTATCATATGTGTTTTCTCAAAAAGCTGAAGGTGGATTTCTAAAGTTAGGAGTTCTAATGCTTCTATGTACCACTGGATTGTTCATCTTGTATGTTTATCAGTTTGAGTATTGTTCATAGAGATTAATAGTTTGCCCTACCTCATGATTTATTGCTTTAAATTATAGATATATAAGACCTCTTAGTCTTTTCACAAAACTTAATTTTCGTTACACCATCATACATCACTTTAAGGATCCACTCACCCTATTAAATCGGCCCTGCAATACACTCTGTTTCATCATTTAGACACCCTTGACTTCATCTGACCCCATAGCCCTGTTGATTTTATATTCTCTCATTCCACCTATCCTACTTGATCATCTTACCCCAACCCAAAACAAACAAACAAACCTACACTTAACAACTAGCCTAAAATCAATCATCCAAAGCGAACAAGCTCACATCCTTCGCACAATAGAGAGAGCCCTCTCCGAGTCTAGGAAGGCTAGGTCCTAGGACTCCAAAGAATGGTATGATGTTACCCTGTCATTTGGTTAGCCAATCTACCAAATCACGGGACCCTAACATAATGGTGATCACAGTGGGACCTTCTGAGTATATAATTGCATGAAAACTTCTTAAGACTCTTTAGGCCCTCAAGTTTAACTGATAGTATCTGGTGGTTCATCTGCCACCTCATCGCCACACTAACATAATGGCGATCATGGTGGGACTCTGAGTATATAGTTTCCCGAATACCTCTTAAAACTCATTAGATCCTCAGTTTGATAAATAGGGAATCTGGTGAATCTGCCACCTCATCCCCATTACTAACATAATGGAAATCACGGTGGGACTCTAAGTATATAGTTGCTTGAATACCTCTTAAAACTCATTAGATCCTCAACCTAATAAATAGGGAATCCAGTGAATCTACCACCTCATCCCCATTAATAACATAATGGCGATCACAGTGGGACCTTCTGAGTTCATAACAATCTAAATAACCCTTAGGACTCAAGAATCCCTTCATTAAACAGTATCTTATGATTTATAGCTACCTCATCACTATCACTAACACAATGGTTATTATGATGCAACCTCTAATGTCAGTGACAAACTAAGTATCCCTTAGGACTTCAGAAACCTTCGTCAAATCACAGAGAACTTAAATGATAGCCTAAGAGTAAAATCTAGCTTTTTCACCATCCTAGAAAAATGATGACTCAGCTATAGGAAACTCTTACAACCTTAAGGGCTACATATATAAACTCAGAAAAACCCCAAAACATTTCTATATTGGCTTTTTGTCAGTATTGGTGGTGGACCATATGCAACATACCTTCAAAACAACTAAAAATATCCACCTGGCAACTCCACTAGCCTCTAGTAGGCCTTCTAAATTTTGCTAAAGTATTTATAGACTCCTGTAGGACTGCATCAAAACAACCTTAGGAAATCTAGAACCTTAGTCACACACAGTGTGAATTTGATAGCACCTAGAGAGGTCAGCCTTCCGAAAGCAATCATAAACTTTCAACCTCTCTAAATTTTGAATTTGAAAACTAGCTCCGCAAAGAATCAATACCAGATCTCATCCGGACCCAAACCCTCCTACTATAGTTGATTACCCAGAAATAATTTTGTGGTAAAATTCTGAAACTGGAAACTTATCTACTTATAAGACCATTCATAGAGCAAGCTATGTACCTAAACATCTTACAACATTACAAGACCCCCAGTTTGACTTGCACCATACTAGAAACCTTTTCAGAACCAAGTCACAAAGTAAAATCAACCATACCGATCTTGAGCCCATAGACTTGCAGTAGAGTCCTAGCAGAGAAGATTCTCCTTCCACACCACCTGATCTACAACTTCTCCATCACTTCGGCTCTTTCCACCCTAAGTCTACTCAGAATCATTTTACTGGTCCAAGTACTTCCACCACACCCATTCACACCACTACTATGCAAACCACTCCATCTCATAACACAAATCCTCCGCTTGTAAATCCACCATTAGCTCCCACCATGGCAGCATGGTATGTGCCCCTTGTGTTACCACAACCTTTGGTGCCTTTGCCAAATGATTACCAGACTAGAATCCACACTTCACTAGGGCTGAATCCACTACTGCCCAACAGCATGTAGATAGAATGAATGATGCTTTTGACTACATGGAATTAGAAGAGGAAACCATGAAAATGAGAATGTTCGCCCAAAGCCTAGGAGGAGAAGCTGAAAATGGTTCAAAAGCCTAACTCCCAACAGTGTACATGATCTCCCTTCCCTTTACCAAACTTTCATAAAAAAATGGGAAATCAAGAAAAACCCTCTTCAAATCCTCTCGGAATATAGCAACCTCAAAAGAAACACGAGGGAAAGTGTCCAAGACTATTGCATTAGGTTCAATAGTGTTTACAATGCACTACCGCCAAACATGAAACCCCCACTAGGCCTAGCCTTAGCTAAATTCCCAGAGGGTTTTGACCCCGACATGGCCTATCAACTAAGAGAAAAAGAGCCCCTTACTTTAGAAGACATGCAAAAAGGAGCTACAAGTGTAGAGGCCAACTTAATTGAAAAAAGAACAGGCTAAGATCAAAAAAGAGGGTAACATACAAAGACGACACCATGCCCTCCACCTCTTCATCTGATTCCAAGATGGACAACCTTCTTAGGACCATGGAAAGAATAAGCATAAATGAAAGAACACCCCCTAAGGACAACCAAACAAATCCCCAAAACAGAAACCGAAATCAAAACTTTAGAAGAGACCCGCCCCAAAATAGACTAAGGGAAAATGACCAATAAATCAGGCCACCCTTCCAAGATAACTATGTTGATGAAGGGGAAAGAGATATTGAAAAATCAAATGAGAATCATCTAAACTTAATAGGCTCTGATAGTGAGGGTGAGGTTTTTCTCACAAAAGAAGAACAAGCCTTTTTCTCCTCAAACCAAGATGAAACAAGTTATGAAGATTCCGAAGATCACGAATTGGGATTAGAAAATGCCATAATGGAATTCCATAGGCAATATGATCTTAGGAGTAAGAAAAACCAAGACAACTCCAGGAAAAACAACTCAAACACTGTTGTTAAGAAAACTCCTAAGAACATTCTTAAAAGAACAGTAGACAATAACAATACCATGGCCAAGAAAGTTGATCCTAACACAGATAAAACTAGCCAATCAGGTATTAGCACAAGTTGTCCTAGCACCTCTGCTAGTGGCCCTGAGAAAACTCTAATTACCAAAGCCCCAAATCAAAATCAGCAAATTAAAAATGTGGAGAAATTTATGGCTGATAAAACTGATGTAAATATATCTAAAACTGAAGTAACTTTTAGTTTTGAAGGAGAGATCACAAAAATCAAAATAACCATCCCTCTCACTGAACTGGTAGCTCAGGATATGTACCGCTCCCAAGTCTTGAAAGTCTTGAATAGAGGAAATGATACCAACACTCTGAATTTGACAGATGATAAACCAGAGTTGTTATTCGGACCCAAAGTAGATGGAAAATACCAGGAAGGAGCCATTCCCCCATTCTATGTTAGCCTAAACATACACGAAAAAATCCTACATAATGTCATGCTAGACTCTGGTGCCTCTCACAACCTCATGCCGAAGGTAGTGATGGAAAGATTGGGCCTAGAAATAACCAGGCCCTACAAAGATCTGTATTCCTTCGATTCAAGCAGATTTAAATGCTTAGTACTGATCAAGGACTTATGTGTTAATCTAGCACAAATCCCTGCTAAGAGCCTAGTCATGGATATAGTCATGGCTAACATTCCCCCCAAATATGGCATGCTCTTGTCCCGATCTTGGGGAGCTAAACTTCTGGGAAACCTCCAACTTGACATGTCTTATGCTACCATCCTGATTTTTAACCAAACAATAAGACTATACCGGGAATCTCACATGAAGTATATGGTAAGTAGCCTAGATAGACCCAATAACACCCCTATCTATTCCATTCATTCAGACTTGGACTCATTCATCTTGTATAATGAAAATGACCTTGATGAGCAAGTAAATGAAGATTGTCAAAATCTAGGCGCACTATAACAATCAGATCACTTCCTCTATGATGAGTTCGACAGTAAAAAATATCACAATCTTGAAACACCGCAAGACAATAAAACCAAAATTGATGTCCTGCAAATTGAAAATGAAATGTTAGAAACAAAAATTAGTTTAGAAAAGGGAACAGGTTGCTCAAAAGAAAAACAAGTCACAAGAACACAACCTTTTCCTTTTGCTCATCCGGAAAAAATGAGACAACCCCACAGAACACAAATCCTTGGGAATCTGGAAAAAGACAGTCTGGTGTTTCTATCTTACCTAGATAGTTCATTAGTCAAGAAATTTTCCTTTTCAGAACAATTACCAATTTTCATAAATATTGCTACAAATCCCAAAGAAATTTTTGCTAAAGCTATTATAGAAAAGGATAGCATGGGTAAACTTAAGAAGCCTGAAATAATTAAGTTGTCTAAAATTTTATCACTATACACAAAACAAAGGAATACAAGATTGTGCAAAAAATTTTAGAATACTTATGTGTGTAGGCAGGCTAATCTAAAACCTTGTAACACAGCCATTGGTCTAAAAATCCTTCCTTTCAAAAAGAATTAGAAAAATTTTGAGCAGTTGAGTTCACTTAGAAAGAAGGCAAAAGGTCATAGGTTTTGTATAGATTTTAGTTACCAGGAGCAACCCTTCCAAAGGAACAAATATCTTTTTTCCAGAATAGATCATACTTCACAAAATCTAGGGGTTTCTAACCATATGTCATTGCATGATAGTGTTTCACGTTACCATCAGATGATACCACTTCAAAACAATCAGCTCAAAGATTTTTTCATATTCACAGGAAGCAGCTTCAAGTTTAAACCGATGCTTCCCGATCCACAGAACACCGGAGACACTTTCTGAAGAACTATGTTTCCAGTTTTAAATTTCTTCACTATAGTTTACCTTGATGACATCATCATTGTTTTAAAAATGATAAAGAATACCTATTCTACCTAAAGAAAATCTGTAACAGAAACAGGTATGGGAATCAAGAGTATAAAGAGAAACATCAAGCAGAACATGAGTTGTTTAAAGATCTTTGGAAAAACCCTTATGCCATGTTTGCTATTGAAAGCAACTATGATCCTTTTTCCCAAAAACTAAATGGAAAAAGAGTATCAGGAGATCCTTTTGAAGATAGGATGCTCAAGTATCACTGTTGTAAATATTCCTAGTTTTAAATTTTCAGTCATTGTACATACCATTGTTTGAAGAAAAATTCAAATAGAGAAAAACACAAAAACATAGGAAAAGTAGAAAAAGAGGGTAGATTCTAAGAAATGTATACCCAAAAAATAGTAATACAGAAAGTGTGCAAGTCTAAATGCCACTACTGGTGCAAAAGAATGTATTGTTCAGTCATCTAGCCTAATCATGGCTGAACATGTTTTAAATTTACTATTGATAAGTTAGTGAAAAGAATGTTGGTCAAATTATTCAAGCTTGAGTTGTCAAAGAAAATAGATTAAGAGAGAAGATATTGGTTCCACATGCTCAAAACATAACCAAAGAGGAAAATAGGAATGAATAGAAAACTATGTATCCTAGCCCTGATTTTTCTAAATCCTATTTTGTACAAAAATAACATTTGTGTGCAGCTTGTTTTTATGCCACAAACCCATGATAAATTAGACTCTCTAATCCTAATTTAGTCATGTTTTCAATTTCATGTCTTAGCCTAGTGAATGAAACCCTGTCAAACATTTTAACCTTGACGGTTGAATAGTATAGATAGAGAATCAAAGGAGTTCTTTAGCTTATTATGAACTCCCGAAAGAGATAAGTGTAGAAGTATATTGTTTGCTTTTGCTTTCAAAATAAAATATCAACGAGTTTGCTAGCTCAAGTGCACCCAAGGAAGAAAAAATGTTAGGAAAAGTAGGTTGGGTAGGTAAAGGCGAAGTTGAGCTAATCATGTTTTCAGATTTTAAAAATTACCACTTCAGGGAAAGCATCAACAAAAGAAGTGAGAAAACCCAACCAATGGATGAGGCACTGGTCTTCATAAGCCAAGAGATCTGAAATTCTGGACACCTCCTAAAAAGGAGCTGCCCTCCCCAAGTGGAGCCACTGTTAGTCATCAGTAATTTTCACCTGTTTTAGATGACTAAATGCTTTGTCTTGGATTTCTAGAAATCAAAATTCAAGAATCATGTGTGTTCTAGAAATCTCCTCAAACATAAATTTTTCACTATCCTGCTTCCTTGTTAAGCCTGACCAATATATTATCCAGATAAAACCTCATCCTGGACTAATTTCCCTCACTCTCTCTGTATTTTCCACCCTTGCCTATAAACCTCTATCTCAGTTTTCCTAAACCCTCTATCTTTACACCTTGTCTCACCAAGTAAACAAATATTTCTCCCCTTCTCACCAAATACCTCAAGCAATGAAGGTGTCAATCCTTTCTGAAAGTCCTTTGAAGTAAAACAAAGTTTTATAGCTGTCTAGGATGGCGGTGCATAGTAGAGTGTCAAAACCCTATCTCCTCATCCAAACCCTGATTCAAACCTTTCAGTCAAAAACCTATTCCAAGGTCATTACAAATAAGTCAAATAGGTTCACCTAGGTTATGCACTATCATGGTTCTAGTTTCACTATTTCAACAATTATTCAAAGGAGAAATCAAGAGGAACAAAGGTAACGCTTATCATTGTCCAAAGAACATCGAGGGTCTTCAAAAGGCACACTCTTGATCCAACAGCAAATCTGCAAAGGAATAGACTGTCATATCCAAGAATTTCTGTAGGAATTCCTTGGAGATTAGTCTAAAGCAGAACAAGGGCGAAGAAGGACACCTAAAAAGAGCTCATGAAGGTATTTATAGCTGATAAATAGGTATAACAAGCTGAAGGCTACATGAAAATCATGATCTTATGATGAAATGATATGAAGCACTGCCCATCAAAAGGTTTGTGCAAATTCCAAAAAGATAGTGGCACATAAGCAACATTTCTCAAACAGTCAAAGAGATCATTGAAGGGATTTTTGGCCTCAAGCATGAAGCTGGTATAGGGACAGCTACCCTTTGCCACATTCCTACAAAAATACCAAGAAAACCATCAAATAATCCATGAGGTGAGGAAAAGAGTAAGACTAGCATCAAGAAAAACACTCACAACCTCATGAAGAAAACAATAAGTGTGTTTTTGTTGAGAATGCAAATACATGACTAATTTGACCAAACAGTGGAAAATTTTTTGAGTTAAAAGAGTTAAAAAATTCCTCCAACCCTCCAAATAAGCATTGCAGACTTTATTGAGCATAATAAATGAATTCAAATACATATTTTCTTTTGAAGACTCTGAATACAGCTTTGTTTGTCTTATTTAATATCCCTAAAAACTCAAAATTGGTATAATGAAAAAATAGGCATGATAAGTGGCATAGAGAACATCCTTCATCAACAGCAGAGGGTTTCGAAAAAAGGGAATTCCTAACTGTCTTCTAAGATAGGGAAAAAAGGGCATCAACCCCACTGGATCAAAGGAGAAATTCAGAGGTCTAAAGATTTCAAAGAAAGGGATGCTGAAACACTATATGCCACTTCACTGAAGAAGACAAATCATCACTTAAAAGGTGTTATTTCTCACAAAAAAGCAGTCAAAGGCATGTTCACAATGCCTAAAGGAGGCAAATCTAGTTTTAAATCAGTCTGCACATGTCTACAAAAAGCATGAGCCATCATAGATCTAAACCAGTTGCAAGTGCTAGAAGACGGTGGTTAAAAGGGATAGTAAAAAAAATGATTAGAGGTGTGGTGAAGGGAAAGGAGGTGTTGGGGTTCCATGTTTTGGCCGGGTTGGCGAGACCAAAATATGAGACAACATCGAGAACCAATTTTAGACCTGGGATCTAGCCTTCCGGGTCAGAGGGGAATCTCTCTATGATTGTCAAAGGTAGATGTATTTGAAGCTCAATGTTAATATATTAGGCTAGTTATATGGCTCGGGGTTTGTTTGTTTGATTTGTTTTGATTTTGGTTGCTGGTTATCAGGAAAGAAGGGTTCAGTGTAAGACCAGGATGAGAAAAATGGGATAGGGCAAGGGTGAAATTTTCCAGGGAATATTCAAAACCATTGGGAAATGGAGTCAGGAAAGGATTTACTTGCTAATCAAGAGGCGGGCTTTCAATTGGGCTAGTCATCTAAAACATAGGATCTTAAAGATGATTGTGTGATGTGAGAGGTAGGAGAGGACGAGATAACACAGATTTAGAGCACAAAGTTAAAGACCAGCTGGTCGCACAAGGATCCTAGTGGACAGGGCTAACTCTAATCCCCAGTGTTCCCAAATATTCCAACTAAATCCTTAACCAGAAACATCTAAGAACATATACATTTAATCCATACATCAGAGAGCAAGCAATATCATCCACTACACTGGTTAAATTAACTGAAATCAATTCTTAGATAATACGTTCAGAAGAGAAACATTAATGGAAAGGAGAGCAGAAACATAGGGTACCTAACAAGGGTAAATCCTATGCCAATATTCTGATGCAAGCCAATAGAAACGAAATGAAATGAATTAAACACGGAGATAGGAAAACATCACCGCTGCTTCAGATCAGGATCCAAAGAAATGTGCTTGTCATATTAAATAGCAATACCAGTCAAGTACAACATTGTCAATAGCATGAATACTCAATCTGAATCATATTCCTCAGCCTATCTTACACTTTACACATAGACTGTGTCTCAAAAGAAACTACTTGCAGCTCTCTGATAACTGATCAACAACCTTTACAATGAGTTTCTTCATGAATTTATAGCTCTGGAGGAGCAGAAGAGGTAGGTGAAGAACTAAATGTAGTATTAAAACTTTCTGAAAAGAAAGAGGGCCGAAGCCCATTCTGTATAAATCCTGTGCATTAATCTCTGATGTTCTTTGACTGCAGTACTGTGTGGTACGCTGGTGTATAAATGAAATGACTGATTGAACTGCCATGCTTGTGAAACAAATTCTTCTGATAGCTTTGGACTATGGTTAAGGCAGAAACCTTCAGGAACACGGTAAATAATGAGACTGATATGGGCGTTTCGTCGTTTAGGACAATCTGCTGATATGAACCATGGCGGTTTTCCGCCTTTGATAACCTTTCAAAATATGAACACAGGTTAAGAAAACAATGGGGGAGGTCCGATGATGTGGAAAACTATGGAGGAATGGTGGAAAATGCAGTGGAATGGTAGAAAATAGAGATGGCAAAAGGTTGGCGGAATGCAGAGCAACTTATAAATGAAAAACCTTATAATCATCGACCTTTGAATGAATTTATGCAATGGGGTGGGCGGACGTATGGCGGACACACGTGGAGGTGATGTGGCGGGACCGAGCGATGACAGAAAAGTCAACAGCGGGGGAACAAATCTGGACCATCAGATCTCAGAGGAGATCGACGGTTGAACGTGCGGCGGAGGATGACGAACGGTGGGCCAGGAGTATGGTGACCATGGATTAAACCTTGCGCAGCTTCGTTGAGCGATGACCGTTGGATGGGCAAGGGCAGATCTGATGGCTGATATGCATATCGCTGCGCGTCCTGTACCGAAATATAATGTGAGATGGGCGAGCAGTTTTGGAATCGTACAGGAGCCACGCGTCGCAAGCTGAGTGGAATCATTGGGCAATGGGAAAATACCGCCCGACCCCCATCAGCGGTGCGATGAAAACCGGGTTGTTTTACGGCATAGTGCACGGCGGGGACCATAGTGGCTGGCACACTCCGAACCGTCGATCTGGCGGGTAAATGAACGACAATGGCGCGATCGGGGGTTTGAACGAGGAAGACACGGGTGTTGTGGAATTAATGATCATCATCTGATCTACAAGATCGACGGCCAGGAGTGCTCCCAATATTCATTGGAGATTAGCGCCCTTCAGGCTAGTGCTCGGTCATAGTGTTGGGTTCCATGAGATGAAGGTGTGAGGGCTAGGCTGGAAAGGGGCTAAGCCAGACTATGAAGAAAATATGGTTTTTGGCTCGTTTTTAAAGCATTTTAAGGCCAGACAAGGGCAACGATAGGGGAGTGAGGGAGAAAATGGCTAACCAAAGGGTGTAGGAATGTTTTAGAGGAGATTTCTGGGATGGAAGGGGGAAATTAGAGGGAAAAGGGGCCTTTGAGGAAAGGAACAAAGGGGTGAGAATGAAACATTTTGCAAGGGTATAAAGGGCAGAGTAAAGCCTTTAGGAGCATAATTCTTTATCAGCAAGGCCTATTGACTCAGAACAGTAGAGGGAAACAGTCACAAGGCAAGGAGTCTGAGAAGGCTGCAAGGATGATGTGTTTTCGAGGGAAATGCATTCCTTGCAGGCTTACAAAACAAATTAGCCCCTTGCTTGCTTGTCAAGGAATTATAAGGGGCTAACAATGGCTCCACATGGGGATGGCTTCTTCTTGAAGGAGTCAAGAATTCAGAGAATATATCTTTGGTGTAGGCCAGATGCCTGCTGCTTTAAGCCACCTTCTTCCTTGATTTTTAGCTTCCACAATATGAAGACATTACATCAGCAGAAACACTTTCCCAACAAACTACCTACCCTTCCTACAATCCTAGCATTTTCTCTCCTAGGGTGCATTTAAGCTAGCAGACCCTTACATCATTTTATTTTTGTAAACATAAAATAAACCTATTCTAATTATACCCTTATTGCTCCATGAGACCAGATTAGACTGTTGGTCTCATTTGTTTCTCTACCTAATCTAATATCTGTTGGGATTAAACTATCCAGCAGATTTCTTCTCTATATTCTAAGACAGAAATTGAAAAATAGCCAAGCCAGGATTAGACTGTCTGACTTGCTGTGGGTCCAAGGCATAAAGAAAGTTGCACATGGACAAAATTTGCAGAAAACTGAAACAAAACTTTGAAGGCTTGAAATCTAAAATCGGAGTATCCCTCTTTCTTTTTCGTGACTCAAGTTTTGAGCATGTTAGAGTCACTTTTTTTTTTTTTTTTTAATTTCAGCTCTGTCTTTTAGCATATTAGAGCTAATTTTTCTTTCTTCTTTGCTGATCCATATTTTGAGCATGTTAGGACTAGCTGCTTTGCTTTCTTTGGCTCAGGTTTTGAGCTTATTAGAGCCAATCCTTTGCACATCAGAGGTTAATGTTTTAAGCATGTTTGAACCTCTCTTCTTCCCCTGTTTTTGAAACATTTTCTCTTTTTCTTGAAAACAAACACTGCAATGGTATGTACAATGGAAATGAAACTGGAAATGGAAAATCAACAGAAGTAGTGTTTGAGCATCCTACCATTGACAGGACCCCCAAACAGCTATGTACCATCTAATTCCTGTAGGAAGAAGGCATTTGGACCCACAGTGGCCTGGATGATGTATGGACCTTGCCACAAGCTGTCGAACTTGCTGTGCTTTCCTTTGTCCTCCCTTCTTGAGTCCCACTTCTGAACTTTATCCCCAATTTTGAAATCAGCAGCTTTGATTCTCTTGTCAAACAACCTCTTTATGTTTTCCTGGACTTTGACTGCTCTGTTGTAGACCTCTTCCCTTGTTTGTTGGAGATGGATTGTCTGGTTTATTCTCCTCACCACACTATCTTCTTCTGTTTGTATCTCCTGGACTAGCTTGATCATTGGTACCCCAAGGCTGGTAGGAAACACTGCTTCTGTACCATAGACAAGCTGAAATGGTGACATACCAATGGAATTCTTTGTGGCAAGCCTGTCAGCCCACAAAGCATGTACTACCTTGTTATGCCTTAAATTTTTGTTCTCTCCCAACATCTTCTTGATGATGATCACCAGGCTCTTGTTTGATGATTCAACTAATCCATTACCTTAACGGTAATAGGAAATTGAATGACCGAGTGCTATTTGATACCTGTGACAAAAGTCAACCATTTTCTTGGATCCGAAAGCAGCAGCATTATCAGTGATTATTTTCCTTGGGCAGCCAAACCGGGAGAGGACGTGACGTTCTAGGAAACTGATGATGACTGAATCTGTGGCATTCCTAGTGGGTATGGCCTCTATCCACTTAGTGAATTAGTTTGTGGCTGTTAGAATCCATTTGTGTTGTGCAGAAGAAGTAGGGTGAATCTCCCCTATGAAATCTAGGCCCCATTGTAGAAAGGGACCTTCAATAGTGATGGGTTGTAGAGGTAAGGGAAGGAGTTTCCTTTTGCCTTCAAAAATATGGCATTTGTGGCAGGAAATTATCATCTTATGGATATCATTGAAGAGTGTGGGCCAATAGTAGCTAGCTTTGAGTATTTTGTTTGCAGTGGCTTTCTAACTCAGGTGGCCTCCACATTCTCCAACATGGAATTCTTGTTTAATCCTTTCTGCTTCAAACTCAGACATACATTTAAGCAATAGGCCATTTGGGTTCTTCTAGTATAAGCAGATATTCAATATGCAATAGCTCCTGGCTTTCAGCTTTAAGAATATGGCCTTAGTCTTTGACAATTCAGGTGGGGCATTGAGGTGTGTAAGCACATACAAAATGTCAGAATACCAAGGAGAGCTTTGAAACTTTTCCTTAACAGCGGGATCAGGAAAATCTTGTTACTCGTCCCAGGTGTTTACCATGTTGATGTCTAGGGCTAGTAAGTTTGATTTGACCATTAATTATGCTAAGCCCTAACCTTTAATTAGTTTGGTTGGTTTTATCTCAAGGTCATATTCTAAAATCACATCAATCCATTTGCCCCTCTTTCCATCAGGATCTTGGGACAATATATCTTTGACTATGATGTTGGGCACATAAGCTATGGTGTGAGAATGAAATATGTACACCCTAAAGTCTTTCAAGGCCTTAGTCAGAGCATAGGCCTATTTTTCCATTATGTTGTATTTCAAAGGTGCATCTCTGAGTGCTTTGCTAAAAAAGGCAATTGGTTGTTCCATTCCCTCTGTGTTTTTCTGCAACAAGACTGCAGCCACTGTATGCTAAGAGGAAAATGAAAAGATCAGGAAATCTTTAGAGAAATCTGGGCTGATCAGAATAGGAGCTTGGGTGAGTGCAAGTTTCACTTATTCAAAAGATTGTTTATCTCCAATATTCCATTTAATTCCCACACCTTTCTTCAGCATGTTAGTCATATTCTTAAGGTGTTCAGCTAGGTTTGGGATAAATCTCCTAAGGAAGTTGATTTTCCCAATAAAGGACTTTAATTCTTTGATGTTTCTTGGGTCTGTGATCTGTAGTATTCCCTCAACTCGTTGTGGGTCTATCCTAATTCCCTTTTCAGATATAATGTGGCCAAGAAGCTTTCCTTCATGCAGCCCAAATACAGTCTTTTTAGGATTCAATGACAAACCAAACCTTCTACATTTTTCAAACACTTTTCTCAGATGTTTCAGGTGTTCTTCTTTAGTCTTGGAGTAGACTGTTATGTCATCCAAATAGATAACAATAAATTGTCCTATCTCATCTGAAAAAGCTATATCCATCGCTCTTTGGAAGGTTGCACCAGCGTTCATCAGTCCAAAGGGCATTTTTACATACATAAAGGTGCCCCATGGAGTGGTAAAGGCTATTTTGAGTTGGTCTTCTGGGATTACTAAGACTTGGTTGTAGCCTGAGAAACCATCTAGCAAGGAGATCCTTTTAGAGCCCACTACCTTCTGAAGAATATGTTCCATTTTAGGCAAAGGGTAGTTGTATTTGAGTGAGGCTCTATTAAGATTCCTGAAATCTATGCACAACCTGATCTCCCCTATTTTCTTTCTCACAGCCACTAGGTTTGATACCCAATCAGAGAACCTCACAGGAACTATTATGCCTACCTCATACATCTTTTTAATCTCTTTCTCAACTGTAGGCAATTGTTTTGGGTTTATCCTACGAAGTTTCTGCCTAAAGGGCTTCTGATTTTCTTTCAAGGGTATTTTGTGCTGAATGATGTTCGTGTCATAGGCCTTTAAGTCTTCATAACTCCAGGCGAACACATC
Organism: Pinus albicaulis; assembly: GCA_034641835.2. Lineage (NCBI taxonomy): Eukaryota > Viridiplantae > Streptophyta > Pinopsida > Pinales > Pinaceae > Pinus > Pinus albicaulis. The sequence goes on along the minus strand of CM076576.1, from coordinate 793,021,584 downwards.
AATGAATTTCTTGAAAAGGTCAATGTATTTTTTCTTCATGTCCGCAGGTAGAGATTTAGCCAGTTTAATCATTTTGGGCTTATCTTCAGTGCCTATGTTGCATTCTTCCACGTCAGATTCTGCATGCTCTATAGTAGGCTTTTTTGCTACATCATCAAAGTCAAAGAGGTCCTCTAAGGGTGCCAGGCCTCTGGGTATGTTCTTATCTTGCGCTTGTAGCACCTCCATCTCCTCAATTTCTGCGTTTTCACATTTTCCAGTTGGACTTTCAGTTTCTTCAGTCAGAGTGTTTATTTCTATGTTACAGGGTGGGGTTTCTTCGTCAGAGGATTCTTCACTTAGGCAGCTGTTCTCAGATTTAGAGTCTGAATCAAAAAATTCAAACTCATTCTTGCCTATCAGGAAATCCTCAATCTGTTTATCACCTTCAAAAACCTGCCAATATTTTTCATTGTCTAGCACTGCAGGTCTAAATTTGGTCTGAATGATGATTTTTTGATCGTTGGGAGTCTTAGGATATGAACTAGCTAGGTAAGCTAATCCGTTTACAATGATATTTTGACTCCTAGGAACAAACACTAATTCGTATTCGACAAACGTTTTCAATAAATCCATAGTGTCATTCCTGTAAGCTCTCAATATAGGATGTTTCATTGTTTTTTCACCATTCACCTGTTTAATAATCAGCTCAGAGTCCCCATGCACGGTTATCCTATGGGCTCCTAATTTTCTTAATAGGTTCAAACCTAGGATAAGGGCCTCGTATTCTGCAACATTGCTTGTACACTTGAAGTGTAGGTTGCAGGCATGGCTCTTTGCATAACCACTCTCTGTGTTATGTATCCACACTCCTGCCCCAGCAGTTCTCCTTGTGCAGGACCCATCGAAACTCATTTCCCACAGGGGTTTACTCTCGTTTCTATTATCATTCCTTTCCCTACAGTTGGGTTCGCCATTATGTTCCGTTATAGGGTCTGCACTAGGTTGTGGGTTGTTTAGTTTTTCGTTATGGATGTGGAAGTCAGAGAGGTGACGGGTTGGCTGATTGCATTCTGTTTCTGGTTCACTTTACGTTGTTGTTTCAGTGCACTGTTAAAATTTTTCTACGTCTTCTTCCTTTGAGTCTAGGGTAGCCATTATGTTAAAATACATTGGCTCTGTTTCATCAGGTGTACCTTTGCTGGTATCTGTGTTTTCAGGTCCTGGTCCCTACAAAGATTCATCATTGCAGAAAATAAAGGAATCCAGGTCTGTATGTAGAGAGTATAGAGGAGAGTTTTCAGGCTTTTCAGGGCTACTAACCAGGAATTTCATTTGTGCTTCCCTGTATAGTCTTCTAAGTTGGCCAAAGATTGGGATTGTGGCATAAGTCCCATCCATCTACATTGTTCCTTGCAGCTTGGCTCCCCATGATCTTGATAATAACATGCCATACTTGGGTGGCACATCTACCACAACAACATCCATGACCATACACTTGGCAGGGATCTGAGTAAGGCTCACACACAAATCTTTGATCAAGCCAAGACACTTTACCCTACTAGAGTCAAATGAATATACGTCTTTATAGGGGCAGGTTATCTCTAAGCCTAATCTTTCCATTACTACTTTAGGCATTAGGTTGTGTGATGCCCCAGAATCATGCATTGCATTGTGGAGAATCTTATCATGGATGTTAAGACTGATGTAAAAAGGGGGCACTACCCCTTCCTGAAACTTTCCCTCTATCTTTGGGCCAAACAGAAGGGCAGGTTGATCATCACTCAGATTTACAGTGTCACTGTTCTCTCCTAAATTTAATGCTTTCAAAATTTGACCTTTATATACATCCTGAGTGGCCAGCTCAGAAAGTGGGACAGAGATTTTAATTTTTGCAATCTCACTCTCCAAATTGAAAGTGGACTGTCTCTTTGGAATGTTCACTTCTGTTTTGTTAGCCAACACCTTAGTGGTTGAATCCGTGTGTTGATTCTCGTTATGTATAGTGTTTGTGATAGTTTTATCAGGAGCACTAACTACAGTGCTAGTGCTGCTAGCTGGTTTACCTTGTGTATCAGTGTTTTGGTTATCTTTTTCTCTATTCTTTCCAGAACTCTCAGCTGTTGATTTGTTACTTTCAACAGTTGCTTTAGAAGTTTTCTCAGGTATTTTCTTGATGGTGACCTCAGAAGCCTTTGGTTTGGTCATTTCTAGGCTCTTCTTGCTTCTAAGTTCATATTGTTCCCTGACCTGCATCATGGCATTTTCAAATCCTAATCTGTAATCCTCAGTTTCTGTCCATTCCTCATCCCAACCAGAGGGTGAGGGCTGATCTTCTTCTGAGTAACATTTATGGATTTCATCTTCTATTTCAAACATGTTTATTGTGTTTCCCTTAGACTCTTCTCTGATTCCCTCATCTTCATCCAGAAAATTCTCTTGGAATGGGGGAATAACTTGCTGATCTGATTCTCTTTGTCTGTTGGGAGTGGCATTGTTTCTTCTAAAGTTCTGGTTCTGGTTTTGGTTTTGGTTTCGGTTACTGACTGAGACAACCATTTTCAACATCATTTGGTATAGCTTGTCCACATTTTTAGATAGATGATCATGATTTGGGTCAGATGAGGAAGCAACATTGTCATCTTTATATGTTACCCTCTTCTCAGATCTCAGTCTTGCTCTTTTCTCAATCAGATTTGCCTCTATGTTCACTACTCCTTTCTGCATGTCCTCCAATGTGTTGTACTCTTTATCCCTAAGCTCATAGGCCATGTCAGCATCAAAGCCTTCAGGGTATTTTGCTAAAGCCATGCCTTGTGGAGGTTTCATATGTGGAGGGAGGGCATTGTAAATGCTGTTAAATCTTGTTGTGTAATCGTGGACACTCTCTCCTATGTTTCTTTTAAGGCTCATGTATTCTACTAAGAGTTGGAAAGGGTTGGCCTTAGTTTCCCATTTTTTTATGAAAGTCTGATATAAAGCTGGAAGATCATTGATGCTACCTGGAGGTAGGCCCTTAAACCATTTCTTCACATCACCCCCTAAGCTTTGGGCAAAGATTCTCATTTTGACTGTATCATCATCTATTTCCATGAGGTCAAAGTCTTCCTCTATCTAAATCTGCGACTCATGATGGACTCTTTTGCGGTGAAGTGTCGAGTCTTGATTGATAATCATTAGGTAAGAGGTACTAAAGTGAATAAAACAGAGGTGCATACTAGGCTGCCATGATGATGTTCTGATGAGGTAAAGGGTTGACTTGGACAGCTGGAATGTGGATGACAGGGATATTAACACTGTTACCGATGAAATAGGTAACCTGACCTCAAAATGGGAACTCTAGCCCAAAAAGACTCAAAAAACATGAAAAAACACCCCAAAAACAAAAAAAAGTGTATTCCAGAAGGCACTTGGTTTTTTTTGAAGGTCAAATTTCAACATTTTATAAAATTATGCTAAAAGAAAATTTGTTTCTTGAAAAAAGGATTGAAAAGACACCCTCAAAACAAAACCAGTTGATGTTGGAATAACAAAAAAAAAAAATTGTGTCATATTTTTGACATTTTTAAAAATAAAAATAACATTTTTTAATTTTAAAAATTCAAACATTAAAAAAAACCTAAAATTTAAGAAAAAAAATAAATTTAAAAAATAAAGCATTTTAAAGCCTAAAATTTAAAAATATATAGGAATAAAAAAATAAAAATAAAAACAAAATAAAATTTTTAATTCAAACATTAAAAAAAAAACCTAAAATTTAAGAAAAAAAATTTAAAATTTAAAAAAAAATAAAAAATAAAAATTAAAGATTAAAATTTCAAAATATAAATTAAAGATTAAAATTTCAAAATATATAAAAATAAAAAAATAAAAACAAAAACAAAAACAAAATATTAAATTAAAAAAAAATTAAAAAAAATAAAAAAAGAAAGAAATTATAAAAAATAAAATATAGAAATTAAATTTAAAAAAAGAAAAAGAAAATGTTTATTAAATTAATTAAAAAAAGAAATTAAATTAAATTAAATAAAAAAAAAATTTAAAGAAATATATTAAATTTTAATAAATTTAAAACTTGAAAAAATAAAAAATAAAAATAAAAATAAAAAACATTATTAAAATTAAAAGTAAAAAAAATGAAAAATTAATTAAAAATAAAAAATGAAAAATAAAATACAATAAAATTATTAAATTAAAAAAAATATATATTAAAAAAACAAATAGATTTTAAAAAATAAATTAAATTTAAATTATATATATATATATATATATATATGAACTTAAATTAAAAATATATATATATTAGATTTTATTAAATTTAAAAAAAATGTTAATATTAAAATAACAAATAAAATTAAAAAAAAATATTAATTTTTTATAAATAAATGAATAAACAAATAAATAATAATAATAATAATTATTGTTAAAATAAAAAGTTAAAAAACTTTAAAAATCAATTAAAATTGAAAAATTGAAAAAAATAAATTAAATTAAATAAATTAAATATAAAATAAAATATAAAACAAATTAATTTGAAAATATTAAGTTTAATTAAAAAAAAATCTAATTTTAAATACGCAATTTTAATTGAAATATAAAAATATAAAAATTTTATGTAATTAAAAAAATAATAATAAAAAAATAAAAAATATAAATAAAATATTAAATTCAAATAAATTAAAAAATACTAAATTTTAAAAAATTTAAATGAAAAAACTAAACATAAAATTTAATAATAAGAAAAAAATATGAAAAAAAAATCAATTAAATTAAAAAAAAAAAATTTAATAAAAATTATTAACAAAATTTAGGAAAAAAAATTAAAAACAAAAAAATGAATAAAATAAAATAAAACGAAAAAAATTAAAACAAATTAAATTTCAAATATAAAAATTAAATTAAAAAAAAAAAAAAAAAAATTGAATTTAAAAAAAAAATCAAATTAAAAAAATATATATATATATATATTAAAAATTTAAAAAATAAAAAAATAAAAAAGAATTTTTTGATCGTGGTGGTGCCACCAATTGGCCTTTCGCCCAGGTGGCAGCGGAGGTTGGCCGTTGGGCAGGAGGCCGATTCCGGGAATCGCCCTGAGGCGAATTCCGGGAGTCGCCCCCAGGCCGATTCCGGGAATTTCCCTCCCATGGCGGGAGGCCGATTCTGGGAATCGCCGCGGAAGGCAGATTCTCGGAATCGGCCTCCCACTGTGGGAGAGCGATTCCTAGAATCATCCTCCTGCCACAGTTGTTTCCCAGAATCGGCCTCCCACCGCGGGAGGGCGATTCCCAGAATCGGCCTCCCACCGCGGGAGGGCGATTCCCAGAATCGGCATCCCCGCTGTGGGAGGGAGATTCTCGGAATCGGCCTCAGGACGATTCTCGGAATCAGCCTCCCGCCGCAGGAGGGCGATTCCCGGAATTGACCTCCCACCGCGGGAGACCGATTCCCGGAATCAGCCTCCCACCACGGGAGGCTGATTCTCGGAATCGTCCGCTCGCCTAGCGGCCGACCTCCACCGCCACCTGGGCAGGAGGCCGATTGGCAGCCCCACCATGATCAAAAAATTTTATTTATTTATTTATTTTTTTTTTAATTTTTAATATATTTATTTTTAATTTGAATTTTTCTATTTTTATTTTTTTAACTAGGAAAATTTGAAATTAATTTTTTTAATTCAAATTTTTTATTTTAAATTTAATTTGTTTAAATTTCGTTTTTAAATTTAATATTTTAGATTAATTTTTTTTTTTAAATTTAAAATTTATTTATTAAATTTATTAAATTTTAATTTTTTTTTTTTTTTAATCTTTTAGTTTATTTAGTTTTTCATTTTTAAAATTTATAAATTGTTTCATTAAAAAAAAAACAGTAAATTTATTGATATTTGTTTTTTAATTATTTGCATGTGGTTTTTTTCATTTTTTTTTGTTTTTTAATGATAGTTTTTTTATTTTAATTTTTTTTTTCAATTTTAATTTTTTTTTTTGTTAATTTTAAAATTTGTATTTTTTTTTCTTATTATTATTATTTTTTTAATTTAAATTTTTATTTTTTTTATCTAAATTTTAATTTTGTAATTTAAATTATTTTTAAATTTTCTATTTTAATTTTTTTTTAATTATATGGTTTTTTTTAATAACATAGAAAAAAATGTTTTTCATGTTTTTTTTTAATTTTTTTGGTTAATTTTTGTTTTTTTTCTTTAAATTATGTGTTTTCTTTTCAATTTTTGTCATTTCTTTTGATATAATTTTCGAATATTTTTGTTTTTTTTTATTTATTTTTCTTTAAATTTTTTATTTTTACGAGTTAATTTTGTTTTTTTTTACATTTTTATTGGTTTTTTTAATTGTTTTTATATATATTTTTTTATCTAAGTTTTGTGTTTTATTACCAACATGAAATCACCACTCTAAAAAAAAAGGTTGATGCTGCATCAATACGTTTCAAAATTAGCATGAAAATCACCGCTCTAAAAAAAAAAAGTTGATGCTGCATCAATACGTTTCAAAATTAGCATGAAAATCACTAACATTTTAAAACAAATATTCATATTTCATAAATAAAAATATTAGTGTAAATGTGCTAAAGGTGGTCCATCTGCCACTATCGGGTGCTTTTTATGCTACCAAAAAAAAGTAGGTAACAGTGTGGTTACCTATTTCATCGGTAATAGTGTTTATTATGACCAGCAGAAAACTGATGAGTAGATCTAGGGTGACTGAGCCCCAAATTTTGTATAAAATGTATATCAGGAGGTGTAGATGGAGGGGTTTCATGGTCCCTAATGTGTTTACCACTTTGAGGTGGTGAACCAAGAAGCTCAAGGTCCAGCTAGTCTAAGATATTGAATGACCTAGTTCTAGGCAATCCATTAGGTAGGTCTAGGTCAAGGTGAAGGTGCAATAGAGCTGTAAGATCTTCTGGTGCAGAGTTAGCTCTATGGATGTGGCTAGAAATAGTTGGTCTTTTAGGTGTAGGAGCTCCTTTGAGGATACTCTCAGGGTTGTCAACTATTTCAGGTGGGTCTGGGTTAGGGTAAGCTCTTGTATGAATGGTTCTAGAATCCAGAATGTTGCTTTCTGACCAAGCAGCTTAACCCTACCTGTTACTTCTACTGTGGTTGATGTTGTTATGGAGGCTGGTCTCCCAGTGGAGTCTAATGTGAACTAAGACAATCAGCAGGCCTACTGATCACCAGTGGAGTCTTTAAAACGTTTAGGGAAAATGGAGTCGCCAGGTGGAAGGGTTTAGGATGTTCTTGGGGGGGGGTACACTGTCCACCACAATGCTTATGAGATGTCCCCTTTCAAGGAAATCTCCCAAAACACAGCAGACTCTAACCAGAGATTGATTGGGAGGGCATTTACTAGATATGTCACCTCTGAAAGAGTGTGAGATCTAGAGGCTACCTGGCCCTTTCCAAACTCTGTCCAAGAGTATGGGGAAGACACAACAAATGGTCTAGAGGTTGCTCTGTGAATAGGAGTGTTTAACTTCCAACCTAACGAGAGATTGTAGGTTTTTTGAATGCCTAAGGATGCTTAAGGTGTAATGCATTCGCTCCCCAGCGAAGTCGCCATTATGTTGGGATTCCCATGTTTTGGCCAGGTTGGCAATACCAAAAGATGAGACAACATTAAACCACTTTCGAACCTTAGGATCTAGCCCTCCTAGGTCCACAGAGGGATCTCTCTATGATTGTCAAAGGTAGATGTCTTTGAAGCTCAATGTTAAGATATTAGGCTAGTTATATGGCTCGGGGTTTGTTTGTTTGATTTGTTTTGATTTTGGTTGCTGGTTATCAGGAAAGAAGGGTTTAGTGTAAGACTAGGATGAGCAAAGGGGGATAGGGCAGGGGTGAAATGTTCCAGGGAATATTAAAAACTATTGGGAAATGGAGTCATGAAAGGATTTGCTTGCTAATCAATAGGCAGGCTTTTAATTTGGCTAGTCATCTAAAACATAGGATCTTAAAGATGATTTTGTGATGTGAGAGGTAGGAGAGGAGGTGATAACACAGATTTAGAGCACAAAGTTAAAGACTAGCTTGTCACACAAGGATCCTAGTGGACATGGCTAACTCTAATCCCCAGTGTTCCCAAATATTCTAACTAAATCCTTAACCAGAAACATCTAAGAACAGATACATTTAATCCATACATCAGAGAGCAGGCAATATCATCCACTACACTGGTTAAATTAACTAAAATAAAGTCTTAGATAATACATTCAGAAGAGAAACATTAATGGCAAGGAGAGCAGAAACATAGGGTACCTAACAAGGGTAAATCCTATGCCAATATTCTGATGCAAGCCAGTAGAAACGAAATGAAATGAATTAAACACAGAATAGGAAAACATCACCATTGCTTCAGATCAAGATCCAAAGAAATGTGCTTGTCATATTAAATAGCAATACCAGTCAAGTACAACATTGGCAATAGCATGAATACTCGGTCTAAAATCATATTCCTCAGCCTATCTTACACTTTACACATAGACAGTGTCTCAAAAGAAACTACTTGCAGTTCTTGGATAAATGATCAACAACCTTTACAATGAGTTTCTTCATGAATTTATAGCTCTGGAGGAGCAGAAGAGGTAGGTGAAGAACTAAATGTAGTATTAAAACTTTCTGAAAAGAAAGAGGGCCGAAGCCCATTCTGTATAAATCCTGTGCATTAATCTCTGATGTTCTTTGACTGCAGTACTGTGTGGTACTCTAGTGTATAAATGAAATGACTGATTGAACTGCCATGCTTGTGAAACAAATGCTTCTGATAGCTTTGGACTGTGGTTAAGGCGGAAACCTTCAGGAACAAGGTAAATAATGAGATTGATATGGGCGTTTCGTCCTTTGGAACAATCTGTTGATATGAACCATGGCAATTTTCCGCCTTTGATAACCCTGCAAAATACGAACACAGGTTAAGAAAACAATGGGGGAGGTCTAATGATGTAGACTACTGTGGAGGAATGGCAGAAAACGCAGTGGAATGGTAGAAAATAGAGATGGCGAAAGGTTGGCGGAATGCAAAGCAACTTATACATGAAAACCTTATAATCATCGACCTTTGAATGAATTTATGCAATGGGGTGGGCGGACGTATGGCGGACACACGTGGAGGTGACGTGGTGGGACCGGGCGACGATGGAAAAGTCAACAGTGGGGGAACAAATCTGGACCGTCAGATCTCAGAGGAGATCGACGGTTGAACGTTCAGAGGAGGACGACGAACGGTGGGTCAGGAGTATGGTGACCATGGATTAAACCTCGCACAACGTCATTGAGCGATGACCATTGGATGGGAAAGAGTAGATATGATGGCTAATATGCATATTGCTACGCATTCTGTACCAAAAGATAATGTGCGATGGGCGAGCGGTTTTGGAATCGTACAGGAGCCACGCGTCGCAAGCTGAGTGGAATCGCTGGGTAATGGGAAAATACCGCCTGACCCCCATTAGCGGTGTGATGAAAACCGGGTTGTTTTATGGCATAGTGCATGGCGGGGACCATAGTGGCGGGCACACTCCAAACCGTCGATCTGGAGGGTAAATGAACGTCGATGGCGTGATCGGGGGTTTGAATGGGGAAGACACGGGCACTGTGGAATTAACGATTGCCATCCGATCTATAAGATCGATAGCCAGGAGCGCTCCCGATATTCATTGGAGATTAGCACCCTTCAGGCCAATGCTCGGTCATAGCGCAGGGTTCCGTGAGATGAAGGTGCGGGGGCTAGGCCGGAAAGGGGCTAAGCCCATACTATGAAGAAAATATGTTTTTTGGCTCGTTTTTAAAGCATTTTTAAGGCCAGCCAAGGGCAACGATAGGGGAGTGAGGGGGAAAATGGCTAACGAAAGGGTGTAGGGATGTTTTAAAGGGGATTTCTAGGATGGAACGAGGAAATTAGAGGGAAAAGGGGCCTTTGAGGAAAGGAACAAAGGGGTGATAATGAAACATTTTGCAAGGGTATAAAGGGCAGAGTAAAGCCTTTAGGAGCATAATTCTTTATCAGCAAGGCCTATTGACTTAGAACAGTAAAGGGAAACAGTCACAAGGCAGGGAACCTGAGAAGGCTGCAAGGATGATGTGTTTTCAAGGGAAATGCATTCCTTGCAGGCTTACAAAACAAATTAGCCCCTTGTTTGCTTGTCAAGGAAATTATAAGGGGCTAACAGGGAGGTAACTCATCTTGTATGGATGATTTCTTGGGGATGGAGGATCCACATGGAAATGTTGTTTCCTAATACATTTCATATCCCATACCTCAAGGGGACCTCTGGACAACACCTTATTGCCTTCTTGAGCACTCTATTTATT